>OX336417.1:24975016-25575016 GCA_946903255.1 Schistosoma spindalis | reverse complement strand
ATATATATATATATATATATATATAATTATCGTACACGTATGAGAATTCCAGTACACTCATTTTTGTCTCTACTAATTTTTTTGTTACCATAGCATCTGTTTCTTGTCTTTATATCGTCAGGATGCAACAAAAGGTAGAGGTATATACCCGTATTCATATTTCTTTGACCATAATATATGTTTATGTGTATACAATATTGTACAAGCCTACTATGATTCTTTTATATCTATCTGTACATCTAGTAGAAATCTATTAGACATAAGCTGATTTCCTGTACATGGGATAAAACCAGAGAAAAAATATCACTAGATTACTACAGTAAGATACAGTAAGTAAACACATACTTACTAGTAGTAAAAAAATGTAGGTAAACATTAAATCTTACATCAACACTAGATTTTATATGAAAAGAGCAAAGAGATGTAGGAAAATATAATCTATGTATTTCTTTAGTAAAGTTGACTGACTTTTTAATAAAAATAAATTAAAAATCACTAATATTCTTTTGACATTCTATTGAAATTAAATTCCGGTTCATTCATATCAATTTCTATGGACTTTTTTAACCTCCTTGTTTTTAAGTTTTAAGTTTTACTACAACATTATACAAGTATGGACATACACTATATTTGTAATGTAAAGTTAATCGAGTGCTTATAGGTTAATCATAGTATATATATATATATATATATATATATATATATATATGATTTTAATTAAACCTAAAGAAAAAATAATAAATCAAGAGAAACTACCCGTTCCTATTTTGCCCTAAAAGAACAAGGAAAATTACAATTAGTTTACTCTAATTCATCCACTTAAAGAAATTATATATATATATATATATATATATATATATATATATATATACATATATATATATATATACTTTTTTCTTTAGGTTTAATTAAAATCATTCAAAACATTCTATGATATGTTTCTATTATTTTGAAATATATATTATTATTGTTAGCTACTTACTGTAGATCATAGTGAATTAATGCAACTATGGCCAATGATAATAATAAGGGTAATAACAAAAATACCGACATTAAATCATATAAACAAAGTTCCCCTTCAGAAATTAATTCTAGTGTAAATAGATGTAAAGAAAAAAGTTAAAACCAAAGTAATGGCAACGATATTAATTGTAATACCACCTACTTGTAATGTTGTATGACTTTTTCCTCATTTCCGCTTGTCAATACAATTAAAAAATTTATAAATTTCAGCATATGTATATGGATTAAGATTGTTAATTATATAACATTCTGTGTAAAGAAGTTGAAAATCTTGGGGTTAAGAAAAATTTTAAAATCAAATGTTTTGCCATACCTTTTCATCCTAAAACTTACAAGTGAAAATGATGCTCGAAGATCATAATTTCGTGAAGCTTAACTCATGATCAGTCTTTTTAATTGTCGCTTTATCTTCTATTCTAGTCCGATCGAAAAATTTCAGAACGAAAGCTATTAGTATTAGCTTAACAAATGATTGTAGAGACTTTTTATATTGGAATTTTGAAAATTTCATTTTAGTAATTTTCAAAATTTCCCTTATACCTTGTTGCATCATCTGTGTGTGGTTTGTTTTTTAATATTTTTCCAAATAAATTGTTTCTTCATTTCCAAGTCTGATTTTTTGTATTATAGATTTATAAACAACATTGTACAAGTCAATCAATCTGGGCTAGTTGTATGCATGACTGCATGCAAGAAATGTTATTAGAAAAATGTCAATGTCAATTGCCAGGTTAGGTTTTGCTTTTTTTCACGTTCCTTTTGCTTTTTGTTTGATTAAATTTCATTGTTTATTAACGGCAGTCACAATGATTATGATAATAGTAATGGTCATAATAATCTTAATTTTGAAATAAAATCAATTATAATGCCTTGTGAAAAACTAGTAATTATTTGTAATTCTTAAAGTCAAGTTTTCCGATTTCTGGTATGCAGACATTGTATCAATCAGTTGCCAATCCATAGCTTCAAAACTAAATAGAATTCAATAATTCAACTCTAAATAATTTTATTTAATTGATATGAAGAATCTTTGTTTTTTGATGTACAATTTCAGTAAATAACGAAGAGCAGTCGTTTGAACCATGGGATGTACTATGCAAGCATTCAGTTATATGTTACGTCATCACAACGTTCAACATAAAAACAAACAAGGAGTTAGGGGCTCGAATTGTAATATTAGTAGCTGTGGCTAATTAAACAATATATTGTTGGATTAAAACAAATAAAATTAGCTAATAGAATGTCGTTTGGTATTAGTTTTGGAACTCAAAAGTTATAAGGAAATAAAGAACAAGTGAGCTTCTGTCACTGAAACTGCATTAAAGCTATATTTCATTGAAATAGTGTGATAATATTCGAATCAGAAGCTCAATATTTATATATCAGATTGCTGAATTACTGAGTCATTGTATTATTATTTACAACAATGACTGACTAGAGCTTAAACTTTTTAAATAATCTTATTCCCTATATTGAATGAAAAAAGATTATACTTAATTACTCTAAACAGACACATTACAAAACGTTCTCAGTTAATAATAGTTAGAACTGTAAAAGACTACGAACTTTGCATTATTATTATCAAATACTAATTAGAAAAATTACTGATTTATTTTGATAGTTATTCATTTTTCTTCGTTCGAATTCCAATAAGTCTAAAGTTTTATTTTCATCATATTTTGTAAAACGTTTGGTCAACCATATGCTGCTGTAATTAAGTGATGTTCTGTTAGGTTAGTTTTACTAAAGGTATGTGTTTCAATGTAACTCTGTCCAGTATTATGTGAAAAGCAACAAAAAGTCATTGATATTATTTGTAGCCAAATGTAAGTATTCCTAAACACGTAAACATTCATATAGAACTTGTAAATGTTTGAAAGCGAAATATGGCAGTAAACTGTCACTAGACTCTAAGATTTCTGTAAAGACCTATAAATGTTGATAATTTGGCATGATTTAGAAGAACAATTCAACAAATTAGTAGATAAAGACATAGTACTGCTTACTGACGTTGATTTAACTTTCAGTAAATGGTTAGATGATTAATAGAAGTTGATGAGAAGTCAAGCTGAATATACACGGTATAGATAAATGTTTTTATTATGTCATAGGTTTTCAATAAATCAGGTTCTGTAATTGAATAAATTTAAATTAATTTTTATTTTAATCTGTTATACGGATCGGTTGTGAACGTTCATATGCATTTTAGTATCGACTTATTTTAATAAATAAATTAACACAAACATTTTAAGTCTAATTATTTGAGCTTTTATAGTAACTTTTCAACCTGAATGGTCATAGAAGTAAGAAACATATATGTACCTATGATTAAACCTTCAGGTCTGATAGATGTAAAAAGATTGGATATTTTTGATCACTTAGATCTATCTTTGAAATATTATTCCCATACGATAATGACTAAAAAGCAGATAGTGTACCTGACATCTGAAAACACTTGTCAGATAATTTACGTACATTTTGCAAAAATTACAGCATAGGCAACATTGTCTAATTTGCCTGACTTCTATAAATGCTTTAGTCACAAATTTAATTTATCAAATAGAAAATAGTAACTATGAAATACAAAGAATATGGATGTTTCAAATGTCATATTTAGTGAATTTTTCTCACTTTTTCTACACTTGTGAGTCCTCCACTTAAGATTAGTGATTTTATGTCATTTAATCGATAATAAATATTGATCTATCATTCTGTTAATTCTTGTTTTCACCTTTGTATTTCTTGTCTGTACATTGTTCTATACATCACCTGCTTCTCTCTGTGTGTTAAAAATGTCCAAATGTTTCGCAATGTTTCTCGGGATGTTTGCACTTTGTAACTTATTAATTTTATTTCCGTTAGAGATTAACATTGTATCTGTCTTGTGTCCAGAAAAAAATAATTACGTACTTCAGTTTAATTAACATACTGCTAAAATATTTTCTTGACAAATACTTTTACTCGACTGTATCTTGATTATTTTTGTGATAACCAACTACGCATTTTATTGTAAATGAACTCCGACTCCTATTTAAATGTTTATATTAATTTCATTCTCTTACAATACAGTTTATACAATGTCAGTCACAACCATTTGTGCTCTAAATTCAATGGATATTGGTAGATTTGTTAACATCTTGGTATTTTATGGGAAAAAACAATTGAGTGTACAGTTTGAAAACAGTGAAGAAAGTCGATAATTGTATGAAAATAAACGAGAGATTTAATAGAATATTACATACGAAATAAAAAATATCGTGGACAATTGATATTTTACAACTTTTTGTATGAAAGCAACCAACTAGTGATTCGTCATTGAGTAGTTTCTCTCAATGTCATTAAATTAAATTTGGAATTATTTAAATACCAACGAATTTTTCTATACCTTTTCTTAATACGGATTTAAATCGAACGTTTGGATATAAAAATATTTTTATCCTCTAAACAAGACATAATATTTTGTTATTATTGTGATTATTTATAGTGAATTACCATTGTTAAACTATTATTATGAACACTTTGTTGTGACAAGAAATCATAATTTTGTTTTCGAAAAAAGTTTTTGAAAGATTATTTGTTTCGTTATTGTAGTAGCGAATAATTCTTTCAATAGTTGAGATCATGAGTCAACTGAAGTCAGACCATCATGGAAAACCTGGGAGCACTGGATGGCCGTTTCGTCGTATTGTGGGACTCCTCAGCTGTGCGCATCCACGACCCCGCCTCGCGGGATTCGAACCTAGGACATATCGGTTTCGCGCCAGGCGCTTAACCGACTAGACCACTGAGCCAGCATCCAGTGGTGTTTAACTTCAACTGATCCCCGAAATTGAGCGACACAGCCACCATTTTCATCAGTGAGTTACTATCTCACAACTGAAGTTAAACATTAACACCGTCGGATGCCGACTCAGTGGTCTAGTCGGTTAAGCGCCTGACGCGAAACCGATGGGCCCTGGGTTCGAATCCCGCGGGGCGGGGTCGTGGATGCGCACTGCTGAGAAGTCCCACAATACAGCGAAACGGCCATCCAGTGCTCCCAGGTTTTCCATGGTGGTCTAGCTTCAACTGACTCATGATCTGGACTATTGAAATTCCTACAATCTCCACAAAACCTCTTCTGATACTAATAATTCTTTGTTGTCTTACAGATTGTACTGTTTTTGAAATGATGAGATGTGGATTAACTATGAATTCAATGATTGGTGAGTTGATTATTTCTGCATTTATAAATTTTACACGATTTTATAATTTTTTTAAGATTTCATCTATGTTTGAAAGATTTAAAGGGATTCAATAGTACATGTCGAAACAATAATTTAACAGTGAATAACCTAAAAGAATAATTGGTAATTACAGTTGAAATAAAAAGGTGTAATTTAAGAAAGTCTGTTAAAAAATGAAAGTGTTTATTGTATTTCATTCTTATTTCAGTGAAACCGATAGTCTTATAAGTACTAAGTGGAATGTAGATGAGTCTGAACGGACTCTCCATTTGTGTGATGAAGCCAGTTAATCAATCCCTTTACCTAGTTTTCATTTTATCTTCACCAAGAATACATCTCTTTTCTATCTGTAAGCACATTGTAGCATTTAATTTTTGTAACCATAATAAATGAATACAATTTTATGTTTATTTGTAAATTGCTGTTAATTACATATATTTTCATTTCAATTTATTCATGAAGGTCAGCCCGTTTATTTATATAATCTTTGCTTATTATGCTTTTGAATAGGGCAATATCAAGGTAACCCGCATAGGATGTGAATATACCAATAAGTGAATGATTGATTTCAGTCCTAAACATCAATGGGAATATTCCAACAAACAATCCCAAATAAATTTATGTTCAAGTTTGTTTGAGTACGTAACTGGCCTTTGGTTATCAAACTGTAAGCAAACCATTGACTTTCCAAGAACCAAAAGGTCTATTTCCATAAATGCGTTGGTACAATATGATAATAGGCTTTTTTTCAAAACTGATAACTTTGACGAGATAATATTGTGTTTTTTATATTGAGGAACGAAGCTAATGACTTCAAGAAATAATATTCAACCTTAGAAGCGTTAGAAAATTACGATAAATAGTTGCTTTTATATTCAGGAAACAAGTATGAAAATATCACAGGTTAGGCTGCTAAAACCTTGTGCAGCACGATTTTAAAAACAATTGAACCTAGCATCTTATATTTATTTGTCGCTCAACAGAGGATCAATATGAACCTTCATTATCAAATTTGGAGAGAGATCTATGAATAAGTTGTGTAAAAATTTACTGAATTTAATTTGACTTCATTTATGTGTTTATTCGGAAATCGAGTAGTAATTAACTTTGTATTTATCATCTCTAATTGTTTCTTCCCTCTGCGAATATGACAAATGATAGTCAAAAAGTGTGATCATTACTAGATTATAATAAAAAGCTCTAATTTATTTTTAAATTCATGTATTTTTCGATCATTTAAACTACTTTTCATTATTATGTAGAATGTGATTAACGTTGAGATTAGGCGTAAATATTTTAAGCAGGAACGGTTTCACATTATATATAGCTCTTATGTCTTAATGACTGAAAAAATCAAACTTGAAAATAGTAGTCATAACGAAATGATAGTTTCTTCAATAACCGGAAAGTTTCACATACGGAGTCTAAGGATATAGAGATAGATTTTGAACATGTTATACCCATCAGCCAATGTAACTGCATTGTCTGTAAATAATCATAATCATCAGGCTTGACAACTGTTTGAGTTGCTTCTTCCATAATATGTTTAATTATTGTCCCTTGAACTTCTGATATAGAAGGCTATCAGTCATAGTTTGAATTTTTTGTAAGGTAATCTGAACCAAAAGATCGATATTTCTCGGCTAAATTTACCTACCAGATGATTGCGACTATGGAAAACTATATTCACATATGAATAATGAATGATGTACCTATATATTCTTAGATTCAATAATTATTGTGTGTACGTTATATTTTCATCTATTTTGAGTCATTTTATTTGTCGATAATTATACTGAAAATGAAAACATTATTTTAGAATGGGAAGTTTTCAGAATTGTCATTTTTATTATTTTGTAAAAGAGGTTACTGGCTTTTAATTCGTAATTTGTAATGTATTGTAAGGACATAAGGATCTGTCAGATTTGTTTATTAAAGTTAAAAGTTACAGAAATCTAACTACAATGTTGATAACTTTGTGTATTGATGAGCTTAAATAACTTATTTAAGCAATTATAACCTAAATTTGCTCATTTCAACAACCTTGCATCTTTAACACAATGGTCACTGTTTTACACACTGAAGTTGCAAAACATTTCGAGAGAATAATCTAAAAGCTGTTTTATTACTAGCATTTTGTCGATAAAGTTTTAGTTTAAGTTCATTGGATGTATTAAACATGTTTTGATACTGGTGACTATTCATTTGAATCTATACGTTTTGAGCGTATGGACATAGTATATACTCATTCAATAAAAAATATTTAAACTAATTTAAATGAAAATTTCGGAAGTAAGTTACTCGGTTGTTAATTTATTAGATCATTATCGACTTGTACCGAAGGGGAATTCACTAAAGGTTGAACATATATGAGAACAGTTTATTTGACCATAATCTATTGATTAGTTGAATCTGAAAGTTATAACAGTAACGTAAAGTTCCAGAAAGCTCTATTCGAACCAGTGCACTACTCATGTAAGATGTAGAACTAAACACAGTAGAGTCAAATATTCACAAATAATATACACATCAACGGAATTTAGATTATAGGTATCATTACCAAGGTTCGGCTTGATAATTTCAAATAAACTCAGTATTGGGTAGTTTGTTATAAATAGAAATAATGTATTTGCAATATCCCAGTGAGTAGAAAAATTAAATTTTCTGACGTTTCGTGACTCGGTGTAAGCCCCTTCTTCGAAGAATAAGTAACCGAATTAAAATTAACCTAGGTTTAAATCGTACGTTAGTAGTATTTAATTTTTGAAGAAGTGGGTTACATTGAGTCACGAAACGTCAGAAAATCTAATTTTTCTACTCATTGGAATATTGCAAATATATTATTTTCATTTATAAAAACTTAGATTAGTCAAAAAACTTTTGAAAACTGTTTTTTTCCTAAATTCAGTCAGAAGAAAAGGTATTCTTAAGCCGTCGGCAAAAGCTTTAAGTCAGACCTGAAGCTTAGAAACCATTTTCTAAATGGCTGATTCTCTAGGCCAACCCATACATTTCCTGTAAATATTCCAACTTTTCCCATTGTTTTATCCTAAGTTTGAGTTAGTGTTAAACATTTTATTTGTTCTCTCATCTTCTGAAGGCTTGGTTATGGTCGAGAACCTAAGTGATATGGTTAAAGAAAGACATTATTTATCTTTTAGAGCTTAAGCATTTCAGCTACTCAATACATGTGGGCATCTTGTTTATTGTATCGCATTTTTTTGAATTTATTTTCCTTACTTTCTCGTTTAGAAGTGTGATAACTTAAACTTACGTGGTTTGTGAAACTGTTTGTCTATACCTAGGTGTGTATACCTTAGAAACACATTTTTAATTCAATAGAAAAAGAACTGTCATATGATGTAAATTTCTAAATATTTTCAACAATAAATACGCTTTTGTGTTGTTATCCTATCTTTTTTGATTTATTAAGTGGAAATACTCTCATGATCTTTATTCATATATTTCTGATTGTAAGTTTTGTATTTTAATAGACATTATCAAGTAAATAAAATGAGTTTCGGGCATAAGTATTGTAAACAAAAGTTTGCAAATATTGGATACTCTGGAACTATCTTTTTGAAGTTCTTTACATACCAATATTCAGATGTATCAATAGAAAATTTATCGGACAATGGTCCTTATGTTTTTAATTTAAAATAAATCATATATATATATATATATATATCAATAAATTAGAACTAAATTATGACATGCCACTTATCTACAATTTATAACTTGGCAATTTGTTCATATATTTACGGAAAGAACATCATACCAAATTTGAAGTTCTTATTTGTGTTTTAAAAGAAGTACATAATTTCCTTTTATCCTCCATAACTAATGATCCGTCTGTTGAAAAGTTCTGAGATTGTAATGCATACGTATAGTCACATTACTTGTAAGTTTTATGTTTAATGGCTTTTGATGGCGTTTACTATTTTACTCAGGCCTGTCAGCCCTTGTGGTAGCAAGCGCCGCCGACCAGCATTCTTCATCAAACTCTATCCCAGACCCTCCTTCCTAGTTGTCGCCAGTTGCTATTCAGTCGTTTGATGTCCGCCTCCAACTCATCATGGCACGCGTTCTTTGATCTTTCGCTTTTTCCTTTCTCTTTAGGATTCCAAGTTAGAACTTGCGTCGTGATGTAGTTTGATGATTTCCATATTATATGTCCGATCCACCTCCAGAGTACTTGCATAATTTCCCATTCAGATCGAGGTTGGTTAGTTCTCTGACACAGTAGACTGTTTCTGATGGTATCAGGTCAACGGACGTTGATTATCTTGAGTAGACAGTTGTCCAGAAACAACTGTACGTTTTTGATGATGGTTGTAGTAGTTCTCTAAGTTTCAGCCCCGTACAGTGGAACTCACTGTCTTGACGTTTATATTGAAGATTGAAGTAACAGCTATAGAAAGGTCTGTGTTGCTGCTTCGATATCCGGTGTGTGCGTAATCCTGGTCTATTTAAGAGTTTTTCAAAGTGTTTTAACCACCTATTCTGCTGCTCTTTAATCCCAGTGTTTGGTTTATCTTCGTTGATTTTGATTGGTTGCTCTGGTTTACTACATCTCCCTGCTAGTTTCTTCATTGTATTATTTGGTTTTCATATGTTCCTTGTCTTGTGGCTCTTTCTGCTGTCATTGCTAGGTATTTCGCATACTTCCACTTGTCAGCTCTAGTATAATGAAAGGGAGTAATAATCGAGATCAGAAAAACGCCATGTCCAGTCAATAAAACTTGCTTCAACTTAGGCTTTTTATCATGCAACAGGCCGTCAGTTAATCTAGGTTTGAAATGATTAGTAGACAGTACATGTAATAAGATAGTTGGTTTGCAACAACTTATTGAGCTTTTAATAACATGTTATGGGATATCAGACCATAATTCATGTACTTTTGAATCCGTTGTGGTGCTTGCTGAAACAGTCACAAGTAAATTTTATAATTACCGCTTTGCATATGTGCTTGGGTGAATAGAAACTACTCAACAAACACGACTTAATATGATAATTTATGGTGTGCTTTAACCTATATAAAAGTATTGGATTAATATCTTTAAGTAATGTGTTAACTGCTTTATCCTATAATTTCAATAAATGAGGATTTAACTATTCTCTGCACTGCTGTTTTCTGTAAATACTTGGTCATATAGTCTTTAATATATCCAAGCTTTTATGCTTACTTCTATGCGTTTTCACTCAGTATTTACTTTATCTTAACCTTCGACTAGCCAGTTTGTTTTACTTCTTCTCTGTATGTCTAAATCAAACTTATTCGATTTTATAAATTAGGCATTTTTTGTGCCTAGGTTTTTAACGTGATGGGCAGAGACAAAGCGACTTTAAATAATTCCTTCTCTCTATTCTTGTGTTTTGTGATTATTATTTATCTAATTCTATGTTACATATATTTTCTTGTATCTAATCTAATAATGTTTTACGCACTGTTTATTAAAAAATACCACATCAAAACATAAAGATTTCTGTTTAAATTCATTGTCCTATGGAATGTGTTTTCGAGCAATAACATGAAACTTTATTTAGTTGAAATACCGCATTACTCTTTTTTTAATTATTCGTTTTATTTTTCATAAACACAACCACCATTATCATCACACCATAGAATCTCTATCACCAGTTCAATGTCAATGTCATAATCCCTGTGAAGCAATATCTTATTCAGTGGAATCTATAACACAAGCATTAAAATCACCATTATTATTTACAAATTCTCTAAATCTATTTACTAAAATAAATCAAACCAATTTTGAATCAAACAATAATTTTCAACTACCTACTGATCAACAACAATTTAATAACAAAATTATATCCAAAAACCAAAAATTGACAACTGTTTCTGATGACATTAGTGATTATGATCCTAATAACAATAACCATAAAAATGCTAAAGAATTGAATATAAATCAACCGGAACAATTTCTGCACATTTACAGAAAAGAGATTTGGGTAGGTTACTGTTTTGTATTGGAAATTTTTTTATTTAATCATTTTTTTTGCTGAAAAATTCTCATCATACAATTGTGTTTTAATCATTTTTACACTATGAAAACATGTAACTTTATAAATTGTTTGATTATTTATCATTATTATTCTGTGAGTGTAACGTCCTTTCTAATAAAACAAAATTTAAAATATTATTAACAATACATTATCACTTTTAAGTACTTATGTACTGTTTGAAAGAGGAATTTTTTATTACAATAGTTGATGGAGATTATTGAATTTCGTAGTGTACATCATGATCTATCTTAGACAAAGTTGTTCAATGCTTCATGGTTATCACTAGTTATCTAATTAAAATCTGTCTTTGATCTACACTTTGAGATCTTTTATTTTTTTGCTGTAACAGACATTTACTAGGTTTTTTTACATTTGTAAAAACACAAAATTAACATCGTCAAGTGTATAAGTGTGTGTTGAAATTGGTCACACAAATCTTTATCTGGCTTAATTGATAAAAGAAAGCATTAGATATTTTTTGTGCACTGACTTAAGATAAACATAATATTATACAACTTATCACAAAAGAACATTTTTAACAGAGCAGAGAGTGAAAATTAACAGAAATAATTTTTGATTGAGTAAGCGATAGAAAATAAAGTTTGTTATTGTCTTTCAGTGCTGTCGAAAAATTCAGACAGTACTATTATATTGATATTTATCCACATCAACTAGAATTTAAAATCATTACCTTTTAACATATTGTACAGGTTTAACAACTAATGTCAAAAAATAGGAAATCCCTAGACTAAGACTACACCTGATCATAACTACTTGTAGCTAGTTTTTAATCTTAATTTCACTCAATGCATTATTTTACGAAGGGATTGGTTTGACTTATAAAGCTTATCTACGAGTTGGATTCATGAAAATAAATTCAGTAAATACGATATATTATGAGTATTCAATTTTATTGTTTAAATGTCCTTAGCCGTTGTATACAAGCGAGTTCTGTGGATGGTCAGAATAATAGTTTTTACATTAATTTATGAAATTAATTAACCACTATGTTGCTTTTTAAAATTTTTATGTACTGGTTTCTCAACATATATTTTGCCCTTTGATAATTAAACCACAATTTTATTTAAATTAACATACAGATGAAAATTAATGAGCAACCATCCCTTCCGTTTGAATGAAACTTACTTAGAGGTTTAGTGGCTCTCCTTTAGGGATTCAGTGAATTGTACCATTAATGTTATATTGTACGTTTTATGTTGATAACATTTCAATCATAAAAGTAAACTTATGGTGGGAAATAAAACAAAATGGTGACTATAACAGGAGTGTGCATCACCAAAAAATACCTGTATATAACTGTTTAACCAATAACAGTAATTTTTATACATAAACTACAGGATTTAAGAATTTATTTAATAAACATCTTGCTTAGCACATCTCTGAATAAAAGTGTTCGAAAACTATTTTTGTTCAGCAGTCTTGAAATAATATGATATCATCATAAAAACAAAAAAGGATATTCGTAATGCTGAAGCAACATGATTTGTTTCTTTACAAACGATATTTCAAAATATTACTATTATTTTACTTCTTAATAATTCATTAAACCGTCAACACGGAGCAATAAACGCTTCTGTGCATTGAATTGAAATGGTCTATGTGTTAATTATTCTCCTTCTTAACTGTTTTGACTAGAGAACTAATTACTCTTAAAAGCCAGTTAATAATTCTGAATATTTAGTCATAAGCGTTCGCGCGCGAGATCGGAGGTCCAAGATTCGAGGTTCGCGTGCGAGATTGTGGATGCATACTTCTGAGGAGTCCCATACCAGGACCAGACGGCCGTCTAGTAATTCCAGGTTTCTAATGGTGGTCTAACTTAGGTCAACTTATCAATTCAACTTTGAATGTTCTTGAGTGTCGTGATTGTTGCAACTAGAAAGGGACTGATACATTCTACCTACTTCATGAAAAGCCATCTACTTTAAACTAAATGAATTCTTCGTGAAAATTTTTTCGAGAAACAATTACAGCATTATTGTAGTACATGGAGTGCTAAGGAAGCCAAAACAATTGTCATATTAGTGGTCATATATCTCTCATCTTGTTTCCCACTTCACCATATCTGGTATATTATGTCTGATA
Organism: Schistosoma spindalis; assembly: GCA_946903255.1. Taxonomy (NCBI): domain Eukaryota; kingdom Metazoa; phylum Platyhelminthes; class Trematoda; order Strigeidida; family Schistosomatidae; genus Schistosoma; species Schistosoma spindalis. Next base: position 25,561,637 of record OX336417.1, on the reverse strand, counting down.
GCTAACTTATCTGTCATTGTGTAACAGTCTTCGTTCCGTTCTCAGGTTAGGTGAACTCGTAATTTCTTCAAACATAGCGCATACACATATTTTTATACTGGACTAATCCAGCTGGAATCTCTAGTCTATTATCTTCAACTACCTAACATATAATTTTTAGATTCTGACCAAAGAATTTATAAAACGCCTACTAACTTAGCATCGAGTTTAAATCAGTGCAGTTTTTTAAACACGGCTAACGAGAAGGAAATGTCATTGAAACCAGGATATGGTATCAGTTAGAAAATTGTTGGAAGCTTGGAGGCACTGAGCCACCGTTTTGTCTTGGCAAAGAACTCTTCAGCAGTGTTCACCCACGACGCTGCGCACTGAAGTCAAACCCAAGACTGTCGGTTGATTTCCGAGCACAAGATAACTTTCTCTCTAAAAGCGTGCATTATTAAAATGATAGTTAGTTCTATTTAAATTCAAAGAATAGTATGTACATGTATTTTTGTTGAACTACATTATATATTTATCATTAAATTAATACCTAGTGTTCTTTCGAATACACATTTTATTTCAGGATGGCTTACTCCTTCAAACATGGGCATTTTTACGCGAAGCTAATCGTACAGCGTTTGAACAGTTAAGACAACTTTCTCGTCTTTTACAAAGTTTAAATTTGGATTTACAGACAGTAGAACGTGCAGTTTATAAAGTTCATAGAAAACATAGATTTAATTTAGAAGCTACGGACCTAATGCTTTGGGATAGCGAACGTCTATCAACAAATAAACATTCTTCTTCAGACCGATCTAACGGATTATGTATGGATAGTGAAGAACATTCTCGTATGCTAGAAAGGGTCAGCCGTTTAGGAAAGGAATTTGTCCGCCTTTTTAGACAAAGCATTTTGTTTCGCGATATAACATTAGTCCCAGGACTAGATTTTCACATTCATCTTGTTCGCCTGTTTTTTTTAAACGTCGTCGACGAGTTGGATCGTCTTGCTAATCAATTATTACACAACGACCTGTTTTCTGATGTGACAATGCTTGATTTACAACGTAAGACACATCAGTGCAAGCAAACTAACAATAATTTAATATACAACGATACTAGTTGGGAAAATCAGTTAGAACAATCACAGTTAATTGTTGCCAGTGAAGATATAGCGAGTCTTCAAGCTGTTCTTTTAGCTACCGATTCGCAGTTCAAACAATTAAGAACGGTGTTTTCTAAATTAGTTTTGGATAACCGTGAATTAATTGAAACTGTTCCAATTAAGCGGGCTAGTTTAAACACTAAACCAGATAGCTTGATCAGGTAGGTAACCATAAAAATTATTTACTTTTGAGATGATCATTTTAAGAAAGGCTGTTGATCTGTAGTCATATTTGTATTGTGATTATTTTATTATTAAGCAACATTACAAAATATACTCTCAGAAGTGAAGGAATTGGTAACATCTTTTTGGAGTTTAAACCAGTGTATCAAACATTTGAGTGCTTAACTAATATGTGTAACAATACCCAAAAAATTCATTTCATTAAATAATCAGTGGTGTCTAGCCTTTTTATGATAATCTGAACTCATTTATTTTGATGGCAGTCACCTCATACATTCTATAAACGATAGTTTTTGGTTTTGAACTATATGTATTGAGATAGACCACAAAAGATTCGTAGAACAAAATTTAGAGATCTTTTAAATTAAGTAAATGAATTTACTTCCAATTCTGTTCTCATAAATTATGGGATTAAATTAAATTCTAAAGTACTTGTTTGTCGATGTCAGTTTATACATTCATTGGATGTTCAATGATGCTGATTACTTTGACGGGTATTTTCAGCTGTACACAAAAATGTGATGAATTCATAACTTGATTATATATTAAACTATGGTTTGTTTTGCGTACAAAACAGCAAATTCACAAATTAAATAAGTGAAAATTATTTCAAAAAATCTATTCAAACCTTATGGACTTTTTTTTAGAAAAAATACTTTTAATAGCATGCTGACAGTTTTTGTATTCCTATTTAGAATTAAATCGTTGATTGCTATATTTCTAAATGCCTGACCGAAATTCCTTTGTTTTGAAGAATTTTCCTAGAATAACGTTGCTAAGTGTTTTCTTTTCTGAAAATTCAACTGTATCTACCCACTTTTATATATTTCCTCTATTTTTTATGTTATTTAACTAAATTATACATTTTGGTTTCATCTCTTTCTTATTTTGTTTTTCATACACGGGTGATAAAATCTAGCACCGAAGAAGGGTGAGTAAATCATTTGTATTCATTTATTTATCATTTGTGATGTTTTAAACATTTTGTTAGTGAACTGACATTTAAAAGTTAAACTTATCAAAGTACGAAAGAATAATTAATAATAATAATGATTTTTTTAACGAATGGTTCGGTAGTACGTTACACACATTGATTCAGGTAGTAAATAAACATTAATATGTAATAAGAATTATGAACCATCTTTGTTTCTGGAATTAATTTCTAAACTGAAAATCTTTAAAGCTTTTCGGTTTGATCATATAAGTATTCCAGTTGGTTTAGTTGACAAATATAAAGATCGCGTTATTTTAGTAACGTAAAATCATTACTTAGATCATATATTGGTTTCTTTTGTTGATTTTATTAAGATCAAAACAAAACTGGAGGCAGAATAATAATATAAATTCAGTTTATTTCAGGGTTTCTCATTGGTTGTTTACACCTTTATTTATTGTAGAGTGCAATAGTAAGATACGACAATGTGGAGTAATCAGTGAATGCGAGGTCATTGTAATATCGAATTTAAGGAAGATAGGAGGTGAGGCAGTAATCATATGGAGTGTGTATGGTATTCACAGAAGACTTGAGAAGCTTAAATTGGTTTTAAGTCACTTGAAAATAGATATAGAAGACAAAATGATGTGGTTGTAATTATGTAGAATTCAAAATTGAAAATATGGGTTATGTAACATTTACATGGGATTTAAAGAGTCTATATAAATTTGAATAAGTGACTGAGTGTAAATGCAGATAAATGAAAGGATGACTCTAGCGTACATGAAAAAACAGTCACTTAAGTGAGGATCGTATGGATAAATAAACACAAAATTTTAAAATAATAGTAATAAGTTCAGGAGATATTTAAAATTGTGAATTTACCAAGGTAATTATAATTGACTTCTGTGCCTTTCTCGACATATAAATCTGGTCTTGTTTTTCAATTGTTACTGCTTCAGCAAATCAAAGAAAATTCATGTTTTTGGTCACTGATAATCTTTGTTACTCTAATTTTTTTAGTCGTCATTGTCGATTACTCCATATTGTCATATCTCACTGTTACACTTTACAATGAATACAGTTGTAAGCAACCAATGAGAATTCTCCATGAATTGTTTTTTTCTTGATTCAACTTATTTATATGTTGTTACGTTAAGCCAATATATAGTCTTTGTAATCTATTGATTCTCTTCACCTTTCACATCTGTATACATTTATTTTAAGTGATTTTTCTCAAAATATTCACTCGTGTATAATCACATTTACTCAAAAATAACAACAAGCGGAATAGTAGCAACAATCATTGTAAATTATTTTCGAAAAATGACACCTTTATAGTTGCATTATTTTATTGATCATCATACGAAGAATTTTGTAATTAAGAGATCATATGAATTTACGTTACCAAACAAAAGTGAAATAATAAAATGTGATACAGAAATAAAATGAAAACAAGAATTCGATGTGACAAGAATCAGAACTGTACTAGAGAAAAAAATTTTTAAGTGTTTAAGCAAACTGTAATTAACATTATTGCAGTTGAATGAGTTAAATAAGTCCTGTTTGGATATAAAATTTACGTTATGACCTATTATGGCTTTCTTAATTTTAAGACATATATAACAAATATTCCTCACATCGTTTGATTGAACCAGCAAAATTAAAAAAAGATGTTTTGTAAGTTCATCAAATGTAAAAAAGCATTAAAATAGTTTACATTATGCAACCAAGTATTTATAGCTTCAATGGTGGATTTCAAAAAACGGAACGGAGTTACGGTTAGTGTATTGTGCACTAAAGGAACAGCTCCTTTGATGGATAGATACAAGAGTGGCAAGAAATAGTAGCTTTTACATTGTGGATATTCAAAACACTGAGAACATGGAGAAGATTTAATGGGTTTAATTTCTAAGCAGCAGAGATTGCCAATCTATACTTATACTACAATAAAATGAATTGAGCACAAACATATATGGGTAATACAAAAATATATTGTTTCAGTCTCTCTGGAGTAAAATATTGGACAAGAAATCAGTTTGATGGAAAAAACAACTGGCAGATTGTTGTAAAACTTTAGAGCAAGACAGTGAAGTTTAAAGAACTATGAATGTTTAAAGTTTGGTCAAAAGTATTCATTCATTTTTAACTTCAATAAAATAAACACTAACGGGGAAATCATTACACCGAAAAGAAAATTATAACGTTTATCTTGGTTCTTTTGAGACATTTCTGGCATAGATCTAAATTTCCTTATATCAAAGTGATTGACGGTATTCATATTAATTTCAGTGTTTACATATAGGGATCGTTCGAACTCATTAGACTCACTGTTTAGGGAGAACCAAAGGTCGAAATTGGGTAGCCTATTCAAGTCAGCTAACTCTTACCTAATTAATAATGTCTATAATTACTTCATGTGGGTGATAAATATGATTATTTCTTCGTGGTGTCAAGACAATAAAAAATCTACAACTTCTCTATTTTGTGATAAAATCATGTATGAGAACATATCTATTATTAATGAGCTAACAATAAACATATGAATAACAGCTGTAAGAAGTACGGCTAAATAAACGATTACTCTAGTGGGATGATTATTAGTTCCTTCCCCGTGACAGATTATTAAAGCAATTACACCTATAGAACGCTAACATGACACTTGAAAAATAGCTTAGGAATCCCTTTAGTGATCAGTTTTGGAAGCCAGATGAAGTAAAAGAAGTCATACTGTGTTGGACAGTTGTTTAGTTCTCGTTTAAGATTTTTCAGAAATGTATAACCATCTTATCTTAGGCTAGAATCCAAGACAAACAGACCATTCGGAACTAATGTTAAAAATAAATGATCTTTAAAAAATCACCATCAGTATTGAAAATTACCACTTAAAATATTTGTTTAGGCAGAAGAAAAGCTTTAGCATCATTCGAAAATGCAATGCAAGTATATTGTAAATAGATGGAGATTTTAGGAAGTAATTATTATGTATTTAACTGTAAAGCTAATATAATGATAGTAGATAGTTTTATTGTGAATATTTTACGCTCTACAACAATATAAATTATAACAACATTGGAACTGCATATAGCTAACAAATGTCTATATAATACATCTTTATTTTTACGTTACTTGCAATAACCCTTCATTCCAAGTGTTTTTCATTAAGGTTTTGTAGTTCAACATAAGTAGTTCTTCTTAAGTTATATAAGTATATCATTCTCTAGACGATATTTTCTACTTTTTGTTTAAATTGGTCATGTTTTCCCTTCGTTAAGATGACATATAAAGCAATATAAATAGCAGAAAAATTAAAAACAAAAACTTTTAATGAATGTATCTGGAGCAATAGAGATTACTATTATCATTATTAATTTTCTGTTATTTTTATATTTGGCTATATATCTTTGATTGGAGTAAAAATTTATTTCTGATCAACATCAATTTCCCCCCCACACACACACTATTACTTAATGCTTTTTTCACATTTTACTTTTTGTGATCTCTTCTTTTTTATAATGAACTGTGTTCAATTCATATGTTCGCGTATATACGGACAATGTGCGTATTTACTCCGATTACTAATAAATGAAAAAATTAACTAATATATAATTCATTATTGTTATTCGCGAAAACCAACTACAAATTATATTAATGAATAATTAATTAACAATAATTAAAAATAAACGAACAATAGATTAGTCAGTGTTACAATACAGCTGACAAGGGATAAAAATCGTCTTATACGTTTGGAATCAGTACAGGCAATTTATAGTCCAATCGGTAAGTGGGATTATAAATTGTATTTTTTCATTTCATTTATCATTATATTGCCTTGATACTCATTTCTATTTGAACCGTTCAATATTATTTGTTTCCATTTTTATGTCTATGTGACAGTGTGTATCTGTTTGTATACGTACACTTATGTGTTGATACGATTGTACACTCGTATCGCTCATTCAGTCATTCATTGACTGTATCTAAAATTAACTTTATTATATTAAATAACTTGGTTAGGGATTATAATCTATTTCTGTCTCTTCTTCACAAGTAATATGTGAATTTAAAATCTACTGTCTATTCATCTTTTCTGCTTACGACTGGTATATATATATATATATATATATATATATATATATATATATAACCTGTTCTACTGGACAGTAATGATCGAGTTAACATGAAAAACATTTAACCAAAATATATTCTTGTTCTTCGTAGTGGATTAATAGGTAGTTCAAATTACATTTAAACGAAAGTCTTATTTAGGCTAAAATCATGAAAGCTCTTTCATATACATATTCTTTAGCCATTCTAAGATATACCGAGTTCGATAGCATTCTCTTTTAAGTGGCTTGAAAAGCAAAATTAAGGAGCACCAAATCAACTGTTCATCTGATGGCAATTAATAATGTAGACCATCTTTATAAAATAGCAATGTCATTTTGTAATGTCATTATAACAAAAATAGTTATCCACATACCACTGTTAAAATGTTATGGTTTTCTTGGAAATCGAATACATGATGCACGTTTTCTGGAACTTTTTGATATACGGGTCTTTAAATGTATAAAAAAAGTGGAAATATTAAAAAATTGGAAGAACCTGTTGTGACCTGGTTTAAGAAGTATTTTCATGTGTTCACTTAATTACAGAACATTAAAAACAAATTATAGCCAATTTTTTAAACTGTTGAAAAAGATGAATATTTCCGTTTGATTTACCTTATTTTCAACATTTGACGGATAGGTTTGGACTGCTTTTTACTAAAGAGAAAGTGATTAACATTATTGTGATGAAAAGCGGTTTATTATTTGTTCCATTATCGATTGCTTAATTCGTCTGAAAATAAATATCATGCAATAAATGACTCGCCATTTGTCTACTCATTTTTTATTCTAATTTTTTATATCTTTTGACATATTAATTTCAACTTATTAGACTCATATTATCCAACTTTTCTTTACCTAGCTGAACTATTGGACCTAATAGTATCTGGTCTATTGCTTGCATTTCTATCTATCTTCCTTCTAAATATTTGTGTTTCACACCCAAACAATTCGGATTCGTGTTATTCTGAATGCTGTTGCTGTTGTTCCACTCTCGTAAATAAATCCACTAATTCTAAATCATGTGAATCACCGAAATTGGTTACTCATACCACTTTACCTACAGCTTCATATATTAATTGTAATATAGATAGTGGAAGTTCTAGTAAACGTCTGCCAAAACTCAATACTATCTCATATAAAAATCACAGTGACTTAATACCAACTGATATTTTACAGAAAAAACCCACAATGAATTCAGTTTATTTGTTTGATTCACATCAACAAGATGGAGTCCCGATTTCAAGTAATTGTATAATAACAGGATTACCAATTACCAATGTAAGTTGGTTATCTTTAAATGCCTCACAGCTAGACAAATTGTGATTTTAAATGTTTAAGGGATTTTTAAAGTGAATGGACAACTATACGATACGAAATAAATATGCTCAGTTGGGTAGAAATATAAAGATGAGAGAGTTTCAAAAGTTAGTATCATAAAAATACAGCATAAATAATTTATTTGTGGCTTTTAATGAACTCAGCGTGTTCGCTTATTCAAAAAGAGATTTATCGTTGGTGATCATGACAAGATCAGTAAGCTTGGATATACAAGCTGTATAAAAATGTTTAGGATCCTCCTATAACATGAAGCCTAATATTAGTGAATACAGTTAAATTACAATGTACTATTGACCATTATTCATCAAATGTAGTTTTTATATAGTTATTCCTAATTATATATATATATAATGGATTAAGGGTTGTTTATGATAAAAATATCGGTTGTATGATAGGTGAGTAAAAATAACTGATTTCAGGGAAGCAGCTCATCATTTTACTGAAACCATAACATCTCTACTTATCGGTAGCTGAGCTTGTAGCTGACATAAAGACATATGAATAATAACAAATCTTCTAGAGGTGTGAGAAACTGTATTTTATTTACTAGCAACAGATTCACGTAAAAACTGATAATAATTTTCGTTCTTACTAGCTCTTCACTTCAATGAAAGCGAAACATTTAATTACAACCTGTAAATCCAATAGTAAGCAGATTTCACTGGTATCATAATTTTGCTTGATACAAGTTTAAGTTTTGAAATGCGGTACCAAGTAAATTAAGCCTGCTTTAAACGAGTAGTAGTAGTAAAAAATGGTATGGTCTTATTTTATACACCATTAACATTTTAATTACGTTTAAATCTCTATCAGTTCTGTTCGAGTTTCATTTTCTAAGTGACTATTCACTGCTTCCTACTAAAATACAGAACATAATTCATGATGAATAATGTGTGGCATGACAACAAGTCAACTAATTCAACTAAACAGTTAGCCAAATTTAACAGTTTTATCTTCAATAGCATTTGCATTTTTAATAGAGAATAATATTCTTATATGCATGTTACGTTAATAAACTATCATATATATATGCTTTGATGAGTTACTTTCGAATATATTTATGAATCCATAATTATAGTCATGATATTATGCTTCCTTCCTCAATTTCAGCAAATCTCATGGGTATAAAAGTTACATGAGTCACATCTTGCAGACAACTAATACTTTTCAAATACTCTGTTGCTTAGCTAAGTAGTTATTGATATCAACAAGTTCAAAACATATATACCTAAACATATCTACGTATTGAACTATAAATATCAAACCTTTGGTAAGAAAACTACTAAAATATATCACTTCTTTTTGGAGAAGTCGTTAAAAATAAGATAAACAAACACTTTCGTTTCATGTTGAACAAGCTTAATTGTTTACTTTTCTAATTAAATTACACTTTTTTTTCTTCATCTTATACATAAACACCATTAAATATTTACAGTTCAAAGATTTTTAGTATAATTATTGTTTACAGAATAAGCCATGTGCAAAAAGTTTTGGAGAAAATTGTCGACATAATATCCATATGTATCCAAATGGATCAACACAATATCTGACACACAATTTACCTACTTTACAGGGATCTTCAATGACATTACCGAAGTGGGACAATAAAGTTCTTCAAATTGATGTGGATGGTTTTAACTGTATGGATGTATCTGAGCATTCTACAACTGAATGTGAGGGTGAGCAATCACATGCAAACACAAGTATGTACTATTCACTTGACATTTCGAATACTGTTACGATAATATCCATTTTCTTAGTATGTAGTGAACGAAAAATTGGTGAGGAAAACCAATTTGTTGTTTAGTGCAAAATTACAGAGTGCTTTCGTAAATTATGAAGACCATACATTAGATACTTTATTTGCACATCTTCCATCGGTTGTCCTCCACGTCCTTTATGACTCTTCTGATTCTCACTTCTTTCATGTTTCCCTTTCTGTTTTCTTCAGTTCAATCTTTTCAACCTTATTTTTGACAGGCATTCCAGTTCTGACCAATGTTACATCTGGAAACAGTAATCGAGGTTTGTTCGTTTAGTGAAAATAATGTTCGATTTCAACTGTATTCTTGAAAATACAGATGTGACCTTTATTTTAATTTTCAGAAGTAGTTTATTTCCGAATTCATGTAGAAAACCAGTTAGCAATACAGATTATTAAATGTGAAGTGGAATTTAAGATATTTACTCAAAATGCTCATTTTAAAAACGGGATGTAGGAAAAATGACATTGAAATTATTTCTATTTCGAAATTATCATTTTGAAAATCTTTTTACTGAATATTACATACCCCTTAGCTTATCCAGTACATTGGCTTAATTTTATCCATATTTTGCAGTGAGCAACCATGACAACATAAATTTACTGGTTGCGCATCATACAGTATGATATGTGTTTTATAATATGGAAATGTAAAGTGTAAAGGTTTTTACACGCCTATATATGAAGGCATGGTTTGTTTACATCTGTGATGGTTGAAACATCATCCTTTTTCTTACTTATTTAGCAATATTCTGAATAAAAAGGGAAAGTGACAAAAAAATTTCATTGGCTCTTACATTCTTACTATTGATGCGGTTCTTAGCAGTTCCGTTTTTCATTATCTCCTCGTTATCTCTACTGATGTTAGCTGAGAAAGTTTGTACTGAAAGTGGTTCTGTAAGCATAAAAGAAATGGATAAACATGGCTTTTTAGTAAAACAGTATGTAGTTAAATGTATGGGGATATTGCTCCGAGTCTATCAAGAAGTCGAACTGCTATTGCTTACTTATCTTATTACGCCTGTTACCCCTCGTGGAGTAGCATAAGCAGCTCACCAGGATTCTCCATCAAACTCTATCCCAGACCCTCCTTCCTAGTTGTCGCCAGTTGCTATTCAGTCGTTTGATGTCCGCCTCCAACTCATCATGGCACGCGTTCTTTGATCTTTCGCTTTTTCCTTTCTCTTTAGGATTCCAAGTTAGAACTTGCGTCGTGATGTAGTTTGATGATTTCCATATTATATGTCCGATCCATCTCCAGAGTACTTGCATAATTTCCCATTCAGATCGAGGTTGGTTAGTTCTCTGACACAGTAGACTGTTTCTGATGGTATCAGGTCAACGGACGTTGATTATCTTGAGTAGACAGTTGTCCAGAAACAACTGTACGTTTTTGATGATGGTTGTAGTAGTTCTCTAAGTTTCAGCCCCGTACAGTGGAACTCACTGTCTTGACGTTTATATTGAAGATTGAAGTAACAGCTATAGAAAGGTCTGTGTTGCTGCTTCGATATCCGGTGTGTGCGTAATCCTGGTCTATTTAAGAGTTTTTCAAAGTGTTTTAACCACCTATTCTGCTGCTCTTTAATCCCAGTGTTTGGTTTATCTTCGTTGATTTTGATTGGTTGCTCTGGTTTACTACATCTCCCTGCTAGTTTCTTCATTGTATTATTTGGTTTTCATATGTTCCTTGTCTTGTGGCTCTTTCTGCTGTCATTGCTAGGTATTTCGCATACTTCCACTTGTCAGCTCTAGTATAATGAAAGGGAGTAATAATCGAGATCAGAAAAACGCCATGTCCAGTCAATAAAACTTGCTTCAACTTAGGCTTTTTATCATGCAACAGGCCGTCAGTTAATCTAGGTTTGAAATGATTAGTAGACAGTACATGTAATAAGATAGTTGGTTTGCAACAACTTATTGAGCTTTTAATAACATGTTATGGGATATCAGACCATAATTCATGTACTTTTGAATCCGTTGTGGTGCTTGCTGAAACAGTCACAAGTAAATTTTATAATTACCGCTTTGCATATGTGCTTGGGTGAATAGAAACTACTCAACAAACACGAATTAATATGATAATTTATGGTGTGCTTTAACCTATATAAAAGTATTGGATTAATATCTTTAAGTAATGTGTTAACTGCTTTATCCTATAATTTCAATAAATGAGGATCGTTAGTTCTCTGACACAGTAGACTGTTTCTGATGGTATCGGGTCAACGGATGTTGAATATCTTGAGTAGACAGTTGTCTTGAAATAACTGTACGTTTTTGATGATGGTTGTAGTAGTTCTCTAAGTTTCAGCTCCGTACAGTGGAACCCATTGTCTTTACGTTCGCATTGAAGATATTGAATTCAATGTTGCCTGACTTTTGCTTCGAGTTCCATATATGCTTCAACTGTAGGCATGCCGCTCTTACGTTGCCGGTCGTTGCCTACTCTTCTGCATCAGATCCCGCACATTCATCGATTGAAGTTTCCACCTCTTCCAGAGTTTCTTCTTGAAGTGTGACTGGATTGGTGTTCCCCCTTTTTGTATTTGAAAAATATTGTTTTTTCCCGTGTGTATTTTGAATCCTACTGATGCGGAGGCTTCTGCTACACTAGTTGTCTTTAACTGTATTTGTCAGTGTCTGTGGGATAGAGTGGCAGGGTCATTTGCTCAGTCCAAACCGTCTAGTTGTATGCAGGCTGTCCACTGTAATCCGTTCTTCTTTTTAAGACATGGTGGTCCTTATAATCCAGTCAACCAACAGAAGAAAGAGGGATGGAGAGAGTAAGCAACTTTGTTTGACTCCAATCTTCACTTAGAATGCGTCTGTCAGCTGTCTCCTATACACGACTTCGCAATATAGTCCTTCGTATGAAATCCGTATGGTACGAACGATTATCTCAGATGCACCATAGTGTTGAAGCATGTTCCACAAGGTTCTTTTATTCACACTGTCAAATGCTTACTCATAGTCAAGGAAGTTGATGTCTAGTGACTAGTTTCATTCAGCTGATTGTTCAACGATGATCCGTAGTGTCGTGATTTTGCCTGTACACTACCGATCCTTACGAAGTCAGGACTGTTGATCTCAAAGTTGAACGTCTACTGAATCTTTCATCCAGTTCAGCAACACTTTGTTGAAAACTTTTCCTGATACCGATAGTAGCGTGATGCTTTGGTAGTTCTCACACTTACTGAGATCTCATTTCTTTGGTATTTTGATGAGATGTCCTTCTTTCCACTCTGTCTCACAAGTAATTAAAATAACCTATTGTAGCTTCAATATATATAAAGGGAACTCAGCGAAGAAATTTTTCGTTTCGACGAAATCATTTACTTAAGCTGTACGCTCCTGTTTATAATTGTATGTTAAATATATGTCGATAGAAGAACGGACAATATTGCATCCCAAATTTTTTCGAGACTCCAAATATCAAGTGGATTTTCCATTTTTCCACATCTGTCTAGCGGACAATTGTCTTTCATAATTCTGGCCCGTGAATAATTTTCATCCTTACATATTCCTGTAACCTCCTGATTATTAAGCAATCTTATTTGATATTTTGAGTCTCTAATCATTTTTTATAATGCAATCTTTTTTATCCTTGTACAGACATATGTTTACTATAATACTATAAATAAGAATGTACAGCTTAAGTAAGTTATTTCGTCGAAAAGAAAAGTTTCTTCGTTGAATTCTCATTATTTCATTCTTTGTCAAATGACTTATTGAATTATATACCGTTGGTAAGACACTAAAGTTCTAAACATATTCCTTTTAATGAAAATTGAAATCATTTTTCAGTTAGCATTCCAAAAACTAGACATTTTTCGGCATTTATACAACAGATTTTTTAATTGAGAAATTTTTGGTACCAAGTTTCACTGTCTTCCTATTTTGTTAGTTCTCAAACACAATCGGCTGGCGTTATCAGAAACAACAACGGTAACAAACCATTTCATCAAAAATTTCCCTAGTATAAAAATTGAGGACAATGGTAGCTTCTATGTGGCTTAGTTTGCGGAGCACACCTAAAAAATGTATTTTATTATGTATAAGTAAAACCTAGTTTCAAAGGATTCATCTTAGTACAAACATGCATGCACATATTGATAAACAATACTTTTGTTACAATAGTAGCAAAATATCTTGAGGGTAAAGATGTTCATAAATTCACCCTGTTTGACCCCTATATTTGTACCTTTCAAATGTCTATATTTCTTGTAAAATATTAAAGTTTTGGGAGTTACGTATAACAAATATGATGCATAATAAAAAACAACACTTTATGGTTCATTTATTCTATTCTTTTGTTTTTTTTCTGTTAAACAATAAGTATCTGATGTGTTCTGATCTTATCTACTTTCATTCAATGTTTTCTTTCGTTTTATTTCAGGTTTATTTATTTATGCTGTAAAATATATCACTTGATTGTATATACTTTGATACATAGATTTAATTTGAAGCTATTCAGTTGTGTGTTAACTATCATGTTTAAGGAATTCTAAAAAGAACTTAAAAGATTTTCTTTTATCTGATAGTCTTTATAGTTTTTATCCCATACTGCCACAAGCAATCGATGCCAATAAAGGGTGGTTTTGGGAAGTCGTCAGGAAGATTTTACTCTTGAACTATTCATGTACATACCAAAACACGTTTCAAAATTGTACTAAACTTTTCCTAGGTTTATTTACAGTTTAAAACATTTGTAACTTTAAAGTTTATATTACCAGCTGATGTTATTTAGGTAAATCTCCATGACTAAATTCGTATAATTTCTAAAATTCCAGTGAGCTGTGACCAAATAAGTTTGATTTTATCTAGAGTTAGGCGACTCGCGGTTCCTCATTGTTATTAATCTAATCGAGTAGAGAATATGGCCAAGTTGACTTCGACCCACTAGTCTAAAATTAAGGAATTCACTGTAAATCCTAGTTGTTTTTGGTCTGAATTCAGGAAAGGCTTAAATTTAAAGTGCTGATATATCCCATACTAAGTTGACACAGCTGTTCACTACTTTTTGGTTTTCTATGGTTATTGAGGTAATGTTAATGCGTCAAGCGAAATATCATAAATTTGAGCAGCATTAATCATTATATTCTACTAAAAAAATTTCATCTTTATCAAAATTAGATCGTCATTATTCATGTCATCAACAACAGTCACTTCCACGACAACAACAACAACAGTTAAATCATCAACAAAACAGTGTCAACGAATCCTGTATAAGTTTTTGTGATTGTTTGTATTCCATGGAAGATAATACAAGAACAGATCCTGCATCGTGTTTAAATTCAAATAAACTTTTATTTTGTAGTAATCATTCAAATACTGTGAAAAATTGTTCTTCTAATAGAAAACCAACTGATATTAATTATAGTAAAAATGAAATGTTAAATTGTTTGATAGTAACACCACAACTACAGGATACAACAACATTTAATGAAGTCACACCAAATATTGTAACAACACATCAGTTACCGTTTAATGTTGATTTACTTCAGTCATCGCAATTGTTGGACGATAAGGCAACACTACCAGTAAACACATCACATTAAGGTAGACTGTTTTAGGGAAAACAAATACAATCGGTATGTCAGAGTTATGTATTAGGTAAGTTGATTCCTATCATGTAATATTTAATTGTTCAAACATATCGATTTTTAACGACTGTATTCTCAAATAAGAAATAATATCATGTGGTTACAGAAAAATGTACACTGTCAGTTATAAAGTCTTTTGACTTGTTTCTGCACACTTGTATCGTTTATGATTATGCATTTTGTACGCATCTTATGGTTCACATTATTAAAAAGCTTATAACAATGTTCTTTTGAAATAACTTATGAATCACATCCATTTCAGTAATATTGTACCCTTATTTTTAAAATTGTAGCTGCCCTTTGGTGTCAACCTGATTATGCCCGTAAATTAAGACGTGTACCATAAATGCTTTCAAGATCTATTGTAATTAGAAGTCGATGATGACCTGTGCATCTCAAGAAAGCCCTATAATGAGACCATATCGAAAACAAATATTAAATATTGTTATAAAAAATTTGTGTCTAGACTACATTTTAAGTAATTATATTAGAATAATTCAGCTACTTCCCAGTAGTCTAAGCATTGTGGAAGACTTGGTTAATGATTGAATGTTGTAAACTACTGTGGTTTACCACAACCTACAAACTTTAATATTCCATTCTTGTACATCCTTATTCGCTTGTTGCCTACATTTATTACTTTTAATTTATTGTATTTTATTACTGATTTATTTTAAATATACCTCTGCTACTTAAAAATCTACCACCTTTGCTAGCTCACTAGTGTACTAGTCTTACACTGTCTGAAGTCGATTTACACAAATGAGGAAGAATTAAAACATAAAAAAGTTTATTATGCTCTGAAGCAGTCAGAGGAACAGATTTTACATTAAATATTCTAGTCTATCAAATATGCTTTAGTTTTACATCAATGTCTTCAGTTAGTGTTGTATTAAACAGGTTACTGGTTTACTTATTCTACCAATAGTTATCCATCTAATACTGCAAACATGTAGGTTGCTTTTGATTGACGATTTATGAATGAGTTGAAAGGACGTGACAGTTTAGGACAACTGATATAATTTGCCTCAATTTGTATAATCCCTCTCAATTTATTTCAAGAACTCTTTCTACGGTATTTTTGCAAAACTTGTTTAGAGAATTTAACTTATAAGCAAGTATAATTTTAGGGTCTATAGGGATGAATGTTGTCCTGATAGTATAGAGTAACTTCCACAACAGTTTATTCTTATAAACTGTATTCCAATTAATAACTTTAAATGAATAAGAGTTGTGAAACAGTTACTATTTTATAAATTTAAAACATTTTCTACTATCTAAAACTTTAGTGCGGTTACAACTTGCCAATGGTATTACTTTGAGGTGCTTCTTGACAAGATGTGATCAGATTCAAGAAAACCTCAATACATATTATTGTGCATTGCGTACGAGTGGTTAATTCAAAAAATCATTCATTGGTATTCTCATTTTTTGTGAAGCTGTTGGAAATACTTTTGTCAATTACGAATACATAATTTAACATTTGTATATGTTTACTTGAGACCCAAGTTTAGGAAAAATTTTTGATATTATCAGGCAGTCTAACATTCCCAAAATACATGAAAAATATTCTTAAGTAATCAGAAGCAAGAAACTCAAGCAAATTTAGTCCTAATGAAATGTAGAAGAGAATAATATGATACGTATACAAACAACATTTGAAGAGCTAATCTGAGAATTTCTGTACAAGAACTTTAATAATCGTTCCATTTCTTCATCACAGAGTATCAGTGATACATACTATTTAAAAATTTCATTTTGGACTCCATTTACTCTATGAAAATGAGTGGTGTTTTTGAAATTATTGCCTGCTCAAAAAAATTGATTATTAATCAGTTAGATGATTCGACAGCTTTTAATGCATCTCCGGCTTTCTTCCTTTTACTTCTATTGTATTAAAATGTATACAATAGTTTAAAATCAAATCTATAACTACTAAGTATACAAGCGATTATAAGTGTATACATCCTAAAAGGCAATCGTCTAAATCTCGTAACCATTTTATGGCTAGAAAGTTCTCGGTAAATATGGTAAATGTTTTATTCGAATCAGGCTCATCGAAAATATTTTATAAATTATATTTGAATTATTATGCCCATAGAAGATAAATAATTTCACTCAATAATATTAGTAGATTAACACAAAAATACTGTTATTTTATTCGTTAGTAAATAAAGTTAATTTTTCGAATTTCTAATCATTTCATTTCAGGCACAGTTTTAATAACAGATGAGAATAATATTCATGACTACCAATGTGTATAATGTATAATCATGCAATTCAATTTTATTCATTTTTCATTTCTTAAAAAGTATCCCATTTTATGTATTACGGAAATGTAATTATTCAACAAAGCATTTGATGTAGATTTATTATTTAACTTTTCATTTGTATTTTGTAATCGTACATTCCCTTCAATTACACACTCATCAATACATAACAGCACATAGTTATTCTAATACACTTGTTAATTCTCTAACTAAACATTCTGTCAAAAAAAAAACAACTAACCAATATGAACACTTTTTTGTTGATAGTAAGTGAAATAAACAACTTTTATTTTGTCTTTCACACAATGACACGATATACACTCCTTGTTCATAATTTTATGTCAATGTTTTACTTCATCTTACTAATTTTTTTACAAAAAAATGATTTATTGAATGTTTTTTTTTGTAGATTTTAAATTAACTATTCATTTTCATTGTAAAATTCTATAGAATGATATTTCTAACATTAATAATAATATTGATGTAATAGATCAACATTTTTGTGAAAACTAATAGAGTGAAATACAATTAAATTTTCATAATATGTCTAACTTTCATTTAATTCCGCATGATATAATTAAGTTGACCAATTATTTAATTAGTAATAGAAAAACTTAGACTAATGAAAAAGAAATTTTCTCTAATATTAAATAGAAATAACTTATCGTCAATAAAATATATTTTAAGTACTTTTAACACATAAAATTAAAGAGGTGGGTTTGGATAGCAATGCTAGATTTAACTGTCAGCCATAGTATATCTCTTCTATTAAACTTGTGATAAAATGGATGTATTAAGGAGATCCACAAAGAATGATGGTTTTTCAACTAAGAGTAACCAAAATACAACCAAGAATATCAACAACAAAATAACCCGAACCCTTACAAATAAGATTAATATGCTAAAATTACAGAAATAGAAAGAATTTTTAAAAAAGAAATGAGTCTTATTTAACATATTGATAAAAATTACAATCACCATATGGGAAGCATCATAGTAATAGTGTGGACAAACGAGTATGGAAAATATAAAATTCCAAGTTCATTAGAAAGAAGAAGTTTAGAAGTTTTACCATTTAATCACGAAATCCTTTTATTGGAAATCATATTTAATCCTTAAATTGTCCAATGAATTTATATATTTTCACAGAAAGTTATATATATGCTAAGTAATAAATGGAAATCTAGTTGTGTTGGTAATTGTAATGTGAGTTTGACATAATTCTCTTTTTTTCTTCAAGTAGTAAGAAATATCACAATTTTTTCTTATCGATCGGACATATTATTCAAATTACCGAAAATAGTCAAATTAAATGCTGTTATAAAGAATCAATTAATTAAGTTTTTTTTACATATATACATAGGAAAAAAAATAATAGCAAACTAGAAAAATGACTTTCTTCATTGAAATAGAAAAAGATTAATCATAACAGAAAATAAATTCAAGTGGAAGTGAAATTACCTATAAAAACAAATTCTTTGTAAAATACTCAAGAGTTTTTTGTTTTCCCTCTCTCTCTCCCTCTCACCCACACTTTAAATGTGAAATTTAAAAAGTTTTGACTTAAATGTAAGTATGTAGCTTATAAGCTGTCAGAACAGATTGCTAATAGTTGGTTATGAAACATTATGTCGTTTTCACTTTACATTCTATTGATCAACAACTATAGTTGCTAAATCATATTTATTTCGAAATACTACCGCATTTATTGAAGATAGACTATTCAAGTGAATTTGAGTAGCAGTAGATTATAAAAACGTTCTAGATATTCCTTACTTCAGAATTCTATTGCTGTGTGAAGTTATATTTCGTATATTTCAGCCAACAGTGACCTATGAAGGTACAGCAATTTGTTTAGAATGCCAATAATAGATATAGGCAAGACAGGCTGAGAAGACTGATATTGGTCATTTACTAGTCAACAAGAAACTGTAGAACCAGTTCTAAAGAATCTCGAATCTTAACGTCTAAAAGTAGTTTAACCTATGATGATTGCCTTAATGAATTTACCAAAGACGTTTAGATACTGGTGCCGTTTAAACAGGCCATTGAATTAATGGGAGTCATTACTTCAAATTAGAAAATTCATAAGTCAACTGGTGATAAGTAAAAAGTCATTATTTTCAGCAAACTTATGAAAACATATATAAAATTTAGGATAAGTATCGGGTTAGATGTTTCATTAAGGAATTTCGGAACCTATTATCATTGCGTGAGATGCAAAAAGTAACAACGAAAAAAGTTACGAAAAAAATTATATCGCTACCAAAAATGATCGCTGCGGTTAGGAAGAAAATTATTGCAGAAAATAAAGACCTAGATCTAATAAGTTCCTATGGTTCCAAAGGACATTTATAAGGCAGAAATGATCATTTGCGAACGGGAAAATATCCAGAACAAAAATAATGTATGTTCACTGATATTAAAGAAAAAGAAAACACAAGCAAGAAACAAAATAAAAAGGTATTTAAAAAACTAGAAAAACAGCTGTCGCCAAAAAGTCAGGAAATAAAAGGACATGAGAACTTTATAAAGAAAACAATCTACTACAGTGTAGCAAAACAGATATACGAAAAACAACCGAAAAGAAGTTAACAAAGATGAGAACATTACCAATATTTCCAGTAAAAATACACACTACTAACAAGTAACACAACACGAAAACAAAAAATCACGAAAACATAACACGACTAAACAAGTAAACGAATCAGGAGGATAAAAAATAAAGAAAATAAAGAAGAAAAAAACCATACACCACAACAACAGAAAGTAATACGGGAATAAACATAAACCGCTTAATCTAAAAAACCTAAGATATTAAAAGAAGTACAGAAACAAAGAAGAAATGGTAAAACCAAGATAAAATAGAGAAAACTTAGGAAATAACACTACGATCACACAGAAATAGGAATGTGAGAAAGAAAACATTCCAAAAAACAATGACAGAGAATGATGATCAATAATACATTTGACTAGCTCTCATTATCACCTCGATGTATTGGTTTATTGTCAAATCTCACCCACACAATGTGTATACACTCGGTGTTGTGAAATCGTTCGACGTGTACACACTTGTGATTTGTGTCGAGTGACGGTAGAACCGCGGTCACACAAACAATCAAGTCAGCTCACCTAGTGAGCTATCCGACCAAGTCGGCTATATCATTGTGGGAATGCGCTTCTGAATTCGGTCGAGCATTTGTGATTGGTCTACATGTAGATTGATAGTAGAGTGATGAGTGGAGAGACGTGTAGATGTCAGTGATTGTGGCTCATGTGCGCACGCTTGTCAACTGCGAACGTGTAGAGCGACTATGTGGTTGATGGGTAGTCCTCGTCGACCAGTTGATGAGCATGCAGTTGACAGTCGTTTGTTCGTCTGTCTGATCAAGTCAGCCACGAGTGTCTTGTTTCCGTTCACTTGTGGAATGAGTTCGGGTGGACTATTCGTCTGTGAACGACACCGACTTTTGACTTGTTGTTGATGCACGATTTCCACAAACTCTCATATGTATGAGACTAGTTGGATGGTGTTGATGAACTGGTGATATGTGGCGTGAATCGATCGGTTGTGGAGAGTAGTGAAGAGGAGGACATACGTGATGTGTTGTTGATGAGTTGTAAGCGGGAGATGATTGTGTAGAGAATCTGGCTAATATTCCGTGTGTAGAGAGATGAAGAGACAAAGAGTATGAGGTGAGTTTGTTCGATAGTATTATTTGGGAGTAGATGTGTTATGAGGTGTAGTATTCTGTAGTGAAATGTTGTTATGGTTTGTTTGAGTGTAATGCGTTTTCGATGGAGGATGATTGTGGCGACCGAAACGTGCTCCGGTAGCTTAGTTGGTTAGAGCGCCGTACTTATAATGCGGAGGTCGACAGTTCGAGCCTCTCTCGGAGCACAGATTTTAATGCAGTACACAACATCAACCTCACGTCTGCAATCAGTGTTCCATGTGCCTGAGTATCCTGTGTGTGTGAGTGTGTGCTCACTACCATCTGCCTGCGTGTCGTGCACACTAGCATGGTGTGGTGACCGGACAAACACTAGTTCGGTGCACGGTCACTACTAATTGGCGAAGCTCGTTGGATCGGTGCGGTGTTGTTCAAATTGTCGACACTATTTATTGCTAGTGTGTTGGTGGTTTATCAGAGGTTGTCATGACGATGGTGTTGGCTGCACGGGCTCGGTTTCAATAGTGACTGGGCAGCACCGGCACTGTCTCAATCATCTGACATCATACGGGAGAAATCACAAGTCATACGAACAGTCACGATCTGTGTGTGTGTGTGTGTGAGAGAGAGAGAGAGAGTGCGTGTGTGCGTGTAATGTGAAACATGTCAAACTGTCCTCCTCTCGTGGACACTGTTGACCAGTGTGTTCTCTACCAGTCAACCGTTTACAGCAAATCATCCACTCTCAACATGAACCAGTTGACCACACTGTTCAAACACACCAACCACAGACACTTCTGTCCACTGTTCACATGTCACAGGGTCCAACTCACCTCCAGAATTATTACAGAACGGGACAATTAAGCAAAACCTGATCCAGTTCATGACAGACAATGTTCAGGTCGCACAAGTATCTCACTGTCGAAGTAATCAATCGTGCTCAACATCGTCATAGCTGAACTAATAGAATCCGTGTATTGTGAACCATAGTGTGCTCTCGTCTCACTGCATCCGCCACTGATTTGCCTTGATGTTCAATAATACATTTGACTAGCTCTCATTATCACCTCGATGTATTGGTGTATTGTCAAATCTCACCCACACAATGTGTATACACTCGGTGTTGTGAAATCGTTCGACGTGTACACACTTGTGATTTGTGTCGAGTGACGGTAGAACCGCGGTCACACAAACAATCAAGTCAGCTCACCTAGTGAGCTATCCGACCAAGTCGGCTATATCATTGTGGGAATGCGCTTCTGAATTCGGTCGAGCATTTGTGATTGGTCTACATGTAGATTGATAGTAGAGTGATGAGTGGAGAGACGTGTAGATGTCAGTGATTGTGGCTCATGTGCGCACGCTTGTCAACTGCGAACGTGTAGAGCGACTATGTGGTTGATGGGTAGTCCTCGTCGACCAGTTGATGAGCATGCAGTTGACAGTCGTTTGTTCGTCTGTCTGATCAAGTCAGCCACGAGTGTCTTGTTTCCGTTCACTTGTGGAATGAGTTCGGGTGGACTATTCGTCTGTGAACGACACCGACTTTTGACTTGTTGTTGATGCACGATTTCCACAAGCTCTCATATGTATGAGACTAGTTGGATGGTGTTGATGAACTGGTGATATGTGGCGTGAATCGATCGGTTGTGGAGAGTAGTGAAGAGGAGGACATACGTGATGTGTTGTTGATGAGTTGTAAGCGGGAGATGATTGTGTAGAGAATCTGGCTAATATTCCGTGTGTAGAGAGATGAAGAGACAAAGAGTATGAGGTGAGTTTGTTCGATAGTATTATTTGGGAGTAGATGTGTTATGAGGTGTAGTATTCTGTAGTGAAATGTTGTTATGGTTTGTTTGAGTGTAATGCGTTTTCGATGGAGGATGATTGTGGCGGCCGAAACGTGCTCCGGTAGCTTAGTTGGTTAGAGCGCCGTACTTATAATGCGGAGGTCGACAGTTCGAGCCTCTCTCGGAGCACAGATTTTAATGCAGTACACAACATCAACCTCACGTCTGCAATCAGTGTTCCATGTGCCTGAGTATCCTGTGTGTGTGAGTGTGTGCTCACTACCATCTGCCTGCGTGTCGTGCACACTAGCATGGTGTGGTGACCGGACAAACACTAGTTCGGTGCACGGTCACTACTAATTGGCGAAGCTCGTTGGATCGGTGCGGTGTTGTTCAAATTGTCGACACTATTTATTGCTAGTGTGTTGGTGGTTTATCAGAGGTTGTCATGACGATGGTGTTGGCTGCACGGGCTCGGTTTCAATAGTGACTGGGCAGCACCGGCACTGTCTCAATCATCTGACATCATACGGGAGAAATCACAAGTCATACGAACAGTCACGATCTGTGTGTGTGTGTGTGTGAGAGAGAGAGAGAGAGAGTGCGTGTGTGCGTGTAATGTGAAACATGTCAAACTGTCCTCCTCTCGTGGACACTGTTGACCAGTGTGTTCTCTACCAGTCAACCGTTTACAGCAAATCATCCACTCTCAACATGAACCAGTTGACCACACTGTTCAAACACACCAACCACAGACACTTCTGTCCACTGTTCACATGTCACAGGGTCCAACTCACCTCCAGAATTATTACAGAACGGGACAATTAAGCAAAACCTGATCCAGTTCATGACAGACAATGTTCAGGTCGCACAAGTATCTCACTGTCGAAGTAATCAATCGTGCTCAACATCGTCATAGCTGAACTAATAGAATCCGTGTATTGTGAACCATAGTGTGCTCTCGTCTCACTGCATCCGCCACTGATTTGCCTTGATGTTCAATAATACATTTGACTAGCTCTCATTATCACCTCGATGTATTGGTGTATTGTCAAATCTCACCCACACAATGTGTATACACTCGGTGTTGTGAAATCGTTCGACGTGTACACACTTGTGATTTGTGTCGAGTGACGGTAGAACCGCGGTCACACAAACAATCAAGTCAGCTCACCTAGTGAGCTATCCGACCAAGTCGGCTATATCATTGTGGGAATGCGCTTCTGAATTCGGTCGAGCATTTGTGATTGGTCTACATGTAGATTGATAGTAGAGTGATGAGTGGAGAGACGTGTAGATGTCAGTGATTGTGGCTCATGTGCGCACGCTTGTCAACTGCGAACGTGTAGAGCGACTATGTGGTTGATGGGTAGTCCTCGTCGACCAGTTGATGAGCATGCAGTTGACAGTCGTTTGTTCGTCTGTCTGATCGGGACAATTAAGCAAAACCTGATCCAGTTCATGACAGACAATGTTCAGGTCGCACAAGTATCTCACTGTCGAAGTAATCAATCGTGCTCAACATCGTCATAGCTGAACTAATAGAATCCGTGTATTGTGAACCATAGTGTGCTCTCGTCTCACTGCATCCGCCACTGATTTGCCTTGATGTTCAATAATACATTTGACTAGCTCTCATTATCACCTCGATGTATTGGTGTATTGTCAAATCTCACCCACACAATGTGTATACACTCGGTGTTGTGAAATCGTTCGACGTGTACACACTTGTGATTTGTGTCGAGTGACGGTAGAACCGCGGTCACACAAACAATCAAGTCAGCTCACCTAGTGAGCTATCCGACCAAGTCGGCTATATCATTGTGGGAATGCGCTTCTGAATTCGGTCGAGCATTTGTGATTGGTCTACATGTAGATTGATAGTAGAGTGATGAGTGGAGAGACGTGTAGATGTCAGTGATTGTGGCTCATGTGCGCACGCTTGTCAACTGCGAACGTGTAGAGCGACTATGTGGTTGATGGGTAGTCCTCGTCGACCAGTTGATGAGCATGCAGTTGACAGTCGTTTGTTCGTCTGTCTGATCAAGTCAGCCACGAGTGTCTTGTTTCCGTTCACTTGTGGAATGAGTTCGGGTGGACTATTCGTCTGTGAACGACACCGACTTTTAACTTGTTGTTGATGCACGATTTCCACAAACTCTCATATGTATGAGACTAGTTGGATGGTGTTGATGAACTGGTGATATGTGGCGTGAATCGATCGGTTGTGGAGAGTAGTGAAGAGGAGGACATACGTGATGTGTTGTTGATGAGTTGTAAGCGGGAGATGATTGTGTAGAGAATCTGGCTAATATTCCGTGTGTAGAGAGATGAAGAGACAAAGAGTATGAGGTGAGTTTGTTCGATAGTATTATTTGGGAGTAGATGTGTTATGAGGTGTAGTATTCTGTAGTGAAATGTTGTTATGGTTTGTTTGAGTGTAATGCGTTTTCGATGGAGGATGATTGTGGCGGCCGAAACGTGCTCCGGTAGCTTAGTTGGTTAGAGCGCCGTACTTATAATGCGGAGGTCGACAGTTCGAGCCTCTCTCGGAGCACAGATTTTAATGCAGTACACAACATCAACCTCACGTCTGCAATCAGTGTTCCATGTGCCTGAGTATCCTGTGTGTGTGAGTGTGTGCTCACTACCATCTGCCTGCGTGTCGTGCACACTAGCATGGTGTGGTGACCGGACAAACACTAGTTCGGTGCACGGTCACTACTAATTGGCGAAGCTCGTTGGATCGGTGCGGTGTTGTTCAAATTGTCGACACTATTTATTGCTAGTGTGTTGGTGGTTTATCAGAGGTTGTCATGACGATGGTGTTGGCTGCACGGGCTCGGTTTCAATAGTGACTGGGCAGCACCGGCACTGTCTCAATCATCTGACATCATACGGGAGAAATCACAAGTCATACGAACAGTCACGATCTGTGTGTGTGTGTGTGAGAGAGAGAGAGAGAGAGAGTGCGTGTGTGCGTGTAATGTGAAACATGTCAAACTGTCCTCCTCTCGTGGACACTGTTGACCAGTGTGTTCTCTACCAGTCAACCGTTTACAGCAAATCATCCACTCTCAACATGAACCAGTTGACCACACTGTTCAAACACACCAACCACAGACACTTCTGTCCACTGTTCACATGTCACAGGGTCCAACTCACCTCCAGAATTATTACAGAACGGGACAATTAAGCAAAACCTGATCCAGTTCATGACAGACAATGTTCAGGTCGCACAAGTATCTCACTGTCGAAGTAATCAATCGTGCTCAACATCGTCATAGCTGAACTAATAGAATCCGTGTATTGTGAACCATAGTGTGCTCTCGTCTCACTGCATCCGCCACTGATTTGCCTTGATGTTCAATAATACATTTGACTAGCTCTCATTATCACCTCGATGTATTGGTGTATTGTCAAATCTCACCCACACAATGTGTATACACTCGGTGTTGTGAAATCGTTCGACGTGTACACACTTGTGATTTGTGTCGAGTGACGGTAGAACCGCGGTCACACAAACAATCAAGTCAGCTCACCTAGTGAGCTATCCGACCAAGTCGGCTATATCATTGTGGGAATGCGCTTCTGAATTCGGTCGAGCATTTGTGATTGGTCTACATGTAGATTGATAGTAGAGTGATGAGTGGAGAGACGTGTAGATGTCAGTGATTGTGGCTCATGTGCGCACGCTTGTCAACTGCGAACGTGTAGAGCGACTATGTGGTTGATGGGTAGTCCTCGTCGACCAGTTGATGAGCATGCAGTTGACAGTCGTTTGTTCGTCTGTCTGATCAAGTCAGCCACGAGTGTCTTGTTTCCGTTCACTTGTGGAATGAGTTCGGGTGGACTATTCGTCTGTGAACGACACCGACTTTTGACTTGTTGTTGATGCACGATTTCCACAAACTCTCATATGTATGAGACTAGTTGGATGGTGTTGATGAACTGGTGATATGTGGCGTGAATCGATCGGTTGTGGAGAGTAGTGAAGAGGAGGACATACGTGATGTGTTGTTGATGAGTTGTAAGCGGGAGATGATTGTGTAGAGAATCTGGCTAATATTCCGTGTGTAGAGAGATGAAGAGACAAAGAGTATGAGGTGAGTTTGTTCGATAGTATTATTTGGGAGTAGATGTGTTATGAGGTGTAGTATTCTGTAGTGAAATGTTGTTATGGTTTGTTTGAGTGTAATGCGTTTTCGATGGAGGATGATTGTGGCGGCCGAAACGTGCTCCGGTAGCTTAGTTGGTTAGAGCGCCGTACTTATAATGCGGAGGTCGACAGTTCGAGCCTCTCTCGGAGCACAGATTTTAATGCAGTACACAACATCAACCTCACGTCTGCAATCAGTGTTCCATGTGCCTGAGTATCCTGTGTGTGTGAGTGTGTGCTCACTACCATCTGCCTGCGTGTCGTGCACACTAGCATGGTGTGGTGACCGGACAAACACTAGTTCGGTGCACGGTCACTACTAATTGGCGAAGCTCGTTGGATCGGTGCGGTGTTGTTCAAATTGTCGACACTATTTATTGCTAGTGTGTTGGTGGTTTATCAGAGGTTGTCATGACGATGGTGTTGGCTGCACGGGCTCGGTTTCAATAGTGACTGGGCAGCACCGGCACTGTCTCAATCATCTGACATCATACGGGAGAAATCACAAGTCATACGAACAGTCACGATCTGTGTGTGTGTGTGTGTGAGAGAGAGAGAGAGAGAGTGCGTGTGTGCGTGTAATGTGAAACATGTCAAACTGTCCTCCTCTCGTGGACACTGTTGACCAGTGTGTTCTCTACCAGTCAACCGTTTACAGCAAATCATCCACTCTCAACATGAACCAGTTGACCACACTGTTCAAACACACCAACCACAGACACTTCTGTCCACTGTTCACATGTCACAGGGTCCAACTCACCTCCAGAATTATTACAGAACGGGACAATTAAGCAAAACCTGATCCAGTTCATGACAGACAATGTTCAGGTCGCACAAGTATCTCACTGTCGAAGTAATCAATCGTGCTCAACATCGTCATAGCTGAACTAATAGAATCCGTGTATTGTGAACCATAGTGTGCTCTCGTCTCACTGCATCCGCCACTGATTTGCCTTGATGTTCAATAATACATTTGACTAGCTCTCATTATCACCTCGATGTATTGGTGTATTGTCAAATCTCACCCACACAATGTGTATACACTCGGTGTTGTGAAATCGTTCGACGTGTACACACTTGTGATTTGTGTCGAGTGACGGTAGAACCGCGGTCACACGAACAATCAAGTCAGCTCACCTAGTGAGCTATCCGACCAAGTCGGCTATATCATTGTGGGAATGCGCTTCTGAATTCGGTCGAGCATTTGTGATTGGTCTACATGTAGATTGATAGTAGAGTGATGAGTGGAGAGACGTGTAGATGTCAGTGATTGTGGCTCATGTGCGCACGCTTGTCAACTGCGAACGTGTAGAGCGACTATGTGGTTGATGGGTAGTCCTCGTCGACCAGTTGATGAGCATGCAGTTGACAGTCGTTTGTTCGTCTGTCTGATCAAGTCAGCCACGAGTGTCTTGTTTCCGTTCACTTGTGGAATGAGTTCGGGTGGACTATTCGTCTGTGAACGACACCGACTTTTAACTTGTTGTTGATGCACGATTTCCACAAACTCTCATATGTATGAGACTAGTTGGATGGTGTTGATGAACTGGTGATATGTGGCGTGAATCGATCGGTTGTGGAGAGTAGTGAAGAGGAGGACATACGTGATGTGTTGTTGATGAGTTGTAAGCGGGAGATGATTGTGTAGAGAATCTGGCTAATATTCCGTGTGTAGAGAGATGAAGAGACAAAGAGTATGAGGTGAGTTTGTTCGATAGTATTATTTGGGAGTAGATGTGTTATGAGGTGTAGTATTCTGTAGTGAAATGTTGTTATGGTTTGTTTGAGTGTAATGCGTTTTCGATGGAGGATGATTGTGGCGGCCGAAACGTGCTCCGGTAGCTTAGTTGGTTAGAGCGCCGTACTTATAATGCGGAGGTCGAGAGTTCGAGCCTCTCTCGGAGCACAGATTTTAATGCAGTACACAACATCAACCTCACGTCTGCAATCAGTGTTCCATGTGCCTGAGTATCCTGTGTGTGTGAGTGTGTGCTCACTACCATCTGCCTGCGTGTCGTGCACACTAGCATGGTGTGGTGACCGGACAAACACTAGTTCGGTGCACGGTCACTACTAATTGGCGAAGCTCGTTGGATCGGTGCGGTGTTGTTCAAATTGTCGACACTATTTATTGCTAGTGTGTTGGTGGTTTATCAGAGGTTGTCATGACGATGGTGTTGGCTGCACGGGCTCGGTTTCAATAGTGACTGGGCAGCACCGGCACTGTCTCAATCATCTGACATCATACGGGAGAAATCACAAGTCATACGAACAGTCACGATCTGTGTGTGTGTGTGTGTGTGAGAGAGAGAGAGAGAGTGCGTGTGTGCGTGTAATGTGAAACATGTCAAACTGTCCTCCTCTCGTGGACACTGTTGACCAGTGTGTTCTCTACCAGTCAACCGTTTACAGCAAATCATCCACTCTCAACATGAACCAGTTGACCACACTGTTCAAACACACCAACCACAGACACTTCTGTCCACTGTTCACATGTCACAGGGTCCAACTCACCTCCAGAATTATTACAGAACGGGACAATTAAGCAAAACCTGATCCAGTTCATGACAGACAATGTTCAGGTCGCACAAGTATCTCACTGTCGAAGTAATCAATCGTGCTCAACATCGTCATAGCTGAACTAATAGAATCCGTGTATTGTGAACCATAGTGTGCTCTCGTCTCACTGCATCCGCCACTGATTTGCCTTGATGTTCAATAATACATTTGACTAGCTCTCATTATCACCTCGATGTATTGGTGTATTGTCAAATCTCACCCACACAATGTGTATACACTCGGTGTTGTGAAATCGTTCGACGTGTACACACTTGTGATTTGTGTCGAGTGACGGTAGAACCGCGGTCACACGAACAATCAAGTCAGCTCACCTAGTGAGCTATCCGACCAAGTCGGCTATATCATTGTGGGAATGCGCTTCTGAATTCGGTCGAGCATTTGTGATTGGTCTACATGTAGATTGATAGTAGAGTGATGAGTGGAGAGACGTGTAGATGTCAGTGATTGTGGCTCATGTGCGCACGCTTGTCAACTGCGAACGTGTAGAGCGACTATGTGGTTGATGGGTAGTCCTCGTCGACCAGTTGATGAGCATGCAGTTGACAGTCGTTTGTTCGTCTGTCTGATCAAGTCAGCCACGAGTGTCTTGTTTCCGTTCACTTGTGGAATGAGTTCGGGTGGACTATTCGTCTGTGAACGACACCGACTTTTAACTTGTTGTTGATGCACGATTTCCACAAACTCTCATATGTATGAGACTAGTTGGATGGTGTTGATGAACTGGTGATATGTGGCGTGAATCGATCGGTTGTGGAGAGTAGTGAAGAGGAGGACATACGTGATGTGTTGTTGATGAGTTGTAAGCGGGAGATGATTGTGTAGAGAATCTGGCTAATATTCCGTGTGTAGAGAGATGAAGAGACAAAGAGTATGAGGTGAGTTTGTTCGATAGTATTATTTGGGAGTAGATGTGTTATGAGGTGTAGTATTCTGTAGTGAAATGTTGTTATGGTTTGTTTGAGTGTAATGCGTTTTCGATGGAGGATGATTGTGGCGACCGAAACGTGCTCCGGTAGCTTAGTTGGTTAGAGCGCCGTACTTATAATGCGGAGGTCGAGAGTTCGAGCCTCTCTCGGAGCACAGATTTTAATGCAGTACACAACATCAACCTCACGTCTGCAATCAGTGTTCCATGTGCCTGAGTATCCTGTGTGTGTGAGTGTGTGCTCACTACCATCTGCCTGCGTGTCGTGCACACTAGCATGGTGTGGTGACCGGACAAACACTAGTTCGGTGCACGGTCACTACTAATTGGCGAAGCTCGTTGGATCGGTGCGGTGTTGTTCAAATTGTCGACACTATTTATTGCTAGTGTGTTGGTGGTTTATCAGAGGTTGTCATGACGATGGTGTTGGCTGCACGGGCTCGGTTTCAATAGTGACTGGGCAGCACCGGCACTGTCTCAATCATCTGACATCATACGGGAGAAATCACAAGTCATACGAACAGTCACGATCTGTGTGTGTGTGTGTGTGAGAGAGAGAGAGAGAGAGAGTGCGTGTGTGCGTGTAATGTGAAACATGTCAAACTGTCCTCCTCTCGTGGACACTGTTGACCAGTGTGTTCTCTACCAGTCAACCGTTTACAGCAAATCATCCACTCTCAACATGAACCAGTTGACCACACTGTTCAAACACACCAACCACAGACACTTCTGTCCACTGTTCACATGTCACAGGGTCCAACTCACCTCCAGAATTATTACAGAACGGGACAATTAAGCAAAACCTGATCCAGTTCATGACAGACAATGTTCAGGTCGCACAAGTATCTCACTGTCGAAGTAATCAATCGTGCTCAACATCGTCATAGCTGAACTAATAGAATCCGTGTATTGTGAACCATAGTGTGCTCTCGTCTCACTGCATCCGCCACTGATTTGCCTTGATGTTCAATAATACATTTGACTAGCTCTCATTATCACCTCGATGTATTGGTGTATTGTCAAATCTCACCCACACAATGTGTATACACTCGGTGTTGTGAAATCGTTCGACGTGTACACACTTGTGATTTGTGTCGAGTGACGGTAGAACCGCGGTCACACAAACAATCAAGTCAGCTCACCTAGTGAGCTATCCGACCAAGTCGGCTATATCATTGTGGGAATGCGCTTCTGAATTCGGTCGAGCATTTGTGATTGGTCTACATGTAGATTGATAGTAGAGTGATGAGTGGAGAGACGTGTAGATGTCAGTGATTGTGGCTCATGTGCGCACGCTTGTCAACTGCGAACGTGTAGAGCGACTATGTGGTTGATGGGTAGTCCTCGTCGACCAGTTGATGAGCATGCAGTTGACAGTCGTTTGTTCGTCTGTCTGATCAAGTCAGCCACGAGTGTCTTGTTTCCGTTCACTTGTGGAATGAGTTCGGGTGGACTATTCGTCTGTGAACGACACCGACTTTTGACTTGTTGTTGATGCACGATTTCCACAAACTCTCATATGTATGAGACTAGTTGGATGGTGTTGATGAACTGGTGATATGTGGCGTGAATCGATCGGTTGTGGAGAGTAGTGAAGAGGAGGACATACGTGATGTGTTGTTGATGAGTTGTAAGCGGGAGATGATTGTGTAGAGAATCTGGCTAATATTCCGTGTGTAGAGAGATGAAGAGACAAAGAGTATGAGGTGAGTTTGTTCGATAGTATTATTTGGGAGTAGATGTGTTATGAGGTGTAGTATTCTGTAGTGAAATGTTGTTATGGTTTGTTTGAGTGTAATGCGTTTTCGATGGAGGATGATTGTGGCGGCCGAAACGTGCTCCGGTAGCTTAGTTGGTTAGAGCGCCGTACTTATAATGCGGAGGTCGAGAGTTCGAGCCTCTCTCGGAGCACAGATTTTAATGCAGTACACAACATCAACCTCACGTCTGCAATCAGTGTTCCATGTGCCTGAGTATCCTGTGTGTGTGAGTGTGTGCTCACTACCATCTGCCTGCGTGTCGTGCACACTAGCATGGTGTGGTGACCGGACAAACACTAGTTCGGTGCACGGTCACTACTAATTGGCGAAGCTCGTTGGATCGGTGCGGTGTTGTTCAAATTGTCGACACTATTTATTGCTAGTGTGTTGGTGGTTTATCAGAGGTTGTCATGACGATGGTGTTGGCTGCACGGGCTCGGTTTCAATAGTGACTGGGCAGCACCGGCACTGTCTCAATCATCTGACATCATACGGGAGAAATCACAAGTCATACGAACAGTCACGATCTGTGTGTGTGTGTGTGAGAGAGAGAGAGAGAGTGCGTGTGTGCGTGTAATGTGAAACATGTCAAACTGTCCTCCTCTCGTGGACACTGTTGACCAGTGTGTTCTCTACCAGTCAACCGTTTACAGCAAATCATCCACTCTCAACATGAACCAGTTGACCACACTGTTCAAACACACCAACCACAGACACTTCTGTCCACTGTTCACATGTCACAGGGTCCAACTCACCTCCAGAATTATTACAGAACGGGACAATTAAGCAAAACCTGATCCAGTTCATGACAGACAATGTTCAGGTCGCACAAGTATCTCACTGTCGAAGTAATCAATCGTGCTCAACATCGTCATAGCTGAACTAATAGAATCCGTGTATTGTGAACCATAGTGTGCTCTCGTCTCACTGCATCCGCCACTGATTTGCCTTGATGTTCAATAATACATTTGACTAGCTCTCATTATCACCTCGATGTATTGGTGTATTGTCAAATCTCACCCACACAATGTGTATACACTCGGTGTTGTGAAATCGTTCGACGTGTACACACTTGTGATTTGTGTCGAGTGACGGTAGAACCGCGGTCACACGAACAATCAAGTCAGCTCACCTAGTGAGCTATCCGACCAAGTCGGCTATATCATTGTGGGAATGCGCTTCTGAATTCCGGTCGAGCATTTGTGATTGGTCTACATGTAGATTGATAGTAGAGTGATGAGTGGAGAGACGTGTAGATGTCAGTGATTGTGGCTCATGTGCGCACGCTTGTCAACTGCGAACGTGTAGAGCGACTATGTGGTTGATGGGTAGTCCTCGTCGACCAGTTGATGAGCATGCAGTTGACAGTCGTTTGTTCGTCTGTCTGATCGGGACAATTAAGCAAAACCTGATCCAGTTCATGACAGACAATGTTCAGGTCGCACAAGTATCTCACTGTCGAAGTAATCAATCGTGCTCAACATCGTCATAGCTGAACTAATAGAATCCGTGTATTGTGAACCATAGTGTGCTCTCGTCTCACTGCATCCGCCACTGATTTGCCTTGATGTTCAATAATACATTTGACTAGCTCTCATTATCACCTCGATGTATTGGTGTATTGTCAAATCTCACCCACACAATGTGTATACACCGGTGTTGTGAAATCGTTCGACGTGTACACACTTGTGATTTGTGTCGAGTGACGGTAGAACCGCGGTCACACAAACAATCAAGTCAGCTCACCTAGTGAGCTATCCGACCAAGTCGGCTATATCATTGTGGGAATGCGCTTCTGAATTCGGTCGAGCATTTGTGATTGGTCTACATGTAGATTGATAGTAGAGTGATGAGTGGAGAGACGTGTAGATGTCAGTGATTGTGGCTCATGTGCGCACGCTTGTCAACTGCGAACGTGTAGAGCGACTATGTGGTTGATGGGTAGTCCTCGTCGACCAGTTGATGAGCATGCAGTTGACAGTCGTTTGTTCGTCTGTCTGATCAAGTCAGCCACGAGTGTCTTGTTTCTGTTCACTTGTGGAATGAGTTCGGGTGGACTATTCGTCTGTGAACGACACCGACTTTTGACTTGTTGTTGATGCACGATTTCCACAAACTCTCATATGTATGAGACTAGTTGGATGGTGTTGATGAACTGGTGATATGTGGCGTGAATCGATCGGTTGTGGAGAGTAGTGAAGAGGAGGACATACGTGATGTGTTGTTGATGAGTTGTAAGCGGGAGATGATTGTGTAGAGAATCTGGCTAATATTCCGTGTGTAGAGAGATGAAGAGACAAAGAGTATGAGGTGAGTTTGTTCGATAGTATTATTTGGGAGTAGATGTGTTATGAGGTGTAGTATTCTGTAGTGAAATGTTGTTATGGTTTGTTTGAGTGTAATGCGTTTTCGATGGAGGATGATTGTGGCGACCGAAACGTGCTCCGGTAGCTTAGTTGGTTAGAGCGCCGTACTTATAATGCGGAGGTCGAGAGTTCGAGCCTCTCTCGGAGCACAGATTTTAATGCAGTACACAACATCAACCTCACGTCTGCAATCAGTGTTCCATGTGCCTGAGTATCCTGTGTGTGTGAGTGTGTGCTCACTACCATCTGCCTGCGTGTCGTGCACACTAGCATGGTGTGGTGACCGGACAAACACTAGTTCGGTGCACGGTCACTACTAATTGGCGAAGCTCGTTGGATCGGTGCGGTGTTGTTCAAATTGTCGACACTATTTATTGCTAGTGTGTTGGTGGTTTATCAGAGGCTGTCATGACGATGGTGTTGGCTGCACGGGCTCGGTTTCAATAGTGACTGGGCAGCACCGGCACTGTCTCAATCATCTGACATCATACGGGAGAAATCACAAGTCATACGAACAGTCACGATCTGTGTGTGTGTGTGTGTGAGAGAGAGAGAGAGAGAGTGCGTGTGTGCGTGTAATGTGAAACATGTCAAACTGTCCTCCTCTCGTGGACACTGTTGACCAGTGTGTTCTCTACCAGTCAACCGTTTACAGCAAATCATCCACTCTCAACATGAACCAGTTGACCACACTGTTCAAACACACCAACCACAGACACTTCTGTCCACTGTTCACATGTCACAGGGTCCAACTCACCTCCAGAATTATTACAGAACGGGACAATTAAGCAAAACCTGATCCAGTTCATGACAGACAATGTTCAGGTCGCACAAGTATCTCACTGTCGAAGTAATCAATCGTGCTCAACATCGTCATAGCTGAACTAATAGAATCCGTGTATTGTGAACCATAGTGTGCTCTCGTCTCACTGCATCCGCCACTGATTTGCCTTGATGTTCAATAATACATTTGACTAGCTCTCATTATCACCTCGATGTATTGGTGTATTGTCAAATCTCACCCACACAATGTGTATACACTCGGTGTTGTGAAATCGTTCGACGTGTACACACTTGTGATTTGTGTCGAGTGACGGTAGAACCGCGGTCACACAAACAATCAAGTCAGCTCACCTAGTGAGCTATCCGACCAAGTCGGCTATATCATTGTGGGAATGCGCTTCTGAATTCGGTCGAGCATTTGTGATTGGTCTACATGTAGATTGATAGTAGAGTGATGAGTGGAGAGACGTGTAGATGTCAGTGATTGTGGCTCATGTGCGCACGCTTGTCAACTGCGAACGTGTAGAGCGACTATGTGGTTGATGGGTAGTCCTCGTCGACCAGTTGATGAGCATGCAGTTGACAGTCGTTTGTTCGTCTGTCTGATCAAGTCAGCCACGAGTGTCTTGTTTCCGTTCACTTGTGGAATGAGTTCGGGTGGACTATTCGTCTGTGAACGACACCGACTTTTAACTTGTTGTTGATGCACGATTTCCACAAACTCTCATATGTATGAGACTAGTTGGATGGTGTTGATGAACTGGTGATATGTGGCGTGAATCGATCGGTTGTGGAGAGTAGTGAAGAGGAGGACATACGTGATGTGTTGTTGATGAGTTGTAAGCGGGAGATGATTGTGTAGAGAATCTGGCTAATATTCCGTGTGTAGAGAGATGAAGAGACAAAGAGTATGAGGTGAGTTTGTTCGATAGTATTATTTGGGAGTAGATGTGTTATGAGGTGTAGTATTCTGTAGTGAAATGTTGTTATGGTTTGTTTGAGTGTAATGCGTTTTCGATGGAGGATGATTGTGGCGGCCGAAACGTGCTCCGGTAGCTTAGTTGGTTAGAGCGCCGTACTTATAATGCGGAGGTCGACAGTTCGAGCCTCTCTCGGAGCACAGATTTTAATGCAGTACACAACATCAACCTCACGTCTGCAATCAGTGTTCCATGTGCCTGAGTATCCTGTGTGTGTGAGTGTGTGCTCACTACCATCTGCCTGCGTGTCGTGCACACTAGCATGGTGTGGTGACCGGACAAACACTAGTTCGGTGCACGGTCACTACTAATTGGCGAAGCTCGTTGGATCGGTGCGGTGTTGTTCAAATTGTCGACACTATTTATTGCTAGTGTGTTGGTGGTTTATCAGAGGCTGTCATGACGATGGTGTTGGCTGCACGGGCTCGGTTTCAATAGTGACTGGGCAGCACCGGCACTGTCTCAATCATCTGACATCATACGGGAGAAATCACAAGTCATACGAACAGTCACGATCTGTGTGTGTGTGTGTGAGAGAGAGAGAGAGAGTGCGTGTGTGCGTGTAATGTGAAACATGTCAAACTGTCCTCCTCTCGTGGACACTGTTGACCAGTGTGTTCTCTACCAGTCAACCGTTTACAGCAAATCATCCACTCTCAACATGAACCAGTTGACCACACTGTTCAAACACACCAACCACAGACACTTCTGTCCACTGTTCACATGTCACAGGGTCCAACTCACCTCCAGAATTATTACAGAACGGGACAATTAAGCAAAACCTGATCCAGTTCATGACAGACAATGTTCAGGTCGCACAAGTATCTCACTGTCGAAGTAATCAATCGTGCTCAACATCGTCATAGCTGAACTAATAGAATCCGTGTATTGTGAACCATAGTGTGCTCTCGTCTCACTGCATCCGCCACTGATTTGCCTTGATGTTCAATAATACATTTGACTAGCTCTCATTATCACCTCGATGTATTGGTGTATTGTCAAATCTCACCCACACAATGTGTATACACTCGGTGTTGTGAAATCGTTCGACGTGTACACACTTGTGATTTGTGTCGAGTGACGGTAGAACCGCGGTCACACAAACAATCAAGTCAGCTCACCTAGTGAGCTATCCGACCAAGTCGGCTATATCATTGTGGGAATGCGCTTCTGAATTCGGTCGAGCATTTGTGATTGGTCTACATGTAGATTGATAGTAGAGTGATGAGTGGAGAGACGTGTAGATGTCAGTGATTGTGGCTCATGTGCGCACGCTTGTCAACTGCGAACGTGTAGAGCGACTATGTGGTTGATGGGTAGTCCTCGTCGACCAGTTGATGAGCATGCAGTTGACAGTCGTTTGTTCGTCTGTCTGATCAAGTCAGCCACGAGTGTCTTGTTTCCGTTCACTTGTGGAATGAGTTCGGGTGGACTATTCGTCTGTGAACGACACCGACTTTTAACTTGTTGTTGATGCACGATTTCCACAAACTCTCATATGTATGAGACTAGTTGGATGGTGTTGATGAACTGGTGATATGTGGCGTGAATCGATCGGTTGTGGAGAGTAGTGAAGAGGAGGACATACGTGATGTGTTGTTGATGAGTTGTAAGCGGGAGATGATTGTGTAGAGAATCTGGCTAATATTCCGTGTGTAGAGAGATGAAGAGACAAAGAGTATGAGGTGAGTTTGTTCGATAGTATTATTTGGGAGTAGATGTGTTATGAGGTGTAGTATTCTGTAGTGAAATGTTGTTATGGTTTGTTTGAGTGTAATGCGTTTTCGATGGAGGATGATTGTGGCGGCCGAAACGTGCTCCGGTAGCTTAGTTGGTTAGAGCGCCGTACTTATAATGCGGAGGTCGAGAGTTCGAGCCTCTCTCGGAGCACAGATTTTAATGCAGTACACAACATCAACCTCACGTCTGCAATCAGTGTTCCATGTGCCTGAGTATCCTGTGTGTGTGAGTGTGTGCTCACTACCATCTGCCTGCGTGTCGTGCACACTAGCATGGTGTGGTGACCGGACAAACACTAGTTCGGTGCACGGTCACTACTAATTGGCGAAGCTCGTTGGATCGGTGCGGTGTTGTTCAAATTGTCGACACTATTTATTGCTAGTGTGTTGGTGGTTTATCAGAGGCTGTCATGACGATGGTGTTGGCTGCACGGGCTCGGTTTCAATAGTGACTGGGCAGCACCGGCACTGTCTCAATCATCTGACATCATACGGGAGAAATCACAAGTCATACGAACAGTCACGATCTGTGTGTGTGTGTGTGAGAGAGAGAGAGAGAGAGTGCGTGTGTGCGTGTAATGTGAAACATGTCAAACTGTCCTCCTCTCGTGGACACTGTTGACCAGTGTGTTCTCTACCAGTCAACCGTTTACAGCAAATCATCCACTCTCAACATGAACCAGTTGACCACACTGTTCAAACACACCAACCACAGACACTTCTGTCCACTGTTCACATGTCACAGGGTCCAACTCACCTCCAGAATTATTACAGAACGGGACAATTAAGCAAAACCTGATCCAGTTCATGACAGACAATGTTCAGGTCGCACAAGTATCTCACTGTCGAAGTAATCAATCGTGCTCAACATCGTCATAGCTGAACTAATAGAATCCGTGTATTGTGAACCATAGTGTGCTCTCGTCTCACTGCATCCGCCACTGATTTGCCTTGATGTTCAATAATACATTTGACTAGCTCTCATTATCACCTCGATGTATTGGTTTATTGTCAAATCTCACCCACACAATGTGTATACACTCGGTGTTGTGAAATCGTTCGACGTGTACACACTTGTGATTTGTGTCGAGTGACGGTAGAACCGCGGTCACACAAACAATCAAGTCAGCTCACCTAGTGAGCTATCCGACCAAGTCGGCTATATCATTGTGGGAATGCGCTTCTGAATTCGGTCGAGCATTTGTGATTGGTCTACATGTAGATTGATAGTAGAGTGATGAGTGGAGAGACGTGTAGATGTCAGTGATTGTGGCTCATGTGCGCACGCTTGTCAACTGCGAACGTGTAGAGCGACTATGTGGTTGATGGGTAGTCCTCGTCGACCAGTTGATGAGCATGCAGTTGACAGTCGTTTGTTCGTCTGTCTGATCGGGACAATTAAGCAAAACCTGATCCAGTTCATGACAGACAATGTTCAGGTCGCACAAGTATCTCACTGTCGAAGTAATCAATCGTGCTCAACATCGTCATAGCTGAACTAATAGAATCCGTGTATTGTGAACCATAGTGTGCTCTCGTCTCACTGCATCCGCCACTGATTTGCCTTGATGTTCAATAATACATTTGACTAGCTCTCATTATCACCTCGATGTATTGGTTTATTGTCAAATCTCACCCACACAATGTGTATACACTCGGTGTTGTGAAATCGTTCGACGTGTACACACTTGTGATTTGTGTCGAGTGACGGTAGAACCGCGGTCACACGAACAATCAAGTCAGCTCACCTAGTGAGCTATCCGACCAAGTCGGCTATATCATTGTGGGAATGCGCTTCTGAATTCGGTCGAGCATTTGTGATTGGTCTACATGTAGATTGATAGTAGAGTGATGAGTGGAGAGACGTGTAGATGTCAGTGATTGTGGCTCATGTGCGCACGCTTGTCAACTGCGAACGTGTAGAGCGACTATGTGGTTGATGGGTAGTCCTCGTCGACCAGTTGATGAGCATGCAGTTGACAGTCGTTTGTTCGTCTGTCTGATCAAGTCAGCCACGAGTGTCTTGTTTCCGTTCACTTGTGGAATGAGTTCGGGTGGACTATTCGTCTGTGAACGACACCGACTTTTGACTTGTTGTTGATGCACGATTTCCACAAACTCTCATATGTATGAGACTAGTTGGATGGTGTTGATGAACTGGTGATATGTGGCGTGAATCGATCGGTTGTGGAGAGTAGTGAAGAGGAGGACATACGTGATGTGTTGTTGATGAGTTGTAAGCGGGAGATGATTGTGTAGAGAATCTGGCTAATATTCCGTGTGTAGAGAGATGAAGAGACAAAGAGTATGAGGTGAGTTTGTTCGATAGTATTATTTGGGAGTAGATGTGTTATGAGGTGTAGTATTCTGTAGTGAAATGTTGTTATGGTTTGTTTGAGTGTAATGCGTTTTCGATGGAGGATGATTGTGGCGGCCGAAACGTGCTCCGGTAGCTTAGTTGGTTAGAGCGCCGTACTTATAATGCGGAGGTCGAGAGTTCGAGCCTCTCTCGGAGCACAGATTTTAATGCAGTACACAACATCAACCTCACGTCTGCAATCAGTGTTCCATGTGCCTGAGTATCCTGTGTGTGTGAGTGTGTGCTCACTACCATCTGCCTGCGTGTCGTGCACACTAGCATGGTGTGGTGACCGGACAAACACTAGTTCGGTGCACGGTCACTACTAATTGGCGAAGCTCGTTGGATCGGTGCGGTGTTGTTCAAATTGTCGACACTATTTATTGCTAGTGTGTTGGTGGTTTATCAGAGGCTGTCATGACGATGGTGTTGGCTGCACGGGCTCGGTTTCAATAGTGACTGGGCAGCACCGGCACTGTCTCAATCATCTGACATCATACGGGAGAAATCACAAGTCATACGAACAGTCACGATCTGTGTGTGTGTGTGTGTGAGAGAGAGAGAGAGAGAGAGTGCGTGTGTGCGTGTAATGTGAAACATGTCAAACTGTCCTCCTCTCGTGGACACTGTTGACCAGTGTGTTCTCTACCAGTCAACCGTTTACAGCAAATCATCCACTCTCAACATGAACCAGTTGACCACACTGTTCAAACACACCAACCACAGACACTTCTGTCCACTGTTCACATGTCACAGGGTCCAACTCACCTCCAGAATTATTACAGAACGGGACAATTAAGCAAAACCTGATCCAGTTCATGACAGACAATGTTCAGGTCGCACAAGTATCTCACTGTCGAAGTAATCAGTCGTGCTCAACATCGTCATAGCTGAACTAATAGAATCCGTGTATTGTGAACCATAGTGTGCTCTCGTCTCACTGCATCCGCCACTGATTTGCCTTGATGTTCAATAATACATTTGACTAGCTCTCATTATCACCTCGATGTATTGGTTTATTGTCAAATCTCACCCACACAATGTGTATACACTCGGTGTTGTGAAATCGTTCGACGTGTACACACTTGTGATTTGTGTCGAGTGACGGTAGAACCGCGGTCACACGAACAATCAAGTCAGCTCACCTAGTGAGCTATCCGACCAAGTCGGCTATATCATTGTGGGAATGCGCTTCTGAATTCGGTCGAGCATTTGTGATTGGTCTACATGTAGATTGATAGTAGAGTGATGAGTGGAGAGACGTGTAGATGTCAGTGATTGTGGCTCATGTGCGCACGCTTGTCAACTGCGAACGTGTAGAGCGACTATGTGGTTGATGGGTAGTCCTCGTCGACCAGTTGATGAGCATGCAGTTGACAGTCGTTTGTTCGTCTGTCTGATCGGGACAATTAAGCAAAACCTGATCCAGTTCATGACAGACAATGTTCAGGTCGCACAAGTATCTCACTGTCGAAGTAATCAATCGTGCTCAACATCGTCATAGCTGAACTAATAGAATCCGTGTATTGTGAACCATAGTGTGCTCTCGTCTCACTGCATCCGCCACTGATTTGCCTTGATGTTCAATAATACATTTGACTAGCTCTCATTATCACCTCGATGTATTGGTGTATTGTCAAATCTCACCCACACAATGTGTA
Source organism: Schistosoma spindalis (assembly GCA_946903255.1). Classification (NCBI taxonomy): domain Eukaryota; kingdom Metazoa; phylum Platyhelminthes; class Trematoda; order Strigeidida; family Schistosomatidae; genus Schistosoma; species Schistosoma spindalis. The sequence goes on along the minus strand of OX336417.1, from coordinate 25,519,512 downwards.
TACACTCGGTGTTGTGAAATCGTTCGACGTGTACACACTTGTGATTTGTGTCGAGTGACGGTAGAACCGCGGTCACACGAACAATCAAGTCAGCTCACCTAGTGAGCTATCCGACCAAGTCGGCTATATCATTGTGGGAATGCGCTTCTGAATTCGGTCGAGCATTTGTGATTGGTCTACATGTAGATTGATAGTAGAGTGATGAGTGGAGAGACGTGTAGATGTCAGTGATTGTGGCTCATGTGCGCACGCTTGTCAACTGCGAACGTGTAGAGCGACTATGTGGTTGATGGGTAGTCCTCGTCGACCAGTTGATGAGCATGCAGTTGACAGTCGTTTGTTCGTCTGTCTGATCAAGTCAGCCACGAGTGTCTTGTTTCCGTTCACTTGTGGAATGAGTTCGGGTGGACTATTCGTCTGTGAACGACACCGACTTTTAACTTGTTGTTGATGCACGATTTCCACAAACTCTCATATGTATGAGACTAGTTGGATGGTGTTGATGAACTGGTGATATGTGGCGTGAATCGATCGGTTGTGGAGAGTAGTGAAGAGGAGGACATACGTGATGTGTTGTTGATGAGTTGTAAGCGGGAGATGATTGTGTAGAGAATCTGGCTAATATTCCGTGTGTAGAGAGATGAAGAGACAAAGAGTATGAGGTGAGTTTGTTCGATAGTATTATTTGGGAGTAGATGTGTTATGAGGTGTAGTATTCTGTAGTGAAATGTTGTTATGGTTTGTTTGAGTGTAATGCGTTTTCGATGGAGGATGATTGTGGCGGCCGAAACGTGCTCCGGTAGCTTAGTTGGTTAGAGCGCCGTACTTATAATGCGGAGGTCGAGAGTTCGAGCCTCTCTCGGAGCACAGATTTTAATGCAGTACACAACATCAACCTCACGTCTGCAATCAGTGTTCCATGTGCCTGAGTATCCTGTGTGTGTGAGTGTGTGCTCACTACCATCTGCCTGCGTGTCGTGCACACTAGCATGGTGTGGTGACCGGACAAACACTAGTTCGGTGCACGGTCACTACTAATTGGCGAAGCTCGTTGGATCGGTGCGGTGTTGTTCAAATTGTCGACACTATTTATTGCTAGTGTGTTGGTGGTTTATCAGAGGCTGTCATGACGATGGTGTTGGCTGCACGGGCTCGGTTTCAATAGTGACTGGGCAGCACCGGCACTGTCTCAATCATCTGACATCATACGGGAGAAATCACAAGTCATACGAACAGTCACGATCTGTGTGTGTGTGTGTGAGAGAGAGAGAGAGAGAGTGCGTGTGTGCGTGTAATGTGAAACATGTCAAACTGTCCTCCTCTCGTGGACACTGTTGACCAGTGTGTTCTCTACCAGTCAACCGTTTACAGCAAATCATCCACTCTCAACATGAACCAGTTGACCACACTGTTCAAACACACCAACCACAGACACTTCTGTCCACTGTTCACATGTCACAGGGTCCAACTCACCTCCAGAATTATTACAGAACGGGACAATTAAGCAAAACCTGATCCAGTTCATGACAGACAATGTTCAGGTCGCACAAGTATCTCACTGTCGAAGTAATCAATCGTGCTCAACATCGTCATAGCTGAACTAATAGAATCCGTGTATTGTGAACCATAGTGTGCTCTCGTCTCACTGCATCCGCCACTGATTTGCCTTGATGTTCAATAATACATTTGACTAGCTCTCATTATCACCTCGATGTATTGGTTTATTGTCAAATCTCACCCACACAATGTGTATACACTCGGTGTTGTGAAATCGTTCGACGTGTACACACTTGTGATTTGTGTCGAGTGACGGTAGAACCGCGGTCACACAAACAATCAAGTCAGCTCACCTAGTGAGCTATCCGACCAAGTCGGCTATATCATTGTGGGAATGCGCTTCTGAATTCGGTCGAGCATTTGTGATTGGTCTACATGTAGATTGATAGTAGAGTGATGAGTGGAGAGACGTGTAGATGTCAGTGATTGTGGCTCATGTGCGCACGCTTGTCAACTGCGAACGTGTAGAGCGACTATGTGGTTGATGGGTAGTCCTCGTCGACCAGTTGATGAGCATGCAGTTGACAGTCGTTTGTTCGTCTGTCTGATCAAGTCAGCCACGAGTGTCTTGTTTCTGTTCACTTGTGGAATGAGTTCGGGTGGACTATTCGTCTGTGAACGACACCGACTTTTGACTTGTTGTTGATGCACGATTTCCACAAACTCTCATATGTATGAGACTAGTTGGATGGTGTTGATGAACTGGTGATATGTGGCGTGAATCGATCGGTTGTGGAGAGTAGTGAAGAGGAGGACATACGTGATGTGTTGTTGATGAGTTGTAAGCGGGAGATGATTGTGTAGAGAATCTGGCTAATATTCCGTGTGTAGAGAGATGAAGAGACAAAGAGTATGAGGTGAGTTTGTTCGATAGTATTATTTGGGAGTAGATGTGTTATGAGGTGTAGTATTCTGTAGTGAAATGTTGTTATGGTTTGTTTGAGTGTAATGCGTTTTCGATGGAGGATGATTGTGGCGACCGAAACGTGCTCCGGTAGCTTAGTTGGTTAGAGCGCCGTACTTATAATGCGGAGGTCGAGAGTTCGAGCCTCTCTCGGAGCACAGATTTTAATGCAGTACACAACATCAACCTCACGTCTGCAATCAGTGTTCCATGTGCCTGAGTATCCTGTGTGTGTGAGTGTGTGCTCACTACCATCTGCCTGCGTGTCGTGCACACTAGCATGGTGTGGTGACCGGACAAACACTAGTTCGGTGCACGGTCACTACTAATTGGCGAAGCTCGTTGGATCGGTGCGGTGTTGTTCAAATTGTCGACACTATTTATTGCTAGTGTGTTGGTGGTTTATCAGAGGTTGTCATGACGATGGTGTTGGCTGCACGGGCTCGGTTTCAATAGTGACTGGGCAGCACCGGCACTGTCTCAATCATCTGACATCATACGGGAGAAATCACAAGTCATACGAACAGTCACGATCTGTGTGTGTGTGTGTGAGAGAGAGAGAGAGAGAGTGCGTGTGTGCGTGTAATGTGAAACATGTCAAACTGTCCTCCTCTCGTGGACACTGTTGACCAGTGTGTTCTCTACCAGTCAACCGTTTACAGCAAATCATCCACTCTCAACATGAACCAGTTGACCACACTGTTCAAACACACCAACCACAGACACTTCTGTCCACTGTTCACATGTCACAGGGTCCAACTCACCTCCAGAATTATTACAGAACGGGACAATTAAGCAAAACCTGATCCAGTTCATGACAGACAATGTTCAGGTCGCACAAGTATCTCACTGTCGAAGTAATCAGTCGTGCTCAACATCGTCATAGCTGAACTAATAGAATCCGTGTATTGTGAACCATAGTGTGCTCTCGTCTCACTGCATCCGCCACTGATTTGCCTTGATGTTCAATAATACATTTGACTAGCTCTCATTATCACCTCGATGTATTGGTTTATTGTCAAATCTCACCCACACAATGTGTATACACTCGGTGTTGTGAAATCGTTCGACGTGTACACACTTGTGATTTGTGTCGAGTGACGGTAGAACCGCGGTCACACAAACAATCAAGTCAGCTCACCTAGTGAGCTATCCGACCAAGTCGGCTATATCATTGTGGGAATGCGCTTCTGAATTCGGTCGAGCATTTGTGATTGGTCTACATGTAGATTGATAGTAGAGTGATGAGTGGAGAGACGTGTAGATGTCAGTGATTGTGGCTCATGTGCGCACGCTTGTCAACTGCGAACGTGTAGAGCGACTATGTGGTTGATGGGTAGTCCTCGTCGACCAGTTGATGAGCATGCAGTTGACAGTCGTTTGTTCGTCTGTCTGATCAAGTCAGCCACGAGTGTCTTGTTTCTGTTCACTTGTGGAATGAGTTCGGGTGGACTATTCGTCTGTGAACGACACCGACTTTTGACTTGTTGTTGATGCACGATTTCCACAAACTCTCATATGTATGAGACTAGTTGGATGGTGTTGATGAACTGGTGATATGTGGCGTGAATCGATCGGTTGTGGAGAGTAGTGAAGAGGAGGACATACGTGATGTGTTGTTGATGAGTTGTAAGCGGGAGATGATTGTGTAGAGAATCTGGCTAATATTCCGTGTGTAGAGAGATGAAGAGACAAAGAGTATGAGGTGAGTTTGTTCGATAGTATTATTTGGGAGTAGATGTGTTATGAGGTGTAGTATTCTGTAGTGAAATGTTGTTATGGTTTGTTTGAGTGTAATGCGTTTTCGATGGAGGATGATTGTGGCGGCCGAAACGTGCTCCGGTAGCTTAGTTGGTTAGAGCGCCGTACTTATAATGCGGAGGTCGAGAGTTCGAGCCTCTCTCGGAGCACAGATTTTAATGCAGTACACAACATCAACCTCACGTCTGCAATCAGTGTTCCATGTGCCTGAGTATCCTGTGTGTGTGAGTGTGTGCTCACTACCATCTGCCTGCGTGTCGTGCACACTAGCATGGTGTGGTGACCGGACAAACACTAGTTCGGTGCACGGTCACTACTAATTGGCGAAGCTCGTTGGATCGGTGCGGTGTTGTTCAAATTGTCGACACTATTTATTGCTAGTGTGTTGGTGGTTTATCAGAGGTTGTCATGACGATGGTGTTGGCTGCACGGGCTCGGTTTCAATAGTGACTGGGCAGCACCGGCACTGTCTCAATCATCTGACATCATACGGGAGAAATCACAAGTCATACGAACAGTCACGATCTGTGTGTGTGTGTGTGAGAGAGAGAGAGAGAGTGCGTGTGTGCGTGTAATGTGAAACATGTCAAACTGTCCTCCTCTCGTGGACACTGTTGACCAGTGTGTTCTCTACCAGTCAACCGTTTACAGCAAATCATCCACTCTCAACATGAACCAGTTGACCACACTGTTCAAACACACCAACCACAGACACTTCTGTCCACTGTTCACATGTCACAGGGTCCAACTCACCTCCAGAATTATTACAGAACGGGACAATTAAGCAAAACCTGATCCAGTTCATGACAGACAATGTTCAGGTCGCACAAGTATCTCACTGTCGAAGTAATCAGTCGTGCTCAACATCGTCATAGCTGAACTAATAGAATCCGTGTATTGTGAACCATAGTGTGCTCTCGTCTCACTGCATCCGCCACTGATTTGCCTTGATGTTCAATAATACATTTGACTAGCTCTCATTATCACCTCGATGTATTGGTTTATTGTCAAATCTCACCCACACAATGTGTATACACTCGGTGTTGTGAAATCGTTCGACGTGTACACACTTGTGATTTGTGTCGAGTGACGGTAGAACCGCGGTCACACGAACAATCAAGTCAGCTCACCTAGTGAGCTATCCGACCAAGTCGGCTATATCATTGTGGGAATGCGCTTCTGAATTCGGTCGAGCATTTGTGATTGGTCTACATGTAGATTGATAGTAGAGTGATGAGTGGAGAGACGTGTAGATGTCAGTGATTGTGGCTCATGTGCGCACGCTTGTCAACTGCGAACGTGTAGAGCGACTATGTGGTTGATGGGTAGTCCTCGTCGACCAGTTGATGAGCATGCAGTTGACAGTCGTTTGTTCGTCTGTCTGATCAAGTCAGCCACGAGTGTCTTGTTTCTGTTCACTTGTGGAATGAGTTCGGGTGGACTATTCGTCTGTGAACGACACCGACTTTTGACTTGTTGTTGATGCACGATTTCCACAAACTCTCATATGTATGAGACTAGTTGGATGGTGTTGATGAACTGGTGATATGTGGCGTGAATCGATCGGTTGTGGAGAGTAGTGAAGAGGAGGACATACGTGATGTGTTGTTGATGAGTTGTAAGCGGGAGATGATTGTGTAGAGAATCTGGCTAATATTCCGTGTGTAGAGAGATGAAGAGACAAAGAGTATGAGGTGAGTTTGTTCGATAGTATTATTTGGGAGTAGATGTGTTATGAGGTGTAGTATTCTGTAGTGAAATGTTGTTATGGTTTGTTTGAGTGTAATGCGTTTTCGATGGAGGATGATTGTGGCGGCCGAAACGTGCTCCGGTAGCTTAGTTGGTTAGAGCGCCGTACTTATAATGCGGAGGTCGAGAGTTCGAGCCTCTCTCGGAGCACAGATTTTAATGCAGTACACAACATCAACCTCACGTCTGCAATCAGTGTTCCATGTGCCTGAGTATCCTGTGTGTGTGAGTGTGTGCTCACTACCATCTGCCTGCGTGTCGTGCACACTAGCATGGTGTGGTGACCGGACAAACACTAGTTCGGTGCACGGTCACTACTAATTGGCGAAGCTCGTTGGATCGGTGCGGTGTTGTTCAAATTGTCGACACTATTTATTGCTAGTGTGTTGGTGGTTTATCAGAGGCTGTCATGACGATGGTGTTGGCTGCACGGGCTCGGTTTCAATAGTGACTGGGCAGCACCGGCACTGTCTCAATCATCTGACATCATACGGGAGAAATCACAAGTCATACGAACAGTCACGATCTGTGTGTGTGTGTGTGTGAGAGAGAGAGAGAGAGTGCGTGTGTGCGTGTAATGTGAAACATGTCAAACTGTCCTCCTCTCGTGGACACTGTTGACCAGTGTGTTCTCTACCAGTCAACCGTTTACAGCAAATCATCCACTCTCAACATGAACCAGTTGACCACACTGTTCAAACACACCAACCACAGACACTTCTGTCCACTGTTCACATGTCACAGGGTCCAACTCACCTCCAGAATTATTACAGAACGGGACAATTAAGCAAAACCTGATCCAGTTCATGACAGACAATGTTCAGGTCGCACAAGTATCTCACTGTCGAAGTAATCAGTCGTGCTCAACATCGTCATAGCTGAACTAATAGAATCCGTGTATTGTGAACCATAGTGTGCTCTCGTCTCACTGCATCCGCCACTGATTTGCCTTGATGTTCAATAATACATTTGACTAGCTCTCATTATCACCTCGATGTATTGGTGTATTGTCAAATCTCACCCACACAATGTGTATACACTCGGTGTTGTGAAATCGTTCGACGTGTACACACTTGTGATTTGTGTCGAGTGACGGTAGAACCGCGGTCACACGAACAATCAAGTCAGCTCACCTAGTGAGCTATCCGACCAAGTCGGCTATATCATTGTGGGAATGCGCTTCTGAATTCGGTCGAGCATTTGTGATTGGTCTACATGTAGATTGATAGTAGAGTGATGAGTGGAGAGACGTGTAGATGTCAGTGATTGTGGCTCATGTGCGCACGCTTGTCAACTGCGAACGTGTAGAGCGACTATGTGGTTGATGGGTAGTCCTCGTCGACCAGTTGATGAGCATGCAGTTGACAGTCGTTTGTTCGTCTGTCTGATCAAGTCAGCCACGAGTGTCTTGTTTCTGTTCACTTGTGGAATGAGTTCGGGTGGACTATTCGTCTGTGAACGACACCGACTTTTGACTTGTTGTTGATGCACGATTTCCACAAACTCTCATATGTATGAGACTAGTTGGATGGTGTTGATGAACTGGTGATATGTGGCGTGAATCGATCGGTTGTGGAGAGTAGTGAAGAGGAGGACATACGTGATGTGTTGTTGATGAGTTGTAAGCGGGAGATGATTGTGTAGAGAATCTGGCTAATATTCCGTGTGTAGAGAGATGAAGAGACAAAGAGTATGAGGTGAGTTTGTTCGATAGTATTATTTGGGAGTAGATGTGTTATGAGGTGTAGTATTCTGTAGTGAAATGTTGTTATGGTTTGTTTGAGTGTAATGCGTTTTCGATGGAGGATGATTGTGGCGGCCGAAACGTGCTGCGGTAGCTTAGTTGGTTAGAGCGCCGTACTTATAATGCGGAGGTCGAGAGTTCGAGCCTCTCTCGGAGCACAGATTTTAATGCAGTACACAACATCAACCTCACGTCTGCAATCAGTGTTCCATTCACCGTTATGGATTTCACTGTACTTTCTTCGTTTTTATATTTTACATTAGTTTTCAGTTGTATTCTTTTACAATTTTTATTGTCGTAATTTATATTAAATTTTCTTTATCTTCGATTGTTTAATTTAGAGTTATTGAATAGTAATATTCAGTTTATTTAAACACTGATGTTTCGCTAAATTATCATTCATTTATAGCAGTTTAGGAATTCAAAATTTACTTCAAATATAGTTATTCACTTATCAGAAGATAATCACTTGATCAATTCAGGGAAACTTTGGTTCCTGAAATTTTAAATAAATACGTGATTCTAGAGACAGATAAACAGGCAAATAAAACTTAAATTATAACCAATCGAATAATATGTAAATTCAAAACGTCTGCTCTTCGTATGATCTAATACAATATAATAGCAGCCCAAAATGTTGTCTTATAAAATAGAAATCTCATATCACTTATCCCACAGATGTTAGGTGTCTTGTTATTGTTTGAAACTTTAAGCATTTCACACATATGTGACAAAATAGAATCAAATATGAGACTTAATCTTATTATTTCGATTTTCCGCATGTTTATTATATCTATATCCGTTAATATGGTTTTTTCATATGGGTTATGAAGAAAATGAGTTCATTTAAGGAAATTTCCATGGTATAAAGTTTTTTTTCAATAAAAGTGAAACTGATTGGATTAGTGAAATGATATACACATATTTAAAATGTTATCTACGGTAAGAAGTAAACTTGTAGGCTTTTTGCATGTGTTATGGCTAGTGTTTGGTAATACTGACGAATTATTTAGGTTTAGTGATTATTTGAAAACTTAAGCTAATGATTTACTGAAGTTACTTTCAAACGTTCGTATATCTTTCGTTATGAACTGAAACTGTAATGAACAAGAACACGGGTGGGAACAATCGAATGTATTTGACAACAAATTACAGAACTAGTTAGTAAAATTTAACAACCATATATTAAATGCTCGATTTGCAAAATGTTCATCAATTGTCTCAAATGACTCAGAATTCCTTTGTTCTTGCATTTTTATACAAATTGCATTCTGTCTTCATTCTTTACTGTTCGATCTTCTCGTCTCTCTGCTGTCAGACATTCTGTTCACGGCTCACGTCATATACTACTTATGTCTACATAAGTAGCACACACCACAACATTAGTAGATGAACCCCTATAATCAAAGCAATACTGAGTAAATGTTTGACTTCCAATAAGGTATTATAATTGGACAATAAGGAATATATACGAACTCAAAACAGGAATTTTCAAGTTTTATGGTAAGTTGAATATTATGTAGAAACTGAATTCAATGAACTGTTTTGCCTTTTCCGATATATGATATACCAATGTCATCTGGTTGTAGCAACTTTATTTCCAACTATGTTGACTCCGTAGATCACAGGTTAACACTGGTAATATTGAATTGTCGTTTCTTTGAATTCTAATTTACTGTGTTGCTGGAGAAGTGCTCAACTTAGTCAAAAAATTCTCTCATAGTCATATCCAGTCACTAAATTTATTTACCACAGTAGTCAGTGCGACTAATAAGAAATGGTTGGCTGGTTGTAGAACACCCAACGTTCTGAAACTGTCTAGTTCGTCATCCACCAACGGTTAAGGTTCATATGGTACCAGACAATCTAAAAAATGAGTTTGGCATCTGGCTTTAAATCTAACTTGACTTTCACTTTCGTGTAGCAACCATGATCATCTTGAAAAACAGCGGGATTCTGTTTGCATTTTGTCATTCATATGGGAATGAGATTGTTGAGATAATGAACGAGATACTTAATCACAAATAAGGTCAGATGAATGATCTAAACAGTTTCAGCATGTAAGCTAGTCAAGGACCAATAAGTTGACATAGCATATAATTCTAATAATTAGCCCATTAAGTTTAATAATGTTCTTGATAATACTAACAATTTAATTGAGACACCAGATACATCCTTAAAGCAGACCTTTGTATAATAAATACTTGACCAACCAAGTTTTGGAATTAGTATCCAACTATAATATGATAATTTCATCATTTACATCAGTAGATATGTGTTCACATAGGGATTCAGGATTACATTTGGACACTACAAAATATGCAATTTATTCAGGTTGATGATTAAAATGTGATGTGGGTTCGCTGCCTTCATGAAATTTCTCCATTTGACCGATTGTATTACATTTTGTAAATTTATGGTTGATAAATTAACAGAAATGAGAAAAGTATCAAGCTACATAGTTCCAGTAACTTGTGGGGGGTTCTGGAGAGTGATAAAAAATTCTGCGTGTGTCATATTTCTAAATATTGGACATACGATTTAAAAATGAAACTTTTCGAGAGCCGAGTGAGATAGGGTATGTGATATTAGGTATATGATTTGTATGGAATGGGAAATGATATAACACATTAGGATTTGAGCATTAGATCATTTTTGTGTCATTTTTGAAATTAATAATACACCAGCATTCATTTGTATTATCTTGAAGTAGCGAATCGAAACCTATTCTGTTTGACTTCAGATTGTTGTGAAAATATCTGTGTCAGTTGGTGCTTCTAGTTTGCATACAAAGGCAAGACACTTAAACTGATCATCTGAGAGTAAACGTAATTTGAAATTCTCGCATTTCTTATTAAATGACATAATGTTTATAACGAAAGCACCTTCTGGGTTCTTATTGATTTTGAAACAGTTATATTAATATGTAAACAAAGAAGTCTGAGTAGCAATCATTCACGTGAATTTTTGCACAGTAGTATGAAAGGACGTATTATGTGGTTTTTTTCGGTAAAATAATATTTGAATAATTCTCATGTTCAATTGCTTGGAGTTTTCGAAGGAGAGCTTGAATCTTAGTGGAGTCACTGTGATGTGAGACTTCAATATGGAAAATAACTTCGTATTATCGTTAACCATGACTCAAAAGTAACACCTGAATTCGGATTGAATTAATACTCAGTCATTGGATTAGCTATGGATTAAGTACCTGATTCCATTACCTCAAACACTTGAGCTGATTTGGCTTAAATTCCAAATTTTTGCTCCATTGTATCAATAAATTTTAATCGCCATGCTTAAAGCCCTTTTTGCTGCCGTAATATAGATTTGATGTGGTTTCATAATAGAGACACTGTTGATCTTATTTCCGACTAGCAATTGAAGATCGGTGTCCGGAAAATTATGTTGTGTAGTATTCTGAGTCTGTGACTAATGTGTGTACTTCTTGTTCTCGAGCATAACTAGCTATTTGAGTAAAAAAATGTAGACAAAAATCTTTTATTGGCTATCCGATTCGAGAATATATGCACAATATGGTTACATACTCCTCAGAAAAGCAAGCTATATTTTAATTCGCTAACATATGTATACTTCCCAAGAAAGCGAAGTCGAATTTTGATCGATAACAAGAGCTCTTTAACAACTCTCACTTACCATCCAGAGTATGTGTGATTGACCCGATCCACAAAACCTGAAAACTAACTCAATCCCTCTTAGCAATAGTCATAATAGTCTAGCTATCCAGTTCTGTAAATGTGTTATTACAAATTATTCTTAATTTATATTTCAATAAGTTATGAAGGAATTACAATACCTCAAATAACAGATTTACTAAGTATTTCTTATGGAATACAATAACATAACATTCTATACGCTTTACTCAAGTGTCTGCTACAAAATTTTCACGAATCAACAATAAACTCATTAAACAGTTTATTGATTTATTTAAAAAGAAACTAACATAATGTATACTATTTTCAACAGTACTATCTATAATTCAAATTATACCCAATACATGAAAGTGAACTTTATTTAGAAGATAAAACATCAAGTGATTATGATTTATGTCACAAAGAAAAAAAAAGTGAAAAAATAGATTATTCATATAAAACACACAATAAACTGATAGTTGATCATTTCACTTTCAGTTAGGTCAATTTCTTTATTATTATTTTTTTTTTAAAAAAATGTTTTTTTTGTTATGTTTATAAAAATTTAAAATAATTCTGATTGGTTGATTTTATAAAACTATTGTATATTTACAGACAGATAACGTGTTTTAATGACAAAACAAATAAAATAATTTAAGGATATTAATATAAATATATAAATAATTCTCTTATTATAAATAAAATATTTTTGTTAGAAAATAAAAATAAACAAGAAAACATTTCTTTCAAAACAAACAAGCAAAAGAAAACATGAGAAAATTTAATGAAAATTAATGGAATATCAAAAGTAAACCGATTTTTCAATGTTATTTTTATTTATTGATAAATATTATGATCATTACTCAACCAAACGAAAAAAAGGAACAAATTCATAAAAACAATAAAGAATAAAAGAAATATCTTAATTATTTAATTATTATTTTTTGTTTATGTACTTTTCAATAATATGCATTATGAAAAATGTACTATTAATGTGTTCAATATTCTTCTTATTATTATTAATCATCATTGATAATTATTATATTATGTGTAATTCATGTAATTTACAAACAAATATTGAATTATTTCATTGTTCACATAAAGGATTAACAACATTACCTGGATTTATACATGAAAATACAATTGAATTAGATTTATCATATAATTATATTGAAATATTACATGAAGATAGTTTTACACGATTACAAAATATACGTAAATTAATTTTAGCTCATAATAGAATATATAAAATTACTGAACGTGCATTTTTACCTATTGTTAATACATTAATTTGGTTAGATTTAAGATTTAATCAGTTAACATCAAATTTTCATAATCCTTTCCCTGTAAAAGCATTTTCTCAACTTATTCATGTTCGTTATTTGGATTTAAGTGGTAATGAATTGAGTTATTTACCAGCAAGATTTTTATATGGTATGGGTATGAGTTTAAATCGATTAGAAATGAGTTTATTATCAAATAAAATTTATACAGAACCAAATACATTTAATGGTTTAAATCGATTACATCATCTAAATCTTGCTTATAATATATTTGCTAATCTTATGGAAGATGCATTGCATGGTCTAAGACCAGAACATTTTTCTTATTTAAATTTAGAAGGTGTAAAATGGATATGTGATTGTCAAATATTATGGTTTCGTCAATGGCTAAATCGATTACCGAAGAAAGCTTTATATGTTAATTCAAAACCGGGTGGAGAATGTGATTCACCATTACAATATCAAAATATGGCATTAATGTATTTAAATTTAACTTCATTACAATGTGAACCGGAATTAATGCATACTGTGCCATCTCATCATGATGATAAAAATAATAAAAATAATGTGAAAATGAATCTTACTGATCGTGTTACCGCACCAATTCATGTATATGGTATACAAGGCGAAAATTTGACCTTAGTTTGTTCATTTATTAGTGAACCAAAAATGTATATTCAATGGTTTTACAATGGGATATTAATACAACCACATTGGTCACATATTATTCAAACTGTTAGTCCTGGAATAAAATTTACGACTACATTATTTTTTAAACAATTAGATAAAACTATGGATGAAGGTTATTACAAATGTCAAGCTAGTAATTATAAAGGTCAGGCTTCAGCTACATTCTATGTTCATGTACAAAAATCAATTGAAAAAAGTAATCAATTACAATTATTTAATAGAAATTTTAATAATGAACTAGATTATACTTTTTTATTTAATCCGATTACAATTACTATCTTTATCGTTGTATTTAATGTTACATTTATAATAATTGGTTTATGTATAGTGAGATGCATATACAATAAACGATTATCGCTTGAAAATAATAAAATAAGATTGTCTAATAAAGCATTAAAAACGAATATTGAATCACATAATGGAAGTTATGAAAAGTTGATAACTTTAAATTGTGGTCCGAATATGAATAATAATAATAATATTCAGCCTTTTACACAGATTAATGTCAATCCTATTGATAGTAATCAAAATCACAAGATATGTACTAATTTTACTTCCATATCTTCCAAACTACACAATGAAAATTTAAGTAATGTACAGGAAATCGATAGGATTCAACAAATAGATAATCGATTACATGATGGAAATAAATGTTATCTAGGTGATTTATTAAATAATAACAATAAAAGTATATTGCAAACAAAATTATTAAATCATTCAATGAAACTAGAAACACCTTCACCACAAAGTAGTGATATGGGTTATTTAACATCAAATGCATCTCAAAATTGTGAAAGTCTAATTGATCTAAATCCAAATCGTAATGAATATAACTCTTCAATAAAACAATTAAAACCTAGAGTTTATTATACATTAGGTGTAAGATCTGGAAATCATTCCCCTGAATTAATTTATTCTTTAAATAATACAAATGAAAAACATCATTTAACATGTTCAATTGATCAAGATTATTCCATATCTGATAGCTCATTATCACCAAAACAAATATCTTGTTCTCCTGAATCATATTCATTTCATCAACATTCTGATAAGTATCAATATTGTAGTCAACATAATACAAACGTTTGTCATGATAAAACATTTAATCAAACTTCCTGTCCAATACATGGATTAATAAATAACAATGAAAATGATTTCAATTCAAGTTACTTAATACAAAATCATAGTAATTCTAATTGTCCAATACATGGAAGTAAATCTTTTACAAATTTAGACAAATCTTCTTATAAAAATGAACATAGACTAAATAAATCTAAACGATATCCCAATAAATCTTTTAGTTTAAGTTTAAATTATTCAAATAAGACTTTACTAGAATCAAAAAAGATGAATTCTTTTGATGAAACTTACAATAACACTAAAAATCTACAATAACGTCATATAATTATCTGTATATAATCAAACATTTCAATTTACCAATCAATAGAATGAGTACCATCATATCAGGTAAACAAATAACAAAAATTAATCTATTTACTGTTGATTGTATAGTTCTATTATTATTTCAAACAATTATAAATGTAATTTAATAAAGTTTTAATATAAAAAACAAAATTATTGTAAATTAATGAAATTATTGAATGTTTGATTAATTTTCTAACTTTACATAATGTACGATAGTTAGTAGGAGTATTTAACGTGATACTTGATTAAAATTCTCAAATGATAAATCACAGTACTTAGTTGAAATTACTCATGTTAATGAGATTCGATTTACTTTGTTTGTTTGTTTTTTTATTTTATTACAAATGAGATACTGAATAAATCATGCGAATATAATTGCCTGTAACAACTTGTTAGATAATTTTCTCTAATTTTCTTGATAAGTTTTCTTATGTAATGATTTAACATTAGATAAATAAGTTCGTTTTATGAAGATTTTATGGATAATAAGTAGTATGTATTTGTATAATATGCATGTATTTTGATTAGATACAAAATATTATGGATATAATTATTTTAAACTTATTTCTATGTAATACATAAGTTTATCATTATATTAATCGGTCTATTTTCTGACTTGTTCCAATAGCTGGAATACCTAGTGTACAAATGTGTGAAGATGTATACAAATTGTAATTGTTAGAACTACATATATATAATCGATTGAACTGTAAGTTAGTATGTCTCAAGGGGTCTTGAAAAACAAGCTTTTAATGTTACATTTTAAGATTTCCTGTTAATTAGTTTTAAAATTTTTTGGTTGTCTAGGTTACTAATGAAAAGAAGTTTTTTATTTAATCGAAATAAAGACCATTTTTAAGAATATTAGTTCTTCAATTAATAGTTCAGTCCTCAAATTCGATCATAACACTTCGACAAAGATTGAAACATAATCGCTAGGCTGAATGATATGAAGCATTTAAGAATAAAGAACTAAAATTTAACGAATCGGTAACATCATTATTGTACATAAAATAACGTGTATGATCTTTAGAACAATTAGTGCGTTTGATAAATTTCGATAATGTAATACGAAGACGAAGATTATCAGAACTATGTGATGATATATTATCCCAATATATTTCGAACAATTTTATCACACATATACTTGTTAAGAACATTCATATATAAAAAATAAAAGATCAACTAGACTGGAATTGGGGTAAGAGGAGACAAGGTTAAATGTTCTTAACATGTATATATGTGATCAGGTTGCTCAAAATATATTGCGCTAATACATCACATAGTTTTGATAATCTTCGTCCTCTTATTACGTTATCAAAGTGTATGATCTTGTTAATTCATTTAGTCTAATCTAAACAGTGCCAAAATAATAAAAATTTGCAGAATGAAGTGAATTCCTTCTATTTCATAGCCCCATTTCAGATGCAAACAGACTACGATAACAAGGAATAATATTATAATTTAATATACTTTAATCAGTGAAGTTGGAAACGTAACCAAAAGTTATGAGAAGAATAGGATACGGAATAATATGATTGAATATGGCTGAGACTAATACGTGTATATATGTTTCAAGACAATCATAATGATAAAAGAGAACAGAGTAGTTGGTGTTTTGGTTACCAATAATTAGTTTTATGATAAACGGATTACTCAGTCGTGTGAAAAATGGTAAATAATCATGTAATTACTGAACGTAGTTTAATTCAAAGAAATACCTTTATATGAATCTGAAATTTGGAGATGGACGGAAAACTGATGCAATTAAAAATCGGTTACCAGTAGCGTTAAAAGGAACGTTCTATGCAACAAAGCTGCGAATAACACTCACTTTTTGGAACCTGATTTCTGTATCGTTAAAAGATTAGCTTCCCCGTCTGCTCGCTTCCTTGTGCATCTAACAGATCACCTGCTCTCGTGGAGCAAAGTACATAGGGTGTTGCCAGCGCTTGCTTTCAGCTGGAATACGAGAATATGTTCCAGTATGGTTCTACGTCGTTAAAACGAAAGTTACATTCTTCAAAGTTTGATCAACTCTAATCATTCTACCGATCCACAGTCTGAAGTTGTGGTTGTTTATACATTTCGTCCAATTCTACCTAGATTTCTTCGTATCTAACTCCTTAAATTAGCAGAAACTCTTACCATCCATTAGCTGGAGCTGGAACTGTGCGTACAAATGAAGTACATCTTATCGTTGTCATTACCTTGACTTTAATCTATTAATATTATTATTGTATTTGTCCCTTTACTTATGTCTCATATCCTCATAATTTTATTCATAATTGTCTCTGATATTTATTTGATTTTACACTTGTATTACGTTTAATTTTTGTTACAAAAACATTTTAATCATCTTACTTCGTTAACATTATAATCCGTTCCTAACTTATTAGTATAACAAGGCTTTCTTTCTACATGCACGCTATCCTTTATTGTTACTATTCGTATTGCGTAATCTAGTATTATAATCTTTCTATTATATCATCACGTTTATTCTTTGATCATATATCTTCACGGAACTAGTAAATTAACAAAAAGTTTCATATATATACACTTGTACAGCTTGGTAGTAAATTGGTTGAAATGAGATTCATTCGTTGAACTTCGTGTCTTTAACATTTAGTTGGGAATTATTGAATAATCTCAAGGAAGGGAGATTCACTTCAAAAATGTTTATAAGAACATTGTGGACTAAGTAATATAATTTTGAAAACCATCATTAGCTTTCACTTGGAAGACAGACCAATAAATTTCGATGTGTCTTATATTTGGATTTTCGTTTTTCTCTTACACGGTTTTCTGAATTACTAAAATAGTGAGGGTATATAAGTTTGGATATTCTATGATAGAATAGGTATACTCGCTGCCATCCAATGATTTAAAGTCTTTGTTTGTCGCATTTAACGTAAGCTCGGTGATATTGTTATCATAGAATTGATGGCTCGTACATATATATATATATATATATATATATATATATATATATATATATACGTTTTATTATAATTTCATTGATAGGTAATCACAACACTGACTGGAAAATCTATATTTAAAGGAGCTTTGTGAAACTAATTAGAATTAGTTAAAATAACTGGATCTCACTAAATTTATAGAACTTCAAAAAGCAGTATTTGTTTATTGCTTAAATATTGACAAAAATAACAATGGTTTACTCATCCGATTGATACTGAAGTTAACTTTTAAATGTGTACGTTATACCGGAGCTTTTCATCCAGAAGAGGTATGTTCAACCGTTCCTTTTACCTTGACCAACTTGTGGCCTTATTATTTAATAATCATTTTTTTATGATATGGTGACGTTATTCAGTTAATGTTCATTTTCATAGCCTAAACTTATTCACAAATCTTGCCATTATTCATTATTATTTACTAATTCGTACCTAATTCATATTATTCTACATATTACATGATTTCTAATTTGTAATTACATCATTATCTCTCTCTCACCGCATGTAGATCATATTTATTCTCATTATTTAATTTAACGTATATTCAAGTTAACACTTCGTATTAGTCAACCCGACATTAGCTATTTGATTTGATTCTATGTTACAAACAATCCTAAATTTACAGGCTTAATTTTGGGATTATTAATTTGGATGTATTTTAGAACCTGAACAGAAATTATTAAAATAAATATTCTTCGTTCATATTATTTGTTTCAATATGATGGAATATTTCAGTGATTAAAATGTGTAATTGCCAATGGGCTAGTTTATTCAAACTATTTCACTGATATCTACTACTTGTTATGAATAATTTTAAATACTGTATATACGTATGACGCCTAGATAAAGACTGTATCTAAATAAAACCTCAGAGATTACATACATTTCAGCTTTGTTGCTATGTCTCAGTAAAAAATTACAAAAGACAGTACTTCCGTTGATTGATAGAAATACTACTGTCAGTTAAACAATCAAGTCTGTTTCATTTAAAAGGAAGCATGTCTAATTCTGTTTTTTTTTTAATTTTTACAAATATTATTGAATATTTCACTGGCTATCATGCTGAAATAACCACCACATTATTGAGCATTCTGAAATATTATAAGATAAAATAAAATCATTAGTGTTCACTTAGGTTATTTGCAAGATATCATAAATAAACAATCCTTAGCTAAATACTTCTTCTTAGCTAAATTCTTCTATAGATCTTTAATTCACAAAATCAAAATGAGATCAACAAAATAATAAAAGTTATAAGACATCAAAACACAATATACGTTTTGAACCAGGGGGTCGAAACAAGTCTCCGGAACAGAAAATGTAAACCTATGGTAATCATTAAGGAGCTTTCATTATATAAAGTTTCAACAGGAAATAATTTAATTGTTTACTGGAAAGATAAACGATAGTTGATTTATTGAGAATTAACCAGTCTATCTATCTAGGTTATTCTATCATTTGGAATGTGAATTTATTCCGTTCGGAGTTGATCCCATTAAGAATAAGTTTGTTTATTAGATGTGGTGTATGTAAATTAACATTCTTTGGTCATCAGATAAATTTCGTTTGTAATTTAATATTTCTTAATTTGGTCTAAGGGTTTTCTCAGGATCATTTTAAATATAGCTTTCAGTACCTGAACTAAGATCACTCAAGTTTGTTCGTTATATAATAAATTTACAAATAATCCATATACGTTGATCAGGAATGTTTTAAAATATTATTAAATAAATACTGAAATAAAGCGTACTTATGTTTTGCTTTGCTATCGTCTGATTTTGATACCGAAATACACACTTCCCATATATGACCCCAACTAGCTACATGAGTAAAAATACTTAGAATGAATAAAAAAAGATACTGGCAAATCGAATCCACTTGTACATAAACTCATTCACGTATATATATATATATATATATATATATATATATATATATATATATATATATATATATATATATATATAATCCTCAAATAAGCAAACCAAATGTCGACCAACAGTGTACCTCTCACATACGGTTCAGCTTTGAATAAGCCTATGAGGACAGCAAATTATATGTCTTTATTGATTCAGATTTGTGTAGTAAGGACAGAAGGCATACAGCCTATGTTATTCCTTTTCTAGTATGCTTCTATGAGTGTCCGGTCTTCTCTTGAAAGAGTCAATTGAAGGTGCGGACACCACTTCTTCGGGCAGCAGGTTTCAAGTATTGATGACTCGGTGTGAAAACCTGTATGCACATGGTATTTTGTTCGTTCTTGGCTTTCCTACTCGCGTGCTATGTTCTCTGAGATGTCCCGATCTAGCGAGAAGAAAAAGAGAGAATAAATTAGGTCCAAAATCATTTCTCAGTATTCTGTACATCAAAATTAGATCTCCCCTTAATCCGCGATAGGACAGAGTAAAGAGGTCTAGCTTTTCAGTTCATTTAGTGTTAATTATTTTTTGCCTACTAGTACAAAACTTTATTTCGTGGATTTAAGCCTTATCATCACGAACAATATACAATTCCTAATTAATCCATACTATGTTTTAGATTCAAGACTTTTATTTTATAATAGTAATAAAATTGATAGAACGATTTCTAATGTTTAAAGCTTTTTTAAAAAAAAATTTAAACGAACTACTTCTCTATGTTACATTGTTATTATATTACAATTAATTTATTTCAACATCAGGGATCATCCATTTCTTTCATTTCTGTAACCTATTTCTGTAAACACACATATAAATAAAGATTACAAATTGTAACTCTAAGAAATAAATCATGTTTGTATAATTTAACTAAATGAAAAATAAAATAAAATGAAAATAAATAATTATTGATTTTCTATACAAATTAAAAAATGTAAACATTTAATGTTAATTTAATTGAACATGGCGAAAATGTGTACATTTGTTTACATTTGTATGTATGTATGTTTGTGTTTATTTTTAAATGTTAATTTGTCTAATAAAATGAAATAACTGATAAATCCTCTATATACACTAAACATGTTATTTAGAAATAATAATATGACCGTAAAATAAGGAAAGATTTTGGGAAAGAAACATTTGTAGGCATATTGAATTTTTAAAGTAGCTCCAAAATTTTAGTCCTTTCTTTTTTTAACGAGACTGATGAAGATGATAACTCAGTATCGTAGATCAGTTGAAGTTAGTCATGAATAGAATTGGATTCCGATTCAGTGGTTTAGAGGTTAAGCATTCACGCTCGAGACTGAAGGTCCTAAATGTCACGGTCGGAATGGACAACATCGAGTATGAAGATATCATGGGACGACATGAACTGACTGGAAGAAAGGAATGAGGATGGTGAAAAGCTTGTAAATTTATGTGCGTTCAACTAATTGATTATAGGCAGCAATATATCTCCACACAAACGCATACACAAAGTTACATAGGTCTTACCGGACCACACTACAGAGAACCAGAAAGATTATATTTACATCATTAAAAATTCAAAAGGACAAAAAAAGATGTGAGAACAAAGAGAGGAGCTGACATAACTTCAACTCAGCACCTGGTGGTTGTCTAGATGAAACTGAAGCTAATGAAGCAATGGACAATCTGAGAAACAGCATTATAAAGGTTTATTACAGCTGTAGTGTCGGTTACTATGTTAATCCCACATAGCTCATTCTAGCTTCCAGACAGGTAACATCAAAGTCAGAATCTTCAATACAAACGTGAAGACGGTGAGTTCTACTGTACGGAGCTGAAACTTGCAGAACTACCACAACCATCACCAAAAACGTACACTTATTAATAGATGATTGTCTACTCAAGAAACTCATTGTCCGTTGTACGGATACCATCAACAACAGCCTGTTTTGGCAGAGGAAAAACCAATCTCGATCTAAAGAGAATGTTAGGGCGGGACATGCATGCATCACGAGGTAAGTGATAACTTGAAATCTTGTAGGGAAATGGAAAAGAGGAAGACCAAAGAACACACTGCACCAGGAGTTGGACGCAGACATGAAAGGGATGAATAGCAACTGGAAACAACTGGAAAGCATTATCCAGAACATAGTTCAATTGGGAATGCTGGTAGGTGGCCTATGCTCCTCTCCGATGGGTAATAAGAATAAATGATCCATAAACGTATATCCTGAACTCTAATTCTAACTGCAACCTAATCTATCAATATTAAAATTTACATCTTACTCCTAAATCCCAAACTATTAATCCTAGCTATCTAATTGTAAATCATTCAAATATATTTGATATCTTCCGACTGATTGAATAAAATCAAAATCGTACCAAAGTCGATTACCAAGTAGATCAAGCTCACCTTTGCAAGACAATTTTACAAATTATTTAGATCTTCACTGATTAAATTCTAAAGAAATGTAGGGTAAGTGAATTCAATTTGATTTTTGTTTTCAGTATTTATTGATGACTTTTTGTATGGACCTTTATTTTGATGCCAATTAGGACGATTATTGTTATCGACGTATACATCCAGATTACCTTCATATATAATCGTCGACTTAAATCGCGTAAGTGGATAACAGAATTAAATAAGTCAAATACGAGAATGAATTTCAAATACGTATATATCTTACACAATCGTTGAACTGGATAGATATTATTGTTACATTGGTCTATATTTTTGTTAAGTATAAAAATTCATGCGCCTCTGGTATTTCAAACTTATAATTTATACAGCTATTCTTCTTGACCTTAACTTCACTCTTTCTTATTTCTGTGTAACCTTAACTAAAGAAATACAAGTGTTAACGTGTCTACATGTGAGAAATTTCAAATCTACCATCATATAATTCTAACAACGTTGTTTAAACTTCCAAACAAATGATGATTAGAAATGTTTTTGAAACATTGGTAACTTAAATATTTCCTAATTCTATCATGAGTTTTATATAATATGTTCATTTCCTATAAATATTTCGATGCTGTGGAAAAAATGTTATCATATGTTTTTGACATGTTGCATGATACACATGAAAAATCGGTCAAATTTTCCTATTTGATACACAAACAGGTAAATTAGGACAGTTACTAGAAGAATTTCCATCTCTCATGACAAAAGACGTATATTAATACAATTTTGTAATGACTGACTTTATATTGATTAGTTATTATTGAGGGTCAAATACTGTGGATTAGGTTGCGACTTTTTCTTTAAGCTGGATGGCAATCAGCAACAAAGTCAACGCTCTGGTTTTGTACTACTGTGGTTTGTGATGACAGATATATGTAGGGTGTGTATCACCAATTGAAAGTGAGATGCCTGGCAGCAGAATGTTATGAAAATCAAAGAGGAGAAAGCACGAACAGAGAATGATTGGTGTGGAAACGAAGAATTAACAAAGTCTGATAGATATTTTGCAAATGAAGTATTTGCTGTAGGGTTCTCAGATTTTATCAATACATTCTGTGATCAGAGAGGGGTTTTGTGGATATTATAGTAATTTAATAGTTGAATTCATGAGTCAACTGAAGCTAGACCACTGTGGAAAACCTGGAAGCACTGAACGGCCGTTTCGTCCAAGTATGGGACTCGTCAATAGTGTGCATCCAGTATTCCGCCTCGCTAGATTCGAACCTAGGGCCTATCGGTCTCTGTGATGTTGTATTAAGATACATTTAATTGTCTCCGCTTGTGTTGTCGTTCACTACACTACTAGTACTTAGATATAACTTATCTTGATTCAAGTTATCTTAAAGCCCGGCTTTTAATACTAATACTTATTGACTAGGATTTTTGAGCATAACCAATAACTATTTGTTTACTGTAAATAGGTAAAATACTTATTATTAAAATTAATGTGCACCAAAGATTTTTAACAGACCGATAGTTTCTCATTTGAAAGGTCACTCATATTGATATAAAGTTGGTAATGTTAATTAATTTTAAAAGAACTAATAATCAAAAGATTTTTTCATAATGATACAATGGTTAGCAAAGTTATGGAAATAATGAAGAGACTATATAACCATTTATTATCACTGTGTTTGTTTGTAAGTAAAGTTTACCAAAATGAAATTCTTTTTTGAATAACGGTTCTATTTTTCGAAATAAATTCAGTTTATTTTTGTCACCATACATCATATGATCATGTTACGTCTGTACACTTCCTACAAAAAAGAATAACAACACAAGGTTTTTCTCCATTATAATAAGGCAAAGTACCGTGTTAATCAATGATTAAGTTTAAATAGAACAGTATAAATCTGGATACCGACAAAATGTGCATTCGGTTGAAATCATAGATAGCTAGATAACAATTAAGAGAAAATATAAATTATCAAAATTGTTTTGTCTTGTATTCGACTGGCAGAAATAGATCACAGAATTCAATCCAATTCATTATAGAAAACTATTCTTCAAACATACTTAATAGCTTAACAAATATGAGTAATCATTTTTATTATCTCTTACATGTCACTTCTCAAACAACATAATAGGTAAGTTTTACAGTATTACGGAACTCACTAAGGAAGAAATGAGTGATGATAAATTACATAATGCTTGAACTATTCTGTGAATTGGCTGATACCAGAGTTATAAGTCACTGAATTTTGTCCTAGTAATTTGTAAGTTTTATGCTTTACAACAGACTATATGAATAGATTGAAAAAGTCGTTTATTTAAGTATTAACATAATAATTCGTGAAAAACTAGACATTTACAGTAAATCATTTCGATGTATAAAATATTTGCTAATGTACTTATTAGTGCAAACTGAGTTATACATGTAATGAATGTTCATAGAGAAAGTGTTTTCTCAAGTGTTTCTAAACATTAACTCAATGAATCAAGACTAACCAAACACTATTGCAATTGATAACAATTCAGTTGATTTCCTTGAATAAATGAGTCTTCCACAATTGTGAATGATTGAACAATCTCAAATATATTTTTCTGTCAACCATAACATTTAGACTTTTTAAAAATGTGAACTTAATCCCTTGTCATTTATACATTAAGATCATTTAATTATAGATGAATTCGACATAAACATTTGAAAAGATTAGACAATACATGATTTCAATTTATTTTATATGTTAGATAATCAATAATAAATTTACATTTGAAAGTTATTGTCGACTGAAATAAGAGCAACATGGTAAATAATTACAATATATTTCTCAGTTGGTATATCAAATTGGCAGAAATAATATACCAATGTTACTGTTATCAATCACATTAACAACTCTATTGAGATTTAAGTGTAAGCATTAATACTCCTGTAAATGAATGTGTTAAATCATTTATTCCCATGTGTAAAATATGAGGAAAGTGTTAAAACCTCTATGAATCAACCAGCAAATAATAATTTATTCATGATATACAAAAGTTATCTAGCTTAACTTTAATTTAGAGGGATATTTATTGGCAAAGAGAAAAAATTTTTTCTCTTTTATAAATGTCATTCATAAAGATCTTGGTTTTGAAACTTAACCTCTCGATGAGAATAAATGGTAATTTTAAATTGGCTGGAACTTCTTTTACAAATAATGAAGTTACTTACTACTCTATTGAGTAATTTATAATTACTTTCGGTTTTTAAAAAATCTATTCACAGGCTAAGCTTTAATGTGTATAAAGAATATTTTGCAATTAAGAGATAATTATATTGTATGATTTTTCCTCTACAATGCATATGATGAACTAAGAATAATAAATCTATGTTAAGACTTAAAAATATCATAGTATGGCAATAAGACAAAAGCTGAAGCTGGAGCAGTGGTTTGAAATTTGTATGACGTGAATATACCGCATAACTACAAATCATTTGTATTTTCTGCCTCTTCTTTCACTTAGAGATTTAAAATCAATTCAATCATTTAGTAGAAGCCACTATTAAGATTCTGAAATTATTATTATTATTGCATATATATCCATAAATAATAAATGTGCACTTTGATGATCACTGAAAAGAAATTTATGGGTAATGAACATACGATAAAAAAATCATCAAGAAATATGGAAAACAATAAATGAAGCCAGAAAAAAATCCTTTCGTCATTGATGTTGCATTAAAAAGGTATAAGAGTTTAAAACGAAATGCAAGATGAGCCATGAATGCAATGAAGAGGAGCTTATGTATTCCCAAACTGATTTCCCTATACAACACCAGATGCTCGTTATCCTACTCAGAAGTAAATCAAATCCCTTCCAAGGTCATTTTTATTCTCATTTATGATTTCATGTGTATTTGTGCTGATAGATATTAATAGGACAGGCTGAGAGAAAAATTTCTACTAAGTTTTCTGAACACGATTTTAGAAATTGTTATTTGACAGTTGGCGAAGTTTACACAAGTTAAATGTTCAGGAAGCTTACTAATGTTTGACACAATACTGACATCTCCAAATCATTCACAATCATTAACATACAACGAAGGTCAATTTTACGCTTAAAGTAGTCAACTATAATTAAATATTTCCTAACTGACCAATGTGTACAGAAAGAAAGCGCGATAAACCCCTCCTTGTCATGGGAAATACGAATGTAGTCAAATATTTTATATATTTTTTATCTTCTACACAATAATATTGATCACAGAAATAATTTTGATTTTTCCTATATTTACGTCTGCTAGGGATGTAATTATTAACTATTTTTATTGAGATTATATAGCCATAGTTAGGGGAAATAACCCCACTTTCATTATTCAATTTGTATATTTTCCATCATAAAACATACATTAATCCTAGCTATTTTTAGCAGCTCATCTTGTGTTCTATTATTTATACGGAGATTTAGAGTTTTATCTCAACAAACTAAAGTATGTTAAATCTTTGTTTCTAACCACATTATCCCTTGAAATTTTAGATTGTTTGTAGCTGTTTAAAAATCTTGAAATAGAATAATTTTTTTTCTATTTCATATCTTGTTATTTTGCTCTGTTTAAATATTATTTTCCAGTGTTGTGAAACTTTATCAATCTGTACTTTAAAAAAAAGTTTAAAGAAGTTAGTTTAACTATTAATTTAAAAAATGTCATTATTTAGATAAGCAATTAGGAATGTATATATATATATATATATATATATATATATATATATATATATATATAATGTTTAGTTTTACCGACATCAAAAATTCTTCTTATTCAGTTGTGTACTTTTAATCTATAATCCGGAAGCTCTACAATTGAGTTCACTAACATACAGTCATGTATTATCAAGACGGAATATTTAGCACAAGAATATCAACTAATAAGTGTTTGAATTATTTTTTTAGTGTATATATTAATGAGACTCGTTGAAAAGGATTTTTTACGGTCATTATTTCTTATTAGGATATAGACCTTCGTTAAATCTAGAATGGTGTATTTAAAACTGGGAACATAATCATTGCAAACAGTAGACCAATATATGCTTAAAAATGAACTTTATTATAACTGTCTGACTGATTTATATGATTACGAAATATGATTAATGTAACCGAATAGAATGAGCTCTTAACTTTAAATACAAATGACTTTACAAGATAAAACTAGTAACCAACTAAATTGAATAGAGTACGAAATGCATACTTATATTATTAAATGTTTACTTAAACTAGCTTATATATAAGTTATATAACAATAAACAAAGGAATAATCATATATAAAGGCTTCAAAACAGTTAATAATTATTTTCTTGATTGAGATCATGAACCGATCGATGTTAGACCACCATCGAAAACCTGGAAGAACTGGATGGCCGTTCCGTTCTATTGTGGGACTCCTCAGCAGTGAGCATCCACGATCCCACCCGCGGAATTCGAACCCGGGGCACCCAATCTCGCGCACGAACGCCTAACCTACTGGACCACTGAGCCGGCATCCAACGGTGTTAATGTCTAACCTCAGCCAATCCAGTGGAGCTAGTCCGTGTCGGGTAAAAACAGGTGTCTACCTCAGTACAATGGAAAATGGTCGCGCAACTTCGTGGATTGGTTGATGTTGGACACTAACACCAATGGATGGCGGCTCACTGGTCCAGTAGGTTAGGCGTTCGCGCGCGAGACTGAAGGCCCTCGGTTAGAGTTCCACGAGCAGGATCGTTGATGCGCATAGCTGAGGAGTCCCGTAATAGGACGAAATGGCCGTCCAGTTCTTCCAGGTTTCCAATGGTGGTCTAACATTAATCGGTTCATGATCCTAATCAAAAACCCTAAACTGATAATAATTATTTTCTCCAATCCATCGTAACAACTTAATGTTTTATCTGAAAGGAAGCAATTTTTCAGTGTTGGGATTTTCCAAATCGAATTCTTTTACGTCTTATATCATTCCATTTTTTTTTAAAACAAAAAACAAACTAACTGAATTCGATTAAATTTAGAGAAAAGGCGTAGAAAAAAATTAAAAATGATTCTGTCCAATTTATGTAAATTTCTAGGTAAAAAACAAACAAAAACAAACATCGCTGTCTTATAGCTGTATTCAGTTTCCTTAATCAGTTTAAACTATGTCATTATGTCTAAATAGTGTTGAACTAACCAACTAAATTACGCTTAACTGCTATTGTGATTATTTTAAAAAAATTTGCGTTTTAAACTTAACGTCAAACATTTCATTGAAACGCTGTACACCAATTGACTAACATTAATTTGTCATTGAATAGGTGAGAAAGTAGTGAATACTTCATTTTATTATTGAAATCATTAAAATTATTGGACGGAAATTTTCTTTTAAAAAATCGTTGGGAAAAAGAAAGAGTGAATTTTATGACATATCTACAAAGTATGAATGAACTGTTTAAATTATATACCTATTTGTATATATAGTATAAAACAATAAATACTTTATTCAATTAAGTATATTCATTGTATATCAAATGATAATTTGTTAATTAATCGGTTTGAAGAAAGATAATTTTTTGTTTCCACCCAAAATACATGATTTTTTTTAGAATTTGTTCAGTTTGAAGTCAATTTTATCTCCGTAAAGTATAGTAGTCAAATATTCTGCAAAAATCCCTTATCTTGATAATAATCATGACAATAATAACAAACATAATGGCATGCTCAATAGTGTTAAGTCGGCTTTCCGAGAACTGCAACAGAGCCTCCGGAGGCCCTGTAGGAGCCAAAGAGTCTTAGCCAATCAGAGCACGATGGAGCTTTCTAGAATGCTAACGTGGCGTGCTACTATTGGTCAGTAGCATAATATGTCTTTTAGCGGATTGGCCAAAATATGATGTTGATTCAACAAATGTTAACATCTATAAATACCCATGTTTTTCTGTACAAAAATGAAACCTTGAAGTAAAGTACTTTTCGCATACTTTGCGCCTTCTCTCTCGTGTTCAGGTCGCTGTATAGTTCTAGCTTGGGGGTCTTCAAGAATAGCTTAGGAATCGAGTATAGCGTTCAAAATCTCAAGACTTATCAAATAGTGACTAGTTTAAAGTAGAATCTGTGAGATATTTTGAGTAGATGTAATCAAACTGGTGTGAAACATTACAAGTATCACTAAATAATGAACTGTTTTTATTATAATCCGATTAAAGCTAAATATGTGAACCAACGTAATGATCTGAGTGTCTAATCCATGATGGTAGTCTTAAAGGTTCATAGCAATCATTGTGAGTAAATACTAAAAATGAAATGTGAGCTCTCTGTAAACATCCACTTAATATCCACTACTTTTCAGTGTTTTTCGATATGATGTCAGCCCGCGATGTTTAACTACACTACAAAGTGTTTTTTTAGGAATTTTATATCATGTGTTAAATTCTTGAATATGATACCGAAAATCAATACTAATGAACTAGATGGTGAAGATTTTTTCTTCTCAACCCCTTTAGTCAATTAAAACAAACACATTGATAAATTCAGACGACTGAGAAATGATTACCGAAATTATTGATAGGAAAATGTTTGCTAACTATATTGAGATTTATATTCAGTTCTTTATCATCTGATAAAGTCTTTTTTAAAGATATTATAGCATAATAACTGTTATTCTAAAATTTCAAATGTTCTATTGTGCATCCTCGTACTGATGAGTGCAGATGATTTAATAAGTAAACATTCGTTAAAACACAATCTAATTTATAATATGCAAGTAACATTTTTTTCCTGATAAGAAACAACGAATGTTGTTTAGTCTGGATTTTTATCTCATTTAGCACCTGATATAATAAATGGTCTAAAAATTATATGCAATATTTTATCAATGACAAAATTAATTTAAGACCAAGGGCAAAATTCAATTGAAAGTATTCAGCTACCAAACTAGTAGCTCTTTATCAGAAAGCTGCTCACTGAAACATTCAAAAGTAAGTAACTTTAATCATCGTCTTTTTTCGCAAATGCTTCTACCAGTTTACGTGCCAATATGCTGGAGTATATACGTTGGCAGAACAGAAATGAAAGGTTACTGTATAAATTTCCGAGCATATTACATTAAAAAACTACGTGTTTCAAACAATGCAAATACTCATTACTTGCATGATAGTGAAGGTGTTAATATTTCAGAGTTTCTAAAAAAACATTTAATGTATAAATGAATTCAAATTTACTGAGATTTGTTAAATCAACAACCATTAAACAAGTTTAATCATATTTATTCAGCCAAAATCCACTATGGTTATCCTTATATTAATCAGGTGATTTCAGTTTTTCACATAGAAACTTCACTCATTTTACCCTATTGATTACCCCTTTATTAAAGTCATTTTATTGAACTTACGACAATAAATTTCCATATTTAAAACCTTATAGTCGTGGCCTAATCAGTTCTTTCACTTTATATACTTAATCAACAAATAAGTAACCCTGTGAATCACTACTTCACATTTATCTCATTTTTGCCAACTTATCTATGAGTCAGTTTCAACTTTTATTAAAAATTTCCTATGAAAGTGATAAAACACATATGCACTTGCTTGTTTAATAGTTATTGCGATAAGATGTAAGTTGTAAGCTATTCAAAAGAATTCGCGAAATGAAAAAGATCACGTTTGATTACTATAACTACTGTTCTTATATGATCGAACCTTAAGAATCAGTTTTATGAAATATCAAGTAAAAATTCGATTGAAGAATTCGATCAAAAAATGTACACTTATATATTACCCCAGTGAAAGTTATCTATTCAATGATCCTGTTATGCAAAAATTCAGCCATACATTTTTATCGTAATCATTCACTACTCTATACATTGAAAAAATTTTAGTATAGTTATTAACTCAAGAAAATCATTTTATATTAGATATTCTTATTGGTCAAGTTAATTATATTAACTAGAAAACTGAGTATGATCGATTTGAAGTGGCAAAATAAAATTGATTTCATGTTTTTTGGATCACAGGAATAAGTAATTTATGCTACTTTCATTTTACCTCATAAATTGTATGAATCTATGAATAGAATTATGTTATATCAAAGTCTCCATAGTGAATTAGATTGACCAATTTCTCAATAACTTTCTATGGTTCTATAATTTTGGACAGTTTTTTGCCTAATTAAATAAAAAAAAGACATTTATTTGAAATTGAGCTTGAAAATGAAGAATAGAAAAACAATCTCATGCAAAAATATTTTGGGAACAAAAGAATATTTTTATATAACGTATAATAATAATACTACTACTACTAATGATAATAATAATAATAATAATAGTAATAATAATAACTAGAACATACATCCCTTAATATGAATAAATTAACCGTATCAAACAAAATTATCACTATGAATAAGTTAGTAAAAGCATTCTATATATCTAAATTTCCAGCTTCTCTATTTATATGCAGCTCACTAATTGAAATAGATATTAGCAAGTAAATAATTAGTAAATCAATTGTCTTTACATTACAAGTTAATTCAACGTTCGAGAGCGGTGTCATCAGTTGACTAATTTGTTAGTACTTTCATAAATATGACATTTAGTACTTGGATGTATTTCAATGTTTTGTCAATTCAATCTTTCACAAGCTCTCTAACTTTTATAACCCCGAAAAATAGCTTTCTTGAAACAAAAAATAATTTCTAAGCTACTTCTAAAAGTTTTGAAGTATAATTGAAAAAAAAGCTTGATAAATACCTGAGGGGAATGATAATTCCGGAAAGGGTTTACTATTTGGAAAAGAAATGTCAACAATTTTCGAATTATATGTTGACTACTGATCGACAACCAGTGTACCTCACAGTCTATGTTTTTGTAAATTCAACTACTAATTATTAGTATTATGAGAAGTATCGACATGTTGTTAGGCAATACGTAAAACTAAACGATTCTATTTGTGCACCGTAACGGTTATTTTAAGAGCTTTATATTTATTTTCGAGACTGTTAACACCTATAGCGTAGACTTTTCATTAACATTCATAGAACTCAGATTGCTTCACAAACTTAACTGTAAACCACGCAATATTATGGTTAAAAAGCAACAAGTAGCGTCAAACTAGTCAAACATTGTATCCATGATACTTTAGTTTTCAAAGTAAACCATGACAAGACTTAACAAAACTTTTTTGATTACATCATAGTTATAGAGAACTGCAAATCTGTCTTCATACTTGAAAAGTGTCAACTTATGTCTAAGTTGTCCACTGGATATAACTTATTCAATGACTATAGGAATCATATCTGTTTTGTTATACGTAATAATAATAATGTCACCACTGATAATGCAAATAAATTTATGGCTAATGTACATGTTCACGATAGTTACTTGTCCTTAAATGGTTAACAGTAAACATTTCAACACTTTCATAAACCTGATACATCCTTTCCATCAGAACCTGTAAAAGAATTAAGTTGAGATTATGTAAGTCACATGTATCATTTACAAATAAAGGCTTTAATATTCTGACGGTGATAAGAAGCAAGATCATGAATCACAAAGTATACTTAATTTAGCCTCATAAATAGTGTTTTGTATTCTTTACAGAATTTTAACCTTAATTAAATTAAATAGGATTGTAAATATAAAACTGATTTGTAAAAACGAAATCCAACTTATTGTTAACTTGTGAGTTAAATTATTCTATTTTCTCCGATATTTACAAAAGATAAAAAAACAACGCTTATTAAAAATTCATTTATCGTGATTCATGGGAATAAATTAAAAGCAATCAATCTTTACACCAAATAGCAACCCCTAGATACACTAATGAGTACCATGTTATATAAAAAGCATCATAAACTTAAAATGAAACTGGGTGTTACTCACTTGCATTATCATAAATTATTGTTTATAAAATAATCGTTATTCTTTGTGATCTATGAAATTTTCCTAACAATTTATTAAGCAATCTGATTTTGTTTTCTAATGAGCTACTAAGTTTTTAAAATCACTATAAATACGACTATGTATTTACTAACATTAGCTAAAAAATCGTTTCGTCAGATAACTGAAAAAGCTTGTACTTCAACAGTTACATATTAACTTCCTAACCTCATTCCAGTACCTACTTTCTTCGACTCTCGAGAATCAAAGAGGGAAACAAAAGCCAAGAAGTGTAAAAGCTTTAATCTAGAAAGTTAGTTAATGTAAAAAAAAAAAAGTATTAATGGATCTACATGTAACGATGCAATTCTATTAGCTTTCAGAAACATGTTCAAATTATTTCCAAAAATTGCTAAGTACCAATTAGGAAATCATGGAATCCATTTTTTGTTAGAATCAATAAAAAATTTTCAGAAACGTTGACAAGACAAAGCAGATTCACTATTTTCATATCTTCTCGAAACATTTTTGAGAATCTGCCAAGGTCTCTCAAATGAAATCTAGCTAGAAAAAAACTTCACAACCCAAAGTATATTGTAGTGTCGGTTATTATGTTAAGCCAATATTTCTTATTCTAGCTTTCAGACAAATCAATCTATTCGTTCTACTTGAGTCACATTTTGACTTGGTTAATTATCCGCTTATCAATTTTGACTGTTTTTATATGAGCGTATATATGTGTGTACATTTCTTATCCCGTTCATCACATGTCTGTAACTTAATTTTATGTGACTATAAATATTGATTAACGCTTGGTTTAATGGAAGTTGCTTACTGCCATATCCACTGCTCATCGTTTCGCTTCTCTCTATTCCATTCGCTTCATTTGTAAAAATATATGTATTCAAAAGTCCATTCTCGTTATTTGACTTATTTAATTCCGTTATTGACTGACGCGATTTAAGTCGATGATTGTATACGAGGATATGTGACATAAATATTTCAATAACGATCATTCATACGATCAAATTGAAGTCAGATCTCGGGTCACTAAAGTGGAGAGCCCGTCAACAAAATAAAGGGCCCCACAATATAAACGAACACTAATCATTAACTGATAAGTGATAAACATTTGGGAGACTTCTCAACGTTCACGTGGAAAACTATGGTCTATGAATTTGGTCAAATTTACAATAAGGTCTAACTCATTGACTACATTAAATTGGAAATGACGTATGAACAGTTATTGCTCTAGATCGTTTAATCCTTACTTGATGGTTTAAATTATTTCGCTCACTCACAAAGATGATGTTTATTTGAACGAATGCGGACAATTTAATTTAAATACATACTAACACACATGAAGATTCATATGGGTTATATGCTGTTCACTCAATGAGAATGAGAATTATGTAATTGCTTCACTGTGTCTTTAAGATCATTTTAGTTTATTGTACAATATTATAACTAAAATATGGTCTAAATAAACAAGTACCTAGCCTTTGTGCAAACACTAACAATCTACTGAAAGTTATTTAACAGTCACTGATATGTCAATTTAGAAAGTTTGAACTTATTTTGACCGTACAATAAACGGTCTTTAGTATACAAACAATAAACTGAAGAGACTAAATGAAATGTTTGTAGGCATTAATGAGATTTTTATGTAGGTACGTAAATAAGTAATATATATAAACAACAAACAATATTTCTTTTAGATAACAAACCACTCATAGGTTACCACGGTAACAAATGCTATATCTAATTATGATTATTGTCTAATACTGATAAACCTAGCAAACCGTTATCGGTATTTTACCACTTTGTTCTACCTTTTCTGATGTCTTGCTTTTCGTTCAATCACTTTTTAACTATTTCTTTTGTTTCCTAAGTAGTTCCAGTTGCTAAAAGGTGAATGTATCTAATGATTATTAAATATATATAACATAATCAATGTACGTAACAACCTTTTTATCTCGTACTCATTTCTATAACACTACATTCAATTTTTTTGATATTTTTATTTTGAAACGTATTCTTTTTAAAATTCTACTTAGTGCATACGTTGAATCAGTATAAAATTTGTTTCTTAGGGGTAATTAAATTTTGATTTTGACTATATGGGAGCCGAAAGATGATTAATTTATTCACAAACTTTACCTTGACAACAATGATAAAGAATTACATAGAATAAGACTGTTAATTTGAATTTCTATAGCTTTTGACAAATGTCGATTATGACTTCGAGTAAATTCGATAAAATATGATTTAATCCAATTCACAACTGTTAGCCAATACCAAACTTAAGTATTTCATACACTAAGTCAAATACTTTCTACGGTAGAATTTACTTTACATTCTCACAATAATGTAATCATGTAATACATTGAAATGTAAACTTAAATAACCAACATTTTAAATATTCAATAAGAATGGAAATTACTTTTGCCAGAATATTCTACTTTTTTTTATAATTTGTCTGATGAAAGGACTCTAGTGTATATTGATTTTATTCCTTGAAAGCAATTTTTATTTACCTGATTTCTATCGGTTAATTATGATAGTTTTTTATTAAGAGCAATGAATAATGATAAAGATTTATTGGCAACTCACGTTGTCACATTTTATAAAAACACAGGTAAAATATTAACTAAATGAATAGTGAATGAAACTGAACATTGAAATGGATTGCACTGAAAAGTTAAATATATGTGTCTCATTTCAAACGAAACGAATGGTATAAAAAAAGCATAAATTTTAGCCGAGATTTATGGAGTATTTGTACCTGTTTTATATCCATTTTTCGTCTTACAGTCTTTAACGGCATGTAACATTTGATGTCTCTAGCATTGATCAAAAAGTCTACGTCTCATTATTCGGCTCAAATTCATGATAACTCTATGGACTAATGTTGTATTTTGCTATTATCGATAGCATAGAACGCTAACTCAAGAGATGGTTCAAGATGTTCAATGTATGTCTCAATCGCTTTGCTGAATGACAGTATATAACTTAAGTAACTTGTTTATCATTTTTACTTATAATATATGAATCACTTGCGAGCAATTTTTCAAAGATAGATATGATCACGTATGAACCATCTAAACATTCATTCCATTTCGTGATCAGTTGTAAAACAGTGCAAAGTTAAACTAATTCATAGTAAAATTTGCACCTGTTAAGCAGACAGGTATCGCCTGTGTAACATTCTTAGCAATACTTTGTAAAAGATGATCGTTTATATTTCTATCCATGAATAGATTTATTGACGTAAAAAGATGTAAAGTTGAGAGTGTTTTGCAGTTTGTTAAATCCCATGTAAATCCAAGGGTTTTAATAAATTATTGATGTGCAACATGTGCTACCACATAGCTTTTCCAAGAGGCATCGTGTGCATATTTCCATTAATCATCAAAAAAGCTTCACAAATTTGGTCGAATATCAATAGAAATATTTACCTTCCAATATATATCAGTGCTCTGAGTGTCGCTCGATTTCTCACCTTTTTTTATTATCACTGCTAAACATTTAATGATATACAGCTTTATTAAGATTCCTCAAGAAATTAAACACCCAAAGCATATTAACTGAAACCTTTGTGATTCTATCTGTTGTGATTAGTCATGAATATTATTGTGGCTGAAAGCTCATAACCATGTAGGGTGAAAAAAATTGTATCTAAATAAATTTTGGGTAATTTTAGTTCATATCAGTATGTAATTCATACAGCTTAACAGACAATTAAATTACTTGGAAATTCAACATGTTTCACTCAAGAGAAAATTATTTCTTGAGAATATACAAAATAAACGCAATCCACTTATTTGTAGACAAGACTACAATATGACAATTATATGTCATTAGATTTTCTAGATAAGCTATCTGAAACACAAAAAGAGGAAAAGTGTCAATGACTACATTATTCTTAGAAGCGGTAAAAAAACCAATACTAGGATAATTCCGTTACTATAGTAAACGAAAACCTGTAGATCATTGTATGGTATTAGGCAAAATAAGTAAGAAACTTCCTATATAATTAAATTAGATTTATTTATTCACTAAATAAACCTAATACAATCTATATTAGAAATTTATACAATTATATATTTAATGAGAAAGTTGTAAAAAATATATCCATGGGAGTAAAAAAATGTTCCATTTATTGATTAGTTGGCTAGGGCTAATCGATAATCTTTGTCGTAACGAATATAAAACAGATTGATTTAAAAAGTTCTAAATTCATTAAACAAGTATTAACTTGTTATGTAATTCAACTTCTAAATATGATTATTCTGACATATACTTTTATATGTAGGAATGATTTTATAAAATTTGAATGTCATTCAGTTAAGAGCTTCAAACGAATGAAGCAGAATCAATGGATTTAATGTCTTGAAAATTTACTAGTCAACTGCATTCTATTATTTCAAATCATCAACTGACCAATATTCAGTTCATTATTTTCACTATCAAATCGTATTCATCAGAAACAAATTCCCAGTTCATAATTAGTCGATATTATGCTAATGCATCTGTAGTATTCATTTATTTTTCTTGAAAAATACATGACTAGTGAACTGTATGTTTATGGTTAGACTATGTTAGGTTTTATCAATTTTTTACACACTAATTTTATTAACTTCAAATACTATGACATTCTCTTGTAGAAGTTCGATGTACCTGATGACAATCTAGAATATCTAACTTCAACTAATCCACGAAATTGTGTGACCATATTTCATTGTATTCAGTGGACAACTGCCTCACACACAATACGGATTAGCTCCACTCATCATGGTTTCTCTCTAGAACTCTGAGAATTACCTATCTAGGCTAGTCACTAGTGAGCACAATGTAATTATCAATATGGGGTTGTGGAGATTGCTGAGTTTCTGATTGAGATCATAGTATGGGACTTCTCAGAAGTGCCTATCCATGGCCGCTCAGTGCTTCCAGGTTCTCAACGGTGGTCTGACATTGATCGATTCATAATCTCAGTCAAATCTCAACAATCACCACAACCCTATACTGGTGATAATCTAGAATGATAGAATTGTGAAAATACTCCATAAAGAAAGAAATTTACAAGACTCATTCTAAAACTATGAGGAATTAGAAGAAATCGTTCCCTTGTACTCTACAATTTTTCAAGAACGGTTTTTAAACAGAACAGATTTCGTTTTATTTTAGAGAATCATAAGAATCAAAAGCAAACATTAACCAAAACGTTAGTCAGTGCACTTAAATACAACATGTAAAAGGGAAATTTAGGGAAGCATCAAACCTTAATAAAAACTATGTGAACAAGATATAAATTAACTATAGATTGCTTTCAGAGGCTTCTGCAGAATTAATTGACTAATTATTTAAAACTGTCTAGGTGAGTAGACTTCATGTTCTTCTAATATTTAAATGTCTTTAGATAATGCTTCTTGAATTCCATTTCACACAACTTTCCCTACCATTACATGCCTTGAAAACGAATATTATGGAGATTCAAAGAACTGAATTGTTATAATACTTTAATGATAATTTCTTTAAGGGGAGGTATTGTTAAGAAATGACAAACTGAAAAAGTTTAAGTCATTGACTATAAAAACCTAGAAATGCCAGGCATATTATTGCTTACGCTTAAATCTCAATAGAGTTGTTAATGTGATTGATAACAGTAACATTGGTATATTATTTCTGCCAATTTGATATACCAACTGAGAAATATATTGTAATTATTTACCATGTTGCTCTTATTTCAGTCGACAATAACTTTCAAATGTAAATTTATTATTGATTATCTAACATATAAAATAAATTGAAATCATGTATTGTCTAATCTTTTCAAATGTTTATGTCGAATTCATCTATAATTAAATGATCTTAATGTATAAATGACAAGGGATTAAGTTCACATTTTTAAAAAGTCTAAATGTTATGGTTGACAGAAAAATATATTTGAGATTGTTCAATCATTCACAATTGTGGAAGACTCATTTATTCAAGGAAATCAACTGAATTGTTATCAATTGCAATAGTGTTTGGTTAGTCTTGATTCATTGAGTTAATGTTTAGAAACACTTGAGAAAACACTTTCTCTATGAACATTCATTACATGTATAACTCAGTTTGCACTAATAAGTACATTAGCAAATATTTTATACATCGAAATGATTTACTGTAAATGTCTAGTTTTTCACGAATTATTATGTTAATACTTAAATAAACGACTTTTTCAATCTATTCATATAGTCTGTTGTAAAGCATAAAACTTACAAATTACTAGGACAAAATTCAGTGACTTATAACTCTGGTATCAGCCAATTCACAGAATAGTTCAAGCATTATGTAATTTATCATCACTCATTTCTTCCTTAGTGAGTTCCGTAATACTGTAAAACTTACCTATTATGTTGTTTGAGAAGTGACATGTAAGAGATAATAAAAATGATTACTCATATTTGTTAAGCTATTAAGTATGTTTGAAGAATAGTTTTCTGTAACGAACCGGATTTTTAGTGACTTTCACTATTTTTACAATTGACTTTCTCAATTGATTACAAAACATCATAACCAATAAGAAACTGTCAATTAGATGTTGATAGGTTTGTTTTCTTAGGAATCACATGGAAACATATTGATTTACATTAGACCTATTATTACTGTGCTATTTTTAGATCTAATCAATATAATGTCAGTCAAAAAATATGACTGCGACTAGCCTTAATTGAATAAAACTAAATGTAAAGTTTAATGTTTTAAACAGAAACATTTGTTAAAGGAATTTTGTCTTAGAGATAATAAACAGTAAGACAAAATCCCTAATGGTTCCAAACCTGGTACATAGTAGCATATTGTTTAAATATTTATGACGTATTCTTAAAATAACTATAAGTTACTATTTTTACTGATGTTGTGAACACTAAATTGTTTTTTAAGTATGAAATCAAGGACGAAGATTTTGTCAGCTTTTTCTATACAGTTTTCGACAGGTTGAATGAATGTGATAGTTTCAATTGAGGGAAGTCTATTAGAGCAAATACTGCCAGAAAATAAAGTGATAAGCGAAAACAATATGAAAGTTGACGATTTAATAAATATTCTTGTATTTCGTTATCAAGGTTCTTTTCAGCTAACCATTTAGAAAGGTGGCCACACAGATAAAGTAAAATGTATCACTGTATTTCAGCTCTAAACTTCAGATGGTATTCAACTATGTTCGCAAATCTCAACTCACCTTCACCATCTTTAGATGTATAAGGTGATACTACTAGCCATGTTATTTATTGCTAGTAGTTAAGAACATTTTTGAAATGGTCACGTTGAAGAAAGCGAAATTCATCATAAATTTGTGAGGCCCTTTTGTTTTGTTGTCATTTGGATCGGACGATGTTCGTCGAAGGGCTCTCAACTTTAGTGATCCGAGATCTGACTCCAAGTATGAATGTTTGTTATCGCCTATCCTCGTATACAATCATCGACTTAAATCGCGTCAGTCAATAACGGAATTAAATGGGTCAAATAACGAGAATGGAACCTTAGATACAAATATTTTGTATGATCGTTGATCAGACAAACGAACGAGGAAACGATGAGAAAAGAAGGCGAAGCAAAAGTGATGCGCGGTGGAGATGACTAGTAAGTCAACTCCCCTTTTAACCGAGCGTAAATCAATATTTATAGTCACACAAAATTAAGTTACAAACATGTGATGAATAGGATAAGAAGTGAACACACACCTACGCGCTCATATAAAAACAGTCAAAATTGATAAGTGAATAATTAACAAGGTTAGAATGTGACTCAAGTAGAATGAATAAAATGGGCTGTCCAAAAGCTAGAATAAGGCATGTGGGCTCATCATAGTAACTGACACTAGACTTTATAAATTCTTTCAAGGTTAAACTGAAATAAAAAGATTTCATATATATATATATATATATATATATATATATATATATATATATATATATATATATATATATATATATATATATATATATAAATGAAATCTATCTGCTAATGACTGATTATTCATCATCACTTCAACCATTCTACATTTCTTGTATTCTAGTTATTCTAATATATAAATAAACATATAAATTAAATATTTAAGAAAAGCGGAATAAAGATTACATAATTTATGGATTATTTAACTACTGAAAACATTCATAATTTATATCGCAATTTTATACTCAACCACTTTTGTCACATTAAAAATTTATTCAACAAGTATTGCATAGTTTAACTGAGGTTTATTTTCTTATGTAACACAATTCATATATGCAATAAAATTATATTTGATGGTCATGTTTCCATAAGCATAAAACAAATCAAAGTGAAAGTGAACTTGGAATTTCTTCGTCAACATTGTCATAATCCCATAACTGAGGAATAATGAGGGGACAAAGTTTTATATACTATACACCTTTTTGGTAAATAAATTCTTTAAAACAATGAATATATCAACAAAGCCTTAATTTTATTTTCAAGGGCTATTGAAGAACTTCAAAGTAAACAATTAACTACATTATAGACTTATTTAAACTTATTAGGATCTTAGATCTTTCGTTCATTTAACCGGTTTTTCGAACTTTAAAGTTATTTATTGTGCTTAGTCATTAGAATCGCTACTTCATTTGTGTGCTGCACCGATATCCTCATAGTAGGTCCATTGAAATTTTTATCACATACTTGCTGTAATTTAGACAGTGAACCCATTATGCAAAATTATGTGTAAGTCTGATTAAAAGCACTCTGCACCTCAATGTTTACCTATTCTCCCACTGGTTGTAAACACAGACAATCAACAACTTACCCACAATTAATTAACATCCATAAAATGAATATAGATATTTTGACTTTTTACTAACACAAAATTACTTCCTAGAATGCTTGTCTCTCTTGTACTTGTGGATTTTATTAACTATCAACAATATACTCTCCCAACAACTAGTGTTCTGGCTTTTGAATATTCTCAAGTAAATTTATAGTACTACTAACTGGCTAAAATACTCAGTGAACGAGACATCAGAGGAGGTGATTAATTTAATACAGTTGGATATAATTCCCAGAATAATATACTTTTTCTTTGTGTTTCTATTTTGTCAAAAACATATTAATATCAGAAGGGGGTTTGTGGATATTATAGTGATTTCAATGGTTGAGATCATGAGTCAGTTGAAGCTAGACCACCATGGAAAACCTGGAAGTACTGGACGTTCGTTTCGTCCTATTGTAGGACTCCTCATGATCTCAAACATTGAAAAATATATTAGTTAAGATGGAAGTCAATTAATTCATTTAGAAATTCGTAAATTCTAGATAAGTTCCAAAACCTTTTTTCTGTTTGAGATGTAATCTATGAATTTATCTTAAACACTAAATAAACTATAAATTAGTTGGAATAGTTAAATACGTGGGAAATATTAAATTCATCATGTTTATAACAAATAGACACTGTTAAACACAAAAATATTTTATTTTACTGTATTGATTTTTTAATTTTTTTCTATTACAGAATCTAACCTAATCTAAGAAGAAGAAGAAGAAGAAGAAGAAGAAGAAGAAAGAATACAAATGAATGTAATCGACCATATTGACAGGTTGCCAATCTTATTTGTTTAAAAAAAATATAAATCACTGTTTTACTATGAGGTAAACCAACTAAGCGTTGAGAATATTGATGAAAAATACAGTAAATATGAACAAATTAATGAATATAAATATAAAAACGTTTTTCACTATTAATAATCTAAATTTCTTTTAAACAAAA
The DNA here is from genome assembly GCA_946903255.1 of Schistosoma spindalis. NCBI lineage: Eukaryota > Metazoa > Platyhelminthes > Trematoda > Strigeidida > Schistosomatidae > Schistosoma > Schistosoma spindalis. The sequence continues at coordinate 25,476,863 of OX336417.1, read as the reverse complement.
ACTGATTTTTAAACTTTATATGTAAAAATGGATAGTGGCTAGCAGTGGAATCCAGGATGTGTGTTTCGTCCTATTCGAGACTCATCAGCTGGATGTACCTGAACCTCAGAGTTAATGTTTACTCTGAAGCTCGAACTCAGTACCGTTCGCTTCAAACGCCAACGCGTTATCCAATTAGTTACTGAGTTCTGATAGGCACTTTCTTGTGCAATGGGGTGAAGTTTAAATTCACTTTGTATTCTTTGTTTGAATCTTCCCATTGATGTTTAGGATTGCAATTGATCAGTGTCTTATTGGCATATATACATCAACTCTGAGGTGCAGGTACATCCAGCTGATGAGTACCATATAGGACAAAATACGCATCCTGAATTCCACTACTAGTCACTATCCATTCTTGCATATAATGCTTGTGAATGAAGGCTATGTCGAAGCAATACGCACAGTATGCACATATGCCATTAAGAGACCAATTAATTGCCGTCCTAAACATCAATGGGAAGATTCAAACAAAGAAAATCAAGTGATTTTTAGACTGTTGTAAAAAATAAAGACTAGGACAAAATGAATAAGAACTTTCGCCTAAGTTTGATCGAATAGTTTCACAGTATTTGGGCGCCGAGTTGAAGTGAGACATTAAAAAGAAGAAATGTAATAATAATTTTATCTGTTTAGTATTATCTGAATAACAGAAATTACATTCAACAGTTCTAATCAGTTATCTTATCTGAATATGTTAAACAATTAACTGTAACATGAAAATAACACAAGCTTTCAGTTACAAATACATTCTTCCTCTTTCAATTCATTCTTTTATCTTGTTTATTTATCTTCATTTTATGCATGCTATGACATTTTTGATTCATATCATCAATAAAATTTATGTGTCAGAAGGGGTTTTGTGGAGATTGCATTAATTTCAATAGTTGAAATCATGAGTCAATTGAAGCTAGACCACCATAGAAAACCTGGAAGCACTGTATGTATTCTTAATATTCACCAACCAAAGACAATAAATATTAATTAAAATTTCTTCTCACTCACGTCTATACACAATATGTTATCTTAACACTTTTCGTTTGACACCATTTGTCTCTTACACAATAATTCAGATACCTACTTTAAACATTGTTAACGTTGATTGGATGACCTATTCAGTATACAGTGAACCAGAGAACCATGCATCCATTTATATTCGATAATTTTGATGTTTGATTACATTTCTTTGAAAAAGCTTCGATCAGATTGCTAGGTGAAACGGATTTACTTCTAATTCATTCACTGAGATTTTATAAATACATTTTTCCTCTTTAATGTCTAGTACTAAATGATAAAGAAAAACATTTTGATCGGATTTCAAAAAATAAACTTTAAACTCTAGAAATTATTCAAAAATGTCTTTTCGTTTAAAAATCCAATGTCATTTTTTAAAACGTATCATTTAACATACTGAAAATACGTACTTTGTTTAACCAGAGTTGAAAAAACTATAAGATTTTTGAATGTGAAGTAGAAGGTTAGTTAAACTCCATCACTTATGTTACTGCTACATCATTATACTTATTTCTCTCCAAGACATAATGTCGGTTATTATGTTAAGCCAATATTTCTTATTCTAGCTTTCAGACAAATCAATCTATTCATTCTACTTGAGTCACATTTGTTATATCCGAGCGAAGATTAAATCACGAGTAATTTCTGAGACATTAATTGACTAATATTATCTATATATTCTTACGGTATAACTATTCATTAGTTAGGTTATGTATATTTATATTCCCCTTATCATAAGCTTCACTTTGACCTATAATTTATCACTGTACGATTTACTGTCCCTAAATTATGCTCAGTTTATTAATCACTGTCTCCCACATTCACAGCCACTTTTTGGCCTATTTGTGTACACATGTTAGTTTCTATTTTATGGTACGTTGTGGTCTGCCTGATTGATATATAAACCGAGTATGTCTGAAATAAATGATTTGGTTCGATTTGGTTGATTCAGAAGCTGGTATTGTGTTCTGGACTCAAGAGTACGGGTTAGAAGGACGTAGGACCCAATAGGACGCCAGACTGCTCAGACCGGTTGAACGTCATTGGTCTTGTCATAGTGCGAATATTCGTATAAGCCGTATTCTGATTGGTGTATAAGTCACGTGATCGTAAGCCGGACATCAAATCATAACAACATTTTGACTTGGTTAATTATCCGCTTATCAATTTTGACTGTTTCCATGTGAGCGTATATATGTGTGTACATTTCTTATCCCGTTCATCACATGTCTGTAACTTAATTTTATGTGACTATAAATATTGATTAACGCTTGGTTTAATGGAAGTTGCTTACTGCCATATCCACTGCTCATCGTTTCGCTTCTCTCTATTCCATTCGCTTCATTTGTAAAAATATATGTATTCAAAAGTTCATTCTCGTTATTTGACTTATTTAATTCCGTTATTGACTGACGCGATTTAAGTCGATGATTGTATACGAGGATATGTGACATAAATATTTTAATAACGATCATTCATACGATCAAATTGGAGTCAGATCTCGGGTCACTAAAGTGGAGAGCCCGTCAACAAACATCGTCCGATCTAAATGACGACAAAATAAAGGGCCTCACTAAACATTAAATTCATCGTGTTATATCTCTACCCATTATCTTTTCAAAGCGAAACAATAGCTTCCATGAAACGATGTGAATTTACAAATTGGTAGTAATCAGACTACTTCATGTATTCTCTGTCAAAAATGTTTATTGTTGTTCATCGTCAAACTTGTATGGTGATACCTTTGTGTCATCTATTCAGCATTTCTGTATATGTTACTAGTTTTTATATTAATGACAAATTTATGTTTATTGAACCTATTTTATTCCAGATTGGCTACATTCACTAATGATGTACTGTAAAATTGTAACATTTGAACTTGAGTATCTTTCATGCATTTCATTATTTAAAGTTCACTACCAATTTTGTTCCAAATTTTCATTTGGAAATAACTTCGATATCAGGATATTTTTAGGAAAGTGTATACATATTTTATTGTTGTTACTAAGTCGTTCATATCAACTAAATCATCCCTGTAAACTAATGTAAGTTTGATAAACATTATTATAATGCATTCCTTTATTCTAGGTATAAAAAAGTATATTACAGAAAAGTAAATGTCACACAAATAGGTTGAGTGACTTGATAAATCAAACAAAATAATTAAAAAACAATCATTATTTTGAATTCGATCATTCATAAAAAGTTAGATGTACGAAGGAATAATGTAAAATCATTAATCAGTTTAACTACTGTACGATTGCATAACAAATGAGATTGGGCAAGTCAGAAGACCGATTGGTATGTCTATACACACACGAAAAGCGAAAAAACTTAGATTTTTAGTGAGAATAGATGACCGAGGCTATGTATTGTGATGACTGCAATAGTTCACTGAGTCCTAACTTATAGATTGAACAACACAATGTTAAATCCGTGCAAACCTTTTACAATTCGAAAAACTTTCATGGTTCCCTGTAATTGATCAAATTTTTGTACAATTGAATCAATATTTTCGGCTCAGTATACATAATCTACCTGTTACGTTATAGCAACTCACGTTCAATTGAGTTTGCTCTCACCTAATTCGGTTAAGCCCTTTTATTAACTTATTAAACGGACAAAGTCACCTGCACTATAATAACTTATTGTATCCTTATTACTGTTGCGAATGTATGTACCTTTATTATTGTTATCCTTGTATGAATATGTATGCTCGGCAAGCCTTACTGCCTACGCATTTATTCACGCTACTAGCTTTACTATTAACCGCTTAATTGACTCGATGATTCATTAATTTCACTATGTATATATATGTCCATGTTATTCATATTCATGACTCGTTCGCTCGTTCATTCACTCGCTCGATCGCTCGCTCTTGCCCTTGCTCTCTCTCGCCCGCTCGCTTGCCTGTTTGCCTTTCGGTACAACTATTTCATGCTTGCTTAACGCATCTGTAATTTTGGATATCTGTGTGTGGTCCCTTAATAAACGTAATTAACGCTTCGTATTCGCCTTCTGATTAATATACCGTTGGAGCATTATTTGGTGACGGTTACCGAGACGAACTGTATACGGAGTTTAAGGAATATATCGAACACCGACCACCTTTAGAATTGGTGATCCCAACGTGCGAGCAAGAATCAATCTTCGACGACGTAATCCAACTCCGAGAATCCAACACACTTTATTTCAATTCGAGCTAGCATTTGGATTATAATCATTACTGTGGATTTATTATGTCACCATTTTAATTATACGCACATTATCCCACACACATTTTTGAACATAACGATAATATTCATAATAAACAACGATATTTTACAAACAATTGATATTTTGGTGCAATTTAGTAAGTCCGTTCCTTGTTATTAATTGTACCATTTTGTATTACCATTGTTTTTATCGATTTACTTCTCTCCGTGACATTTACATTATATACGTATAATTTTTGGTCTTTATAATCATGTCTTTAAATAACGACACAATAGACCTTCCACAAATTTCGTCCGTGAGGTCCATGAATGTAACTATTCCTCCTTTTAAGATCACAGATCCTGAACTCTGGTTTATTAGACTCGAACATTACTTTGTTGCTAATCGTGTTCATTTACAGCGAGATAAATTCGGCCATGCGAGTTCACTACTTCCGGATGAAGTAGCCGACAATGTACGAGAGGTTTTAACTAAGCCAGACATCGAAAAGCCATACGACGCACTTAAACACGCTGTGATTAAAGCCGTCTCATTAAGTGACCGACAAGCCGTCGAGCAGCTTCTCAGTCAAGTGCAGATTGGAGATAGGACTCCGTCGCAGCTAAAAAATTATATGAGAAGCATAATCGGAGACAGAAAAGTAGATAAAAACATATTTTATCAGTTATGGCTACGACGACTCCCACCGAACGTTCAGCAGATCCTCGCGGTTGAGGACAGCGATGTCGACATAGACAACATTGCTAATATAGCCGATAGGATTTACGAGAGAATGAAACAAACGAGTCCGCAAAGACATAATACCACAGTAGATGAACGAATTGACGCATTACAAAAGAAGATTAACGTTTTATGCCACAAGCTGATGAAACTAAATCAGAGCGATATACAAAGAAAATGGTCGCGAAGTAGGTCGAGAGATAGAAGTCGATCATGTTCTAGGAGACGCTCAGCTCCTACAATATGTTGGTACCACCAAACTTTTGGCGACAAAGCTCGAAACTGTCGACCACCATGTAAATTCAAACGATCACACCGATTGTCGGTAAACGCCGCGACAACTAGAACAGCTTCTAGAAACAGTCGTTTGTTTTACGTTCAGGACAGAGTAACAGGTGCTCAGTTCTTAGTGGACACTGGAGCAGAAGTAAGCGTTGTGCCTCCAGTGAGTAACGAAACGCGAAATATTAATACAGCGCTAACGCTTAAGGCAGCAAATAAATCCGATATAAAAACATATGGCAAGCGTAAAATAACCTTGAACTTTGGTCGTAGCACTTCATTCCGCTGGGAATTCGTCATCGCAGATGTATCCGTACCTATAATTGGTATTGATTTCTTAAAGAATTTCGACTTACTAGTGGATACCCGACGAAACCGGCTCGTGAACGAAGACCATTCAGTAGTGATAAAAGGAGTGACAACCGATTACGTATCCATGAATTTAGTAGTCTCAAAAGACAAAAGCGAGCCATATAGAGCGCTTCTAAATGAGTTCACTGATTTGACGAGGGCATCATACGATAACAGAGATCTTAAACACACTGTACAGCACCATATTATAACGAAAGGTCCACCGACCAACGCAAGACCACGGAGGCTAGACCCAAATAGGTTGAAGATTGCGAAACAAGAGTTCGAAAAATTGATGAAGCTTAGTATCGTAAGACCGTCTAATAGTCCCTGGGCATCCCCGTTGCATATAGCCAACTATGTACAACGTCTAAAGCAACATATGGGTGATCTGAGGATAACGCCTCCGAGGCAACAGCAACATCGTGTCTACATGCCAAAACGACTGACCGATAGTACCCATGTGTTTATCAGAAGGGATAATGTGCAGCGTCCCTTACAACCGGCCTACGATGGTCCATTCAAGGGGATTAAAAGAAACGATAAAACTATTACGATAGAAAAAGCTGGAAAAACGGATGTAATTAGCATCGACAGAGTCAAACCAGCTTTCATCGAAACCGACGATCAGCCAATATATACAGGTACTGCGAAAACTGTCGAACCACCGAAACGCGAGTCCCAATCATCAACGACATCGACCAACACAAACGAAGAAAATCCAGTAACAACGAAATATGGCCGAAGAGTGAGATGGCCGCAACGATACATAGCTACGATTTTGAATTGATAATTTCTTTCACCTCTTCGAATGTAAATTTAATCTTCATTTTCTATGTACAAATCGAAAATTTTAGCTTATCTATTATTATATTCAACATATTTTATGTATTCTTTCGATCTTCCGTTATGATCTTATTTGGCCTCACGGACATATACCAACTCAAACTTACACATATTTTTAATAACTTATACGATAGTTCTATCATATATCTTAATTTCGTAAATTTCGATATTTCCCATCTTGTTAAATTTGACATTGTTTTTCGCAAACACAGACACTTTTGTATCTTTGTTTGCTGGGAGGAGCTATTATAGCAACTCACGTTCAATTGAGTTTGCTCTCACCTAATTCGGTTAAGCCCTTTTATTAACTTATTAAACGGACAAAGTCACCTGCACTATAATAACTTATTGTATCCTTATTACTGTTGCGAATGTATGTACCTTTATTATTGTTATCCTTGTATGAATATGTATGCTCGGCAAGCCTTACTGCCTACGCATTTATTCACGCTACTAGCTTTACTATTAACCGCTTAATTGACTCGATGATTCATTAATTTCACTATGTATATATATGTCCATGTTATTCATATTCATGACTCGTTCGCTCGTTCATTCACTCGCTCGATCGCTCGCTCTTGCCCTTGCTCTCTCTCGCCCGCTCGCTTGCCTGTTTGCCTTTCGGTACAACTATTTCATGCTTGCTTAACGCATCTGTAATTTTGGATATCTGTGTGTGGTCCCTTAATAAACGTAATTAACGCTTCGTATTCGCCTTCTGATTAATATACCGTTGGAGCATTATTTGGTGACGGTTACCGAGACGAACTGTATACGGAGTTTAAGGAATATATCGAACACCGACCACCACAACGTCTTTTCAGTGAAAATGGTACGTGAAATACAGTCCTGAAGAATCTAACCACATTCGTATGTTCAGTAAAACCGACAACAAAGTGTATTAATAGATAGTTGAAAAGTCTTAACTCTACAAATCAATAGACCAAAAGAAATATGCACCGAAAACCTGTTAGCGTTGCATAAATATTCAAAATTTGAGCGAAAAGACAAAGAGATAGAAAAGTGTAATAGTCACAATAATGACTACCTGCTGAGCAGCCTTTTTTGAAACTGTTTAGGTACTGAAATGTATACATCTATTCTAATGAAATAATAATTCATCCAAATGACAAAATGTGTTCATATGCTTCGTAAAATGTCCCGAAACTCATTACAACTTCAAATGATATAATATACTAGCGGAAGGACCATAGTGGTTATCCATTTTAAAGAAAAACGAAGTAATACATTGGTGGTGGGGTTGAGAGAGATGATATCTATCAAGCACTCTAGTGCTTTGAGATGGAATTCCATATTTTGTTATACACCCGACAGCTTTGAAAAGGATCCAGTATGCCAGAATAATTGTTCCAGTGATTCAGATGATTTTAATGATCTTAAATGGCTTAGCCAAACTTGCAGAGGGTTTTATGACAGCGCACTTGAGACTGGAATGTGCTGGACTGTGACTTCCCACTACTCAAACTATCCAGGCTCAAGCACTATGAAGAAAAACTGTGACGCAACAAGAACTTTTGATCTAGTTTGCGTCTGGTTATTCCGTATTATTTTTTATATATTGAGGCTTGCTGCCTAACAGATTTCTAAAATTGGATGCCGTACAGAAACCGTAATTCCATGACACGTACAGTATACCTCATCGTGGAGCAAGATAGCATTTGGCTTATTTAGAAGGGCCATTATTAACATATACGTATAAATAATTGGGACTGTTAATTATGTACGAAATATTTAGCAATAGATGACATAATTTACCAAACACTAAATGATTATTTTAGGATAGAGGCCATAAAGTAGTCGATATCCTTCTATTTCTTCCTGTTTAAATAAACAATTTCATTTAAAATGAAATATTTCGTAAGAATTACTCTTAACATGAGCCAATATCATGTTACTTTATTCATGTAAATATTCCAGTGCACCTGATTTGCCTTGAGTCCTTTTAAAAATTTCCCAATGACCAACTATTATAATAGTAATTCCTATGGTATTTATTTGCTAAAATAGGTTAATTCGATTGGTTCTCATTTAAACTGTATGAAGAGGTAAGAATGTTGCTGTTCATAAAAATCTCAATCAATTCCTTCTAATTGCTTTCATTTTATTTGTATTTATCTGTCCATTTTCTGTATAAAGAGACCACAGTAAAAAAAAATCGATATCTCTGAATCGTTCACTGAAATCTAATGATATTCTAAGATTGTGTGAGGTCTAATGTAGTGTAGAGTTGGTCAGATTTTCTATCCACGATAATCTATTTGAGAACTATTTCTTCGGAAACTATATTTTATAAACACTATACTTTTTAATTGAATTTATTGGAATCGTAAAATTAATCAGTGAATAGACTTCACATTGTAATATATTTATTAAGAAAAAATACCAGTGTCGATTAATTTTTGTAAAAAATATGCACAATATGGTAATCCAGGGTCATTTGTTATTGAACGATAGTTGTATTGACTCCTCTTCAAGAGGAAGATGCTGTCATGGAAACGAGTAATTGTTTATGAAGTTAACCGGAACTAGTAACAAAATCAACTTGATAACAGTATTGTATTTTCTTTTTGTTCATTCCTGAAAAATAAATTACATAACTTCTTTTCGGATACTATACCAAGTTATTTCTTTCAATTAACCATTTTCATGAAAATATCGTATTTAGACAAAAATCTCTGGAATGTTCAGTATTCGAAACAATATTAAAAATAATTTCTTTCCAATAATTTTTCTTCAATGTTCTTCAGCCGAATAAGTCGTTGAAAAAAACATTTTCATTTGAATGTTTATTAATTTACTTTTGTGTGTGGGTGGGTGTGTGTACGTGTGTAAAATGAACCTAGAATGAGGTGAAAGTTCGATTGAGAAAAAGAAAATGTAGCGTTTTTGATTTACATCATAGATAAGTTATCTAACTTATTGCATTCAATTTAATGAATCCATTTTTAAGCTAATTTTTTAAATATTTTTATGATTTTTGTTTTATTATAGTCTGTACAAGAATTTCATGGTTGCTTAAGAAATATGTCAAAACAAAAACTTCGATGTTGATTGAATAATCAGTGATTATTTTGAACTATTTAGATTTTATGTTCGTTCAGTTGATGATATTGATGATTGAGAGAAATCTGATCAACTTCCGTTGATATAAAGGCTTTTTTGAATAAATATATCTGCATTGTTTTCATTCATAAGTTTATGATAATATTGGATTGTAGCTAACTAAAATAAAGCAGCTTGGTAGATCACGTTTTGACATTTAATCAATAGCTATTGAATTCAAATCCGAATGTAAAAATAAGTACGGGATACGACGGAGTCGCATCTCCTAATATTACTTTGTGGTGGTCGGTGTTCGATATATTCCTTAAACTCCGTATACAGTTCGTCTCGGTAACCGTCACTAGATAACGCTCCAACGGTATATTAATCAGAAGGCGAATACGAAGCGTTAATTACGTTTATTATGGGACCACACACAGATATCCAAAATTACAGATGCGTTAAGCAAGCATGAAATAGTTGTGCCGAAAGGCAAACAGGCAAGCGAGCGGGCGAGAGAGAGCAAGGGCAGGAGCGAGTCAATTAAGCGGTTAATAGTAAAGCTAGTAGCGTGAATAAATGCACAGGCAGTAAGGCTTGCCGATCATGCATGTTCATACAAGCATAACAATAATAAAGGTACAATAATTTATCATAGTGCATGTGACTTTGTCCGTTTAATAAGTTAATAAAATGGCTTAACCGAATTAGGTGAGAGCAAACTCAATTGAACGTGAGTTGCTATAACTTCATTGCCTTGTGGATTAGACCTCAAGGCCAGAGGCTCGAGGAGTGGCCCCTTAAAAAATCATCTGCTTCGGTTTGGGCGGTCAAGTAGTATCTCAGCCCTCGATATTATTCTAAGTAGGAAGTAAGAATCCTAAGCATACTGTTGAACTCGTTTGGCTGTACGCTTGACTAAACTATTTAGAATTCGTCATAATGTTAAGTGTTTTTTCTGTGGTAATGGTATCAATCCCCTTAGATAACTTTATCAATTTTGTATCGGGGTTGTCAGTGTTCTTCTAAACTGACTGGATAGAACTATTTTCCAATCTTTTGACTAATCTGCCTACCTAGAACTATAAACTAGTTACCATGATCTCTTCTCTAATGATTAATCTTTGCCGTTTTTTGTTTCAGCGAAAATTGCTGGATTCATCCTTTTTCATCATGATTACAAAACAAGAACGTTTCAACGTTACATGATTCAACATCTGGATTATATATCTAAATTTTCTGCTTAGATTTTTAAAACTAAACCCTGATGTCGAAATCTCCTACGTACTTCAAGAAATCTCAAAGGTAATTTCACGTGACTAAAAGTCACTATTCATTACAAAGGCCATAGTACTGGAAAACGGTAACTTAGTTCTGGTTGTATGAGTAAAAGAAAACTATCACCCTACCTAAATTAGTTATTCTAGAGGGTCAATAAAATGATTTTTAAAAATATAAAAACAAAAGACAATTTGTATTTCACAATGCTTAATTAGAATAAATTCACTAATTTGTTTTATGCTGAAAAAAAACAGTTACTTGTAGAATTATATAACTTTTGGTTTGAAATCAAAACGAACTTATAAGGAACTTAGACGATTATCTATACATAATTGATCTCTTGGTTTTCTCTGTAAGAGTAAGGTTTTTGTTCCTGTAGTTATTTAAATATGTCACCTTGGGAAATTCAGTAGGACCAACTAAAAAATAAAATAAAGTGGTTCTAATAATATTTTTCTGGTTATTTATAAATGAATTTCCTACTCATCGGTAACTAGGAGCTCTACATAAAAGGCAGTCTATGAAACTTATGTTAAAGATCCTAATCTATGTCATTTATTATTACACAAAAACAGCCCGACAAAACTAGCCTAAGTTCTAGACTTTCTTTTACTGGGGTAGTGTCAATATAATAGACTGGAAGTTACTTTGGCTAATAATAAAAATATGCACGTTTAAAGAAACATCTAAATATTGTGTGTTAATAGTACTAAGTAAATCTAGAATTTAACATGACATTACTGTAATATGGAGGTAAAAATTTCCAATAAAGATAATAGATAAATTGCATTCTGTCCATATAATATCCATTTAATTTATGTGGAAAGTATGAAGTAATATTCATAAAAAGAACTATTTTGGAAGACCGCATACAAGTAACCGATCACTTTTGTGAACAGAAAGGTTCCCTTTTACGACAAAACACAACAAAGCTTCCACATATTTGCTTATTGTTCAAACAAACCAACGGTGTAGCAATGGGATCCCCTGTATCCCCGAATGTAGCCAACCTTTTTATGGCATACATAGAATCAAATATCTTCGCCCACAACATCATACCACGAATTTGGCTTAGATATGTAGACGATACATTTGTTGTTATAAAAAAGACTCATCTAAGATCTTTTTCAAAATGAATAAATACACTTTCATCGCACATCAAATTCACGAATGAAAATGAAAATGTACATGGTGAGCTACCGTTCTTAGATTGCTTAGTAAAAAGAAATCCAAATGGAAGTCTAAACCTAACCATTTACCGAAAACCAACGCACTCAAATCGTTACATTGACTTCCATTCAGCACATCCTTTCAGTGCTAAGATCTCGCTAGCCTTAAATCTTTTTAGAAGAGCTAACAAGTTCATCACATCAGAGGAAGACAAACAAAAAGAACAAATGAATATAATTAACATCTTACAATTTAATGATTTTCCTTTGAAGATTATTAGAAACTTATTAAAACAAAACATTTCATTACATTATAATAATGATTCGAATGAAATGCCATGGATTGGTACTGCAGTTCTACCATACCGTCATGGCACAACAGAAGAAATCCAAAGAATCTTGAAACACCACAGAATTAAAGTATACTACAAAACAACGACCACACTACGTAATACTTTAGTCCGCCTAAAAGACAAAATCCCTTTCATGTCCACACAGAACTGCGTCTACAAATTAGGTTTTATCGTTTGTGATGCCTATTATATTGGAGAGTCATCGCGCGAAATCTTGACTAGAGCCAAAGAACATATTAGGTACACAAAGAAACCTCCTAACAATCCTATAGAATTGAACCAACTTCAAATTAAATCGGCAATAGCAGTTCATGCCATTTTCAACAACCACCAAATCGATCTTAAAAATATCAAAATATTGCAAAAAGCAGGGTAGCTGAGGCATTCCATATAATGCTTAATCCTACTTCTCTCAACAGAAAGGAAGGCCTTACCATACATCCTACTTGGACCATTTATCCTAGCCACTCAGTCTGATCATATTTACAAATTCACATTATCATATTACAAATTTAAACTCTATCCCATCTTACCATAAAGGTCACACAATTTTTCATTCTTAAACAATGCACACTTACATACACACACAAATTTACATACATATCACTTATGAATCACCTTGACAAAAATGACATGACATCAACTTGTTCAGACCTGTTTTTGATTGATCAAATATTACTCTTGCATTGTTCCGTTGTACTATTTAAACTTGAATTAATTTTAATTTGGTTATTTATTCTCTGAAGAAGTGACTTACACTAAGTCACGAAACGTCAGAAAATCTAATTTTCTACTCATTGGGATATTACAAATATATTATTTATTTGTATATGTCTAGGTTATTCTAAATGTTTATCAAACACACCCTCAAAAACTGTTGAGTAATTAATTTTACTTCTGATCTTTATTTTCCATTCAGTCATCTAATTAAATTCTTCCACCTTTTTTAGATTAGTAAAATGTTCTTTATTATAAAGAAAAGTTTTTTTAGTTTTTTAATTTAGTGTCAAAAATAAACTATAAAATGAATTAGTATTAACAAAATGATACATTCGTTATCCATACATAACTCATTTGTTTTTTTTTCATTTACTTTTCTATTTTTTACTAATATCCTAAGTTAGTATTGGCGGTAAACTTAATGAACGCTAGCAAAAAAACAACCTTGAAACACTTCTGTGTAACAAAATCATATCAAACTATTCTTTGTAGAAGAATTATATCAAGCAAATAACACAGAACAAATGTAACAAGTTGCTAATTTATTTTGTTATATATATATATAAAGATGAAGATTTGTTTCTAACTAAATGGAACATAATAATCAAAACATATTAAAAGAACGTTGGAAACTGATAAATGCATTAGTTATCTGACTTTTTTAATTACTCAGATTTTTTATTAAAATCATGAACCGATTGATGTTAGACCACCATTGGAAACCTGGAAGAACTGGACGGCCATTTCGTCCTACTGTGGGACTACTCAGCAATGCGCATACACGATCCCGCTGGCGAGATTCAAACTCAGGGCCTTCAGTCTCGCGCGTGAACGCTTAAGCTATTGGAGCACTGAGCCGCCATCCAGTGGTGTTAGTGTTTAATACCAATCAATCTACGAAATTTCGCAACCATCTTTCATTGTAGATAGATGTAGATACCTGTCTCTACCCGACACGGATTAGCATCACTGGTCATGGCTTCTCACTAGAACTCCGAGAATTCCTTCATGAAACTAATCACTAGTGAGTACATATTAATTATCAGTATAGGTGTTGTGGAGATTATTAAGTTTTTGATTGAGGTTTTCAACAGTGGTCTAAAATCAGTCTGTTCATGATCTTAATCAAAATCTTAATACTCTCCACAACCCCTATACTGTTAATCACTCAGGTTTATTGAAATATTCTCATAATTCAATGATATTTATTACATTGTATATAAAAATTTGTATACATGGCTCTCAATTCTCATCAAACTATTCAATCAAATACTGGCCAGCATTTTTGAAAAGTTTGTTTTAGTTGAGATTGAACACTTATAATGACTACTTAGCTAATGTTTATAGTAAGAGCTGATAAATTATAAAATACATTATCACAATTTTATAAAAAAAATATAAACGGGAAATAAACATATCAACTAATCAATAGAGAAATTTTTTCTAGAATATTGACAAAATCGATTAGGATTATTGTAGTAGATAAGCGAGCAGAAAAATACAATGATGATAGAAGACATGAATTTTTGCCAAACTGTTGCATGTAAATGTATTTCAGTTTTCATCTAAACAAATTCTGTTAGTTGTTTAGTAACTCGCTCGATATATTTACACAGAAATGGTTTGATGTATCGATGATATGAATAACTGTTGCAGACATTTTCACCATGATTTTTTAAATTATTTTAACAGTAATATCTATTTTATTTTGGTTAGAGAGGACCAAGATAACATCGATTTTACGTTAAACTGTAACCAGAAATATGTGTGCAAGTTGTAATAATTATTGTTAAATCTAGTTATATCAACAATGTTCGTCTATGTTTACAACACTGTCAAATTAATTAAGTTTGAGATAGACCTTGACAGACATTGATGTAAAATTTATTGGATAATGTATATTAGTAAACAATTCTAAAAATGCTAACTTCATAGGTAATTTTAGATGCCTAAGAATAATGAAAATATAAAACATTGAATTCATCTGAAATCATGCGAGACAACAATTAGTACTTGTAGAGAATATAATTACATTTTAGGTTTAATTTGCTTATTACGAAGCTTGAGATTTAAATAGATCAGGTATGAGCTGTTTAGATCCATTATTTTTGCCATTTGAATTTTCCGTAACATATCAATATAATCAATGGGTTATGAATTGTATCAGTCCCATTTGGTTTCTTTGTAACATAGTTAACTACCACATTAATTTGAATTTGACGATCAAATTGAATGACAGTGACTGAATTTTAAGATGAAGGGAGTCCACATCAGTGTTTAACCTACTTAAGGACTTGATAACATTATGGAACTCCAAATTTTTCAATACATGATGGACAAATATTATACTCCTACAATGACTTATTCATTTCAAAACGTGAATAGTAAGATTTAATGATAATCACTGGCATTATGTTTCAAGATATAGAGTGAACTAATGACTGTTTTAAGTCTAAAGTTTTGGGAAAACTGAAGAAGTTAGCAAACTATGTTTATTTGTATAGTTAGATTGTATACCTAATGTGGTTGAATATCATGATCGGAATCTTCAGACCATTGGTTAGGAACCAGGTGTTATCTCAATTTCCAGTTTCCATTGTAGCGTTAGTGTAACTGTCATAATTAGTGTCCCTCTGAAAACAATTAGTCAAAAATTGCTAACATAATCGACCGTAAACCTTAAACAATAGCGTACAGTTGGATGAAGTACCCAAGATGTACCAATGCAAAAGCTGGAGATTTTTTAAAACCATTTCAGGATTAAGTGTCCCACAAGTCTAGAACATGTTCGGGTGTCTATTTCATTTTATGTTCATTATATTGACATTTAGCCCATCTTTTATTTCATCGAATGTAAAATAAGCAGTCTTTGGTGTTTCTGAGAATCATCTAAATATTTCATATTTCGTTTTATTCTACTTTTAAGTAATAAATAGTATATCTCAAACGGTATAAATAAACTAGTTCAAACACTCCAGTGAACAACTGTTGATTGGTCGTATTTGGAATCCAAATTAAAATAACTTATGGTTTAGTTGTTACCATAATTCATAGCTCCCTATTCCAATATTCCCCTCCACCGTCCTTGTGGTGCTCATTGAGAAAACCTTTGAAGACGGGTGACATTTTTACATTAAATGCATTTCTCTCATTTCCAGCAGTCAAGTTAGTCGTAGGTATCATTACCAAGATGTGATCTGATAAATTGAGCATTGGGTAGATTGTTATAAATAAATAATATATTTTTAGATATCCTGATGATTAGAAAAATTAGATCTTCTGATGTTTTGTGACTCAGTGTAGGCCACTTCTTCAGAGAATGAATAACCATTTGGTTATTCATTCTCTGAAAATCTAATTTTTCTAACCATCAGGATATCTAAAATTGTATTATTTATTTATAATAAAATTAGTCTATAAAATGCTAAGTCTACAGATTTCCACACATAAAAATTTTGGTTGAAAAACAGCCGTTCGGTTTCTTGCATTTTACAGGCACCTGAACCTAAATGTATAGATACTACACAGTTTCCAGGAATTTAGATCCGAAACATCGTTTGTTTTCAGCTTTAAAACATAATTTACATAGACGTAGCTGACGTTATATTCCCAACGATGGTGGTATTATTCTATTGATAAAAAGCATTATGTAATTCAGTGAGTAGTATTTCTAACTCATTTGGTTTCTAACATACTTTTCCATGAATAACTAGTACGAATCTCAGAAATGATAAAAACTATGATGCATCATTCGGCTATTTCACCTTTAGTAAGTTCATCGACTTTGTCTTAGTGGAGAGCTGAAAACTTTAAGGGATAACAAATGATACTTCAATGCGAAGGGTTCAGGAATCCTAACTCATCATATGAACAAAACAAGATAATATTATCTTTTGAGTTTAATGTCATTATCTGGGAAACATGGTTTACCCATTTAACTCCTGTAACAAAAAAATTATCAACTGATCTTTCTAGTATACAGTTTATGGTTAATACTTAGTAACAAATACATTTTAATTCTAAAATATAAAATGTGTGGTGGTTACTGTGAAGAATAAGTTAGGTAACAAAAAAGATTTATTCACAACTGTACATGAAACACAGTTCATTAAACATAAACTCATTATTTCCCAAGAGATAAACGGTTCTCAAATAAAGTGTTCAAACTGGCTAAAAAAGTGATTGCCGAATATGTTTATTTCGGCTACAATTCTTTGATGAAAAATTCATAAAAAGAGTTGACAAATACGTTTTGGCTTAAACATCATGCAAATAAACGAATTAAATTATGTAGCACTTATAATAAAGGTAACAAACTAAAGTATTGCACAGTCCTCTGGGATATGAGTAGCCTGTTTTAGAATACGTCATTAGAAAGTTTAAATATTCAGTGTCCTATATCTAATCCTTTCCAAACTTAACAAATACTTTTTGTAGTAATAATAATACATCGTCATAATTTACAATCTTATTATTCAACCGAGTTTTCAATCTGGATGCCACAATGATCAATTTAGTGTAAATGAGAGTCTTTGGAAATTTCGATGTAGTTTAGTGAAATTTTGAGACCACTGTTTCACCGAGTGATAAGCTTCGCTTAGATTTCATCATCTTAATTCTCAATAATACATTTCTGTGAACATATCCTAATCAGCACGATGAGTGACGTTTAATTTTATAGGTCTTTTTTCTTTTAACCTTCTAACCGACCGAAATTGAATACATCCTTTTATTTGCGCACTTGAAGTATGCTGATTTTAGAAGTAACTAATAGCTCCACTGATAAAAATTTCAGTGCGCAGTCATTTTCTGAAGAGTAATAATAATGCACATCCTATCGAGCATAATAACTCGTGTTTCAAAAAAAAGGTTCTGTTAGAATTCATGTAAATGTATCTGATGGAGACTTAGAATGAATGTTTTAATCGTTGAGTATCCGTACAAATAAAATTTACACATAAATCTGTCCAGTTTGAAATTGTGTATGTGATATAATGTATAACAGAAACAAATTAATATGTTTTATGATCATTTCCAACAACCATGTTTTGTCAATAGAAGGTCAGGAAGTGATATGTAATTTTCATTCGTTCATTCTCATCATTGATATTCAAACACTATCCATACCCTTTTCGGTAGCCCATATGTTCATACATTCCGACCTTCTATAGTTAATGGTAAACTCTGATAGATTTTAAAGTATATATTTGTTATATTTATAAAAAATTGAAATTAACTAATCATGTAGTGCTTCTTAAATCGGAAGTAGTGTTGACTAAACACTAGTAACTTGATGATCATTAAAAGGATCAATCTAGACACGGTTTTTAGATAACCTAAACGGTTTTTTATAAACTTATCAAACACTTACGAAAATGGAGATATTGTAAATTAACTTGTAAGTGTTGTCTAAAGCACCGTTCGCCAAAGAATTTCATACTATGAGACCTAAATCATTTGGTATTTAAGGTAACTAAATAAATTTGAATAGTTAGAATCAATATGTTACAGTGATCTACATTACACAATCCATCCAGTAACCTAATAGATATAAGTTTAATTTATAATAGTAGAATGCCGAAAGTAGATTTGTTTTAAAATGTAGACCATTTAGAATCAAATAAAAGAAAAATTCACTTGAAATAGAATATTTAATAAAGTAACAAAAAAAGAAAAAAAAACACATAAAATCTGAAAATTGAATTAGTTTAACCGGAAGATTTTTTTCAAATGAACTAAATATTTTTGTTAGTATAAACTTTTTTCTTTTCTGAAAAAAAAATATTGAATACCGATAAAGCAAATTTTTTTTTAAAAAAAAAGAAAATAATGTTTGTATCAAACATTTATGAGGTTCATTGCTTTGTGGGTGGTTAAAAAATTTAAATACTTACCCAACACAAATCAATAAATGTGTTTTCTGATTAAAATCAAAATATCTGTTACCAATCATTATATGTGAAAATTTATACAAAAATTCGTCAAGATTAGAATAAATAGTACGACAGAAATCGGGCACCGAGTATAGAGAAGTCATTATATATGAATATTATAATTGAAATAATGTCAGCGATTGAAATTTAACTAACTTCAACGTTTCGTCTAGCTGACTTATCTGGACTTATTCAGGGTAATAATCAAAATCAAAATCATCAAAGAAATATATAGCTTTTTAACAGTCAAAACTATACTATGTTAAACCAATCAAATTTGGATGTTGATTTTTGTAAAATAGTCAGTAAACTACGAATCATGTGAAATAATTAACTGAATAACAAATTGTATGTGTGAGATTAATTATTGATATTCGGTGTTAATATGTTACATATGAAGGAATAAATAAATAAAAGTTCAAGTTCAACTTTGAAAAATTGTTAATGAATCATCGATGTACATGTCAAATTTAAGAATCAATCGAATACTTAATTGTATCGCTGAAAACTCATTGAATTCAGTCAAAAAATAACGATACATGTGAAATAAACAAGTTGAATAAAGAGAAGGTTCAAATTACTTGTCAAACGAAAATTTCCCAGGTAGTCGCTCATTTAATACCATCCTTTCGGTTCAGATTGTTCTTATTCGCCCATATATACAGCGCTTCTGTTGTCAATCTTTCTATATGAGTGTTAAAACCTTTCTGAAGTATTTTGGTCCCTTCAAAAGTAATCTGTTACCAAGGTTTTATTATGATTGAAATTGATTATTAATTATGAATTAAGTTCATTATAATACTAATTTATCTTCCATTGTATTATCTGCTAATGAGAAGGAAGCACTTTCTCTTCGTTTTAATTTCTCGGTCCCCATAACGCAAATGTCTGAATTGGAAATAAATGCCCAATTTTAAAATCTATACGATCAATTGAGTACTCTAACCCCTACGTCCTTAAATAATCAAAGCTGGTGTAAAGCTAAACTGGTGGATATAGCACACCAATTCCATAATGTTGGACCAAAGCAGAGAAGCATATTAACTTCTCAGCATTTTAAATCATTAAAAGAACTATGAACAAACCCTGATATTATCTTGTTAAAACCTGATTCTTTTGAACTGGTCGATCATTTAGGTGATATTAATATCAAGGAAAAGACAATGTGTTCATTTGATGTGAATTCCTTGTTTACAAATGTACCTTTGAGAAAAACTATTGATATATTATGTGATTACATATCTGTAACCAATCTTCAATCACGTGTCCCTGTAAAAATTCTTAAAGATTTACTGTTATTATGTACTGACAAAGTTCAGTTCACTTTTGAAGGTAAATACTATCGTCAGATTGATAGGGTTGCTATGGACAGTCCGCTAGAACCATTATTAGCAGACGTGTTCATGGCACATGTTGAAAATCAGGCTGATGACTTAATTGAAAACATGTCACTTTATAAGAGATATGTGGACGATATCCTAGTCGTTTGTGAAAGAAAAGAGGATGTGTACCGTTTATTAAATAAATTCAACACTCTCCAAAACCATATCAGTCTCTCATGTGAAGAGGAGAAGAACGATCAGCTCCCCTTCCTAGATATACTTCTGAGTAGACGAGAAGATGGCTCAGTCAAGCGATCGATTTTTAGAAAACCAACGTGGACAGGTCAATACCTTAGTTATTATAGTTATTGCCCTGTGCAATACAAGCGTGGTTTGATAAGGTGTCTTATCAACAGGCTTGATCGTATTTGTACAGATGACGCTATTGATGATGATGTTAAGTTGTTAAACAAAACATTAATACAAAATGGTTACCCTCTGAAATTCATAAATAGATGGAAAGTCCACGGTACAGTGAGACCTATTGTAGCCTCTGTGGAAAAAAGCCTGTCTACATCACCTTACCATTCAGAGGTGATTCAAATAGTCTGTTATTGAAACAAAGACTTAAATCAGTCATCAGCAAAATGTGCTGCACAGCAAAGGTCACTGTCAAAGCAACAACAAGGTGCATGTTTCATCCAAAACCTAAAAGACATGAAAACAAATGTGTCACATCCCACTTGTTTACCCATTTAAATGTGTGTGTGGTCACACATACATAGGGAGGAGCAATCGTAATCTTAACATTAGGGTGAGTGAACATGTACCCAAATGGCTGCAGAAACAAATACAATCAAGTGACCCAATAAGAGCAGAGGATAAACATCCATCATCCTCTATTGCTAAACATATAATGAAACAGGGCACAAGATTGATCTAAACTCGGCTTTTGTGGTATTATATAAAAGTGTAAAAGGGCGTATACTAAGGTTTATTGAAGCCTTAGCCATACGAAAATTCAAACCCCCTTTGTGTATTCAAAAACAGTTTGTTCTTACCTTAAACCTACCCTGGTAATATTGACTTATTATCCAGAATGATTAGGTTTTGAATTGTGTTCAGATTATTATTATTACACATTATTATTATTATTATTTTATTATCTTTATCATATTATTATTATTATTATTATCTCCTCTAACCCCATTTTCAGTATAGTTGACCTTTTATTTTTATATATAAATGCTCTTAACAAGTATAAGTGTGATCAGATTGTTCGAAATGTATTGCGCTAATATATCACATAGTTCTGATAATCTCCGTCTTCTTATTACATTATCGAAATTAAGACTTCAACCATTGGTAAAATGAAAGTGTTTCATTCATCTTGGCTATTTTTTTTTCGGTTCTAATATGATAAATGTATACTATCAAAAAACATTGGTAAAATTGGTTCAAATATGATTAAATATTAAAAAAAAATAAGAACTATTGTCCATTTAATGATTTGCATATTTCATATTTTACAGGCATTTTTAGTTGTAATAATATTTTGTTCATTGTGTATATTTGAATTATGTAAACAATTTATTGAATCATATTTAATGTCAGTATTTTTGAATAAGATTTATAGAAACAATAGTTATATTCTAATAAAAGAAAATGACAGTAATTGTAGAATGATTTGCAAATAAACTAATAATAATAATAGTAATAGTGTTAATAATAATAATAATTTGAATAATATTGGCTTTGACCAAACGTTTATAATCACCATAACAACATATACATATTGTTTCATAACTTTAAAACAATTGACAGATAAAAACAAAAGGTATATTCAACGAATTTATTCATTAATAGACAATTATATTGATAATAATTATTTATAAATTATACTGATGTATATTTAAAAAATCAAAATATTTCAATCTTAAGAAATTATTAACTTTAAATTAGTTCAATAAAATGTAATAATATGGTTTGATTGAAAGCATTTGTTTCTTGATAGAACTTTTCAACATTATTCATAAAAATTTATTT
Source organism: Schistosoma spindalis (assembly GCA_946903255.1). Taxonomy (NCBI): domain Eukaryota; kingdom Metazoa; phylum Platyhelminthes; class Trematoda; order Strigeidida; family Schistosomatidae; genus Schistosoma; species Schistosoma spindalis. The sequence goes on along the minus strand of OX336417.1, from coordinate 25,454,508 downwards.
ATTTATTTATTTGAAAACATATATATATATATATATATATATATATATATATATATATATATATATATATATATATATATTGGTACAAAGGCGTACCGAATATATACAATTCACCACACAAGTCACTTTATTTGTATGTGGGCTATGATATTGCCCAGATTAAAGCAGGTAATTTTCTTAAGGGGGCACACCTAGAGCCTTGGACCTAAAGGTCTGATGCACAAGGAAGTAGAGAAACGTCAGGAAATGCAGTCCCATGGTAGCCGGTGACCAAAGATTGGTTTATATGCCTGTTGTTCCTTTAGGATACTAGAGCCAATGTGTACCATTAGTTTAAAATCAGGGTTTTCCAACTCCCGTTGATGGATCCTCAATATCCACGAATCCGGTTAAAGTGCTGGATATTCACTTTTTGTCCTCTCAATTTCGTAAACAACATCCAGGTCACGAGAAGGTAGGAATATTTTGGAAATAAAAGCAGTCACATAAACAGTACAATATTGCCTAAGATAATTAGTGTTTTATCTTGAAACTTTCCAGAATCAAAATAACGATAATTTTGCATTAACTTTTAAATTCAACTAATTATTACAAACTATAGTGGTTTAAGTATACAAATACTTCATAGTTATGTTATCAGAAATATGATTTTATTAAGCATTCATTTACATGTATTAAAAAACACTCAGGTAGAAAATTACAAGTTCATACTTGTGTATGTTAATTAATCTAATTTAACTTTGTTTAAACAAATATATCTGCTGTTTGGCCATCAAAAACTAACGTAAATCAGATATTGGTAAGTAATATAATTCATTTACGCTATAGAAACTTTAAATTCTGTGGTTGTTTACTCCGAACAAGTGATTTTGGAAAAAGCAGTAGATCACTGGACTAGATGACAATTTAGCACCTGACCAGTGGAACAAACCACAATGAGAAATGCATATAGTGAACGTAGACGGAATAATAAAGTTACATAATTAGGGAGCTATAAGTTCATTATTTATCATATAGTCAATTATTTTTAATTTTGATCAAGTTATAAATAGGCTTTGATAGAGCTTACTCTAACGACTGGCTTAATGAATCACGGATACACTGATTACTGAAATATTTCATATTATTTTTAATTATTAATCTATGTATTATGATGCAAAGCCAAATGATTCATAGAAATTAGACTAAATTCTTATAACTATTATAATGGAATCAAGTAAAACCACAAACGATCTAAGTTATTTGAAGAATTCACTTACGCCTAGGTGATATTGTCAACAAACAACAGCCTCACATTATGTTTTCAAGCATAATATAACATACGTCATTGAAATAAACTAGCAACTGGCATTGTTCTCAAAGTTCTAACTCTGTGATGAATCATACGATTTGTATAGTTCCCGCAAAATTGTTACCTTAAGACTATCGGATTTTCTATGTCAAGTTCAAAACTACTATGCTCAAAATCGAATCGACAGGTCTTACTACAAGCATTAAATACATTGGTTTTTCTTAATAAATTTATTTTTTGATCTTTTATATAGATAAAGTGATGCTTACGTCGTAGTTAACTTAAGCGTGTCAGCAATTCGTTACAAATATTTCACAAGTATTATATTTTATCAAAATAATCTTATGCACCATTAAAGAGGTATGTTCATTGATCATTGTGATACACATTATTGTACTTATTGTGTGACTGTAAGCATATAAATAAAAGAAAAATAGAATAGACTTGCTTTAATTTGATGAGAATTTATTTTATTGAAATAAAACGGAACATTAATTGTAAACTTTGTAAACATTCTACGTTAACAAATATAGCCTATTTGTTTTTGTATTTGCTCGATAACTAGGAATAATACACCATTACCTAAATTGATGAAAACTAAGTGGAGTTTAAGCCTAAAAACAATTAATCCACATTTTATTAACAGTAATAATGTAAATCAAAAGACTTGGTGCAAAATGATGTACTTACATTTTCATGTTTACATTTACTATGTACATTTTACTGAACATAAAAGCCTACCTCATGAAATGCTAAAAATATTTAACTGACTCCTAATGATTCTTATCGAAATTAAAAGTATGGAATTTTAAAAAGAACATAAATAATGATAACAGAAAACTTTATTCCCTATCTGTATTTGATTGCTTTTTTTCATCATGGAATAAAATGTTCGGAATTATTACAACAAAATGAATCTATTATAGAGATTACAGTTTTTGTGAAAATGAAATGTTTAATCAATAAAAATAATCTGGTTAAAAGAAATTAATTACTTACTTACTAACACCAATTACCCCTAGTGAAGGAGCACAGGCCACACACCAGTATTCTCCATCGAACACTGTCCTGGGCAATCCTTTCTCCGCTGTCGGTTCTAATGCCCTTCTTCACTTGCTCGTTTACTTTTGTGTATTCCACTTGTGCCTTGACATTCGCTGTTCAAGTTCGGCTGTTGTTAATTGCTACCTTTTTGTTCTTTTTTTCCTGAATCTTTTCCAGGTTTTCGATGGAGATCCATTCCTTATGATGACACTTCTCGCAGCCCAGAACCTCGTGATACGTTGAAGTCAGTGTTTCTTTTATTCCTTTCCAATTGTCCTCAATAGTAGTTTCATCTTCTTGGAGTAAATCTTCTAAGGCTTGGAACCTGTTGTTGAGAGCTATCTGGAATTCGTTGAGTATGTCACTATCTCGAAGGAATACTGTTTTAGTGTTCGGTTATCTGACTCCAGATTGATTATTTGCTGCTTCTTATCTAAATATACATATCGCCAATTCTCGCATATAATTATCGACTTAAATCTTATTGGTGAATAACGGAATTAAATAAGTCAAATATGAGGACGGATTTTTGAATACGTATGTTTCTTACAATCGTTGATCAGAAAACGAAGCAAAACAAAATGACAAGCAACGGAGAAGGCAATTGAGCCAACTCGACTAAACCAAACATGAATCAATGCTTATAGTCAGACAAAATAAGTTACAGACATGTGGTGAGTAAGATAAGAAATGCACACACATACGCTTTTATAAAGTAAAGGTTGATAAGGTAAAAATGTGGCTTGAGAGGAATGAATAGACTGATCTGTCCGGAGGCTAAAATAACTTATTGAAACTTGACATAATACCAGCCCCTACAAACCGAATGATCAATTTATCATAAAGAATATTCCCAGTTTTGATATATTTAACTACGATTCTATTATGAGTATCTGAATCAACTTACTTTGTTGACTCCTCTTCTTAAAAGGACAATGATAGTAGTTACTGTAAATTAATTTTTTAGTAATCGTTGCATAAATTTTGATTATTAGTTTTATCATTATTTACATAATTTTAAAGAGGAGATAAAACACACTCCATGATGATAATTTATTTTGTATTATCTAGTCCAAATTTATTCTGATAAATATTTAATTGTTAAATGATTAAAGATTTTGTGACCATACTACGACCATAACTACCAAAGTATAAAGTACAGGACACGAACTGTTAAAAATTGATCAGGTAGTAAATAAATCCTAAACAATCAGGTACAAATATTTTGATTGTGCAAATAACTTTGTAGAGATTTTATGTAACTAGAAAGTCTTTTATATCACAAATCGATAGTATCAGAATGATTATTCAAAAATAAGATGAATTGAAAAGCTCTTTCATCTTAATTTGTAATTCAATACCAGATCTTGAATAGAACTAAACATAGGATCGGACCTAGTAAGCACAAATATCAAGGATCAAGTACAAAGTTGAGTAAAGATAAACACGAGAAAGGAAAAGAAATATACCAATTTTAAATTGAGCTTTTCATCACCTGATAAATTTAGCGATCTAGAACTTTTTTAATTCAAGGTTATAGATTTTGACGAACAATTAATTCTAACAAATAATACATTGAAATATTGACGAATTTTTATATTAGTGATATTAATGTTAGGTATTTGGATTCAGTCGGGCTGGAAGCCTTTGTACTCCGGTTGCGTGCTAGTCAATATTTATTGATAAGGTATACCTCATTATTTTCCCAGCTTCAGTGGATTACAAGCATACAACCTTAACGAAAAAAATACCTAGAAATTGCATCGCTCATTAAGCGATCGTAATAAATCACGTATTTTATATCTTATTGCGGGCTATCAGTTCGTGACGTAGAACCAGATTAATTTGATTTCAAAGATAAGCTCATAAAACATAAGTTGAATACAATCAATACGCAAGAACCAATAATCAATTAATTTTGAAAAGTAAGATTGATTATTATTGAATTCAATAGTAGGGGTATTTTTGACAATATAATGAATATATTTTCAACATGAATAAAATTTTGAACAATAAATCATAACAAGTCGGTGAATTTACAGAATCACTGAATAATTAAAGATAAACAAATAATATCATCAATCATTAATTTAATAATAAAACCTATGTGAACTTTTTATCTAATAGTCTGCCCATGAAGCATAACCCAAAAGTTCCGTGAGAGCTAAATGTAGACATGATTATTTTTATTAGTCTTTAGTCGTTGGAAATCTGACTCCAAATTAAAAGACTGTGTGTTCGTATCACTTCGGGCTCACTACTTTAATGGGCCCTTTATATAACTTTTGTAAGCTTAACATAGTAACCGACACTAAAAGTCACACTACCGCAGCTATTTGGAACTCGGATATCACACACCAGCAGATGGAGTCACATTGGTTTTACCACAGTTATTTGCTTAATAAACTGGTCGACCTAATCAATATTATGTTAACATTTATGGCAATATTGTTTAACAGGAACCCTAATAAAACCCTACAATAAACACAAAAAATGGTTTTTCGGAAAAATTTAAATCACTGTTTGTTTTCATATCCAGTATAGAATGATTTTAAGGTAACTTTGGTTAACTAGTTTAACGAAATATGTATCCTTTAATTATCATTACTGTTATTAATATGATTTACTTTATTCCCGATTTGTACAAACGACTTTATTCAACTATCCTGCGACTATCTTCTTGAAGTAAACTTTTAAGGTACACTAATGAAAACCGTGAGTTCTCTTTGCTCTGGAACCTTAAGTTCTGACATATTCCCTAGATTTCAATTACTCTCTTGACAAATTTAGTCCTATACGAAAATCATCTTCAAATAACGATGTATTTTATGGTTTCTCAACTCCCGTTATGCATTGATCTGTCCTATGGTTTTAGTCGATTTTAGTTTGACAAAAAAGCACTTACACCACATAGTTACGATACAAGCAAAACGCAAGAACTGATATAGAATCGATTGATTATAAGTAGTGGTGAAATCCATGCCAGCTGAATGTACCGTCATTCCAATGTTGATATCCATAAGGGATCATGAATTAAATAATTTTCGTTTCATATCTTAGTGCGTTATTCAATGAGCTACAGAGTCCACAAAACCAATAGCACATGCAATGCATATGTTTACATTGTTATTATTGCTATTATCGTTAGCTTTATTCAATATTATATTTTTGTTACAATACAGAATTCTCAGCACAATGTGCTTCAACAGATTTCCGTTTCTTACTTCTTGGTCGATCCTGACATTAAATATTGAATGATCGCTAGTTAGAATTTAACAGTCCAGTCAATCGACATCCAAATAATGTACATTCAATTTACTGCATGTTGCCAGTAACCATGATATCTTTGATTGAGCCCATTGTAACTTGTACAACGAAGGGTTGTACACTTTTTAGAAACGCACCTGAATAGATTATGCGATTAATAGCCATAATGATGTATCAAAACAAACAAAATTCGATAACTTGTTAAAATACCTAGATAGCAGTAATAGGCAACCCAGATATTTAAGCAGGTCGCCAAGTTCGCTTTAAATTAGTCCATTGTTGATAGTAAAGACTGAATTTTAATCAACCTTTGTTGAAATATGTGCATCCAAGTTGAATCACTTCAACATTAACATATTATTGCAATTTTTTTTTTGATAGAACAGATAAATTATGGCTAACAGTAAAATTGAAAATCCACATTACATTCTGTTTAAAACAATGACTTGTAGTTAGTTTCATTTTTTTCCTTTTTGCATAAATACTAACGATAGAATAATAACTGATAATTTATTACTGTGATTTTATATATCAACAATAAATGAAAAGCAACTTCCTCTTCTTTTTCTTGTCTACACATAAATGTATTGGCATTAAATTAAAATAATGGTATCATATCACATTGACAGATATGAGAATCAGTACACCTGTAAAATTTTATTTCACGCATCAAATCGTTGGATAGATTGGTAAAACATTTCTAAACGATAATAATAGTAATAGTAATAGTAATAATAGTAATAATAATAGAGCTGAAAGCCATTACTCAAATATATCACGGTGATAATCTCAAATCAGTCTACTTATTTCAAGTATATTATTATACATTAGATAATGTATTTACAATTTGCATGTTATAGTGAACTGTACAATCTCAAATAAAATGTAATTTTCATTCATTATAGTTTAGTTTAGATTAAAAGGGAACAGTATTATAATTTTATAAAGTGAGTAATAATTATATTAATTAATAATATACAGGTGTTCATGTCATTTATCAATTTCCTTGAGATTCAACTTTATTATAAGTGAAATAACTATTTACTACATGTTATAATTATCATCAAGAAAGTACAAATATTTCTAAACAAATTTTTACACAAGATACTCAATGTTCGTTGTTAGGATATCGTCAACAACAGTCTACTGTGGAAGTAAACAAAGTTGTTTCTAGGTGAACAAGAAATTAGGAAAAGACTTTGGAAGTGAATAGGATATAGAGGTATTATGGGGCAAGCCCTAACTTGAAATCTCGAAGGGAAACGGAAAAATAGAAAGACCAAATAATACATTGCTTCGAGAATCGGAAACAGACATGAAAAGGATGAATAGTAACTGGCAAAAACTGGACAGGATTACACAGGGCAGAATTTGATGGAGAATGCTAATGGGTGGCGTATGCTCTTCTACGAGGAGTAACATGCGTAAGTAAGTACTCGTTATTATTTATTTTATGTATCATTGATTAGGTATTTAATAAATTATGCTTTATTTGTCGGCATTGTTTTTGGAAATTTTCGTATTAATCTCGAATATCAGCATTCTATATTATTTTAATTTCCCCACGATTTAAAATAACTAATTTATTGTTAATCAATATGTATGGAGCTACTATAATACTTACAACTGGCAGTTACTAGAGTTTCTAAGATGCAGGTAATGATACGAAAACTGAATGTAGGCGAAGATATATAATGACCATCCAAACACATACACTTGATGAATAATTAACAAATATCACATACAGCCAATAAACAACGTAGGATTATTACATAAACATATTCTGCGTGCTATGCTCAACAAAGTTCAAATTGAAACGATACAAAGAAAATAATTCTCAATGAATGTCACGCTGAAAATAAAATCTGTGTTATACAGAACAAAAGATCATAAAAAAATTGAAATCAGTATGACACTGATGAAATATTACATTAAAAATAGGCGAATGCTTTACTCAGAGGTTATTATACTGAGTTGAAAATGAAAGTAATATTGAACGAAAATCACAAATAGCCAAAATCCCGATCTAATCTTTTTATCCCGTCTAGAGTTTCGTTTGAATAAAGCTCTACATCCAAATCCGTGATGACAATTTATCTTGGTTACTTCAATCCATGATATCAACCTTGAAAATACAGACCTAAGGTGGGAATGATAACTTTTGTATTGACACCTTTTTTAATATCATTAAAGATTTTGTTTATATATTATATTACTTTTTAGACCAATAAAGTATTCAATATATAACTTTCAGTTATCCTGGATTATTTTTAGTAAGAAATCTTGTATCTTATTAACTCATACTAGTTTTGAAACATGTAAACTTGTCACTTGCTTCTGTAGGCTTCAGGTGACGACACCAGAATAAATTTCGCTAGTTTTTTTCCAAATGTAGCGAACAGTTACATGTGATTATAGGAGCTTTACAAAGCCTGGTCTCTGTATTAATTGGAAGCTTTGTAAACGAGACATTTTTACCATTACCACATTTATATACACAAAGATTTTTGTTCTCTCTTATGATAATAAGAGTCAATGACAATAATGATACATCATTTCTGCATATTTTAAATGTTCACTGTAAAAGATTAGAGGAAATTAACAATTTTAACTATCTATAGAGATGTGAGAAGATATATAATGTTCTTTTAAGATTCACAAATGGAAACTTGAAGCGATTATTAAGACTATTGGTAGTAGCTTATCACATAATTTTAGAGTTTCTAATTCATATTCTCTGCCTGGTCAAGTCACTACTGAATTTATGCCTAAAATTTGGGGCTTTTATAAAAATGCAGCAAAATTTGAAGATCACTATTGCATAAGTCAGTCTTATTTTAAGTAAATATTTCTAAATTGAGGTGAATATATGGTGTGAATCATCACAAGCTTCAGACCTAAGTTCTCACTAGTATGACTAAGAAGTGAATAATGGGGCATTAAACGAGCTACCTATGTCACCGGAAAATTAATATTAAGACAAATTACTACACTATTTATCCATACCTGTGAATAAATGTGTGGAATTTCTCTCCATTATTTCATAGTTTACAAGGATTTTCCAGTTAGTCTCAGTTTGTCATTAAATCTACTTTCAAATCAACCGTTTGGCTGAAAATTAGCCGACTTCCTATCAGATTATTGCTTTGATAGAAATATTCCATAATGGATGTGAAAAGGCATCATTGATAGATGCAGTTCATTCGGTAATGCGAATGAATTTTTGTCCTTAGCATAGCATAACTATTTGCGACTAGTTACAAACCAATTTATAGTGAGAAATGTAGACCATCAGATAATAATCTGAATGTTGTACAACGTTTCAAGAATAAAATCTAAAGTATCGAATTCAGGCGGAACAAGTACTCAGCTAGTCATAGTTGCTAAATGTACTATACTTATCATCAGTCACTTGTGGAAGTTCTGACCAAAAATTTCTACCAGAGTTACACAAGAATACTTCCTTACAGATTTTGATTTCGTGTCTTAGTTTGACAAATCAAAAAATATACGTGAAAGTCATCATATCTGTAGTATTTGTTAGTTATATGATTACAGTTTTGGTAATGGTCAATACAGATAAATTTAAAATCCTATTTTATTTAATAAAAATGCTAGTTTATGTTTAATTTACTCAAAAGAATTACTTAATAACATCAGACTTCATTTGTAGAACCAACTGCAAACCATAAATGGTTGGCAATCGTTTCTTCCTTGTATGTGACAAACAATTCTACATGGGACTTTATATTTAGATGAAAAACTCAAGTTTAGAAGTTCTGCAAATAAAAACACAACCATAATTTGTTATTTTAGTTTTCAAGTATTGGTTACCTTTGCGCAACATAATCCAATCATGTACTTTTTTCGGACAGAGATTAGATAATCTGCATTTGCATGTTTTCAATTAATACAAATATTCTACTTTTAAAAGAGATTTATAGATGATAATTTTATCATCTGTGGATGAGACAGTGACCTAAATAAAATATTACAAGGGTTCAATAATTGTTACCACTTGATTAAGTTCACAATAAAAGCGGAGTTAAACTCAGGATTCTACTTCCTTGATGTTCTACTGAAACGAAGATCAGATGGGTCCCTACGATGGTCGTTATACAGAAAGCCAAACTACAAAAGGGCAATATACAAATTCCCAGAGTTGGGTGCCGCGGAGTAATAAGAGAAATTTAATTCATTTTTCATCCTCAAGAGCCAGACGAATATGCATTGAAAACGCACTTGATGGTGAGCTGAATATAATCGGCGAACATTTCTGAAGAATGGCTCCCCACTCAAGTTCATTGAAAGTCAAATTAAAATAACTCCTACAGTTCCGATGAAAATTTTACTCTTGAGACACAGCGGCCAAGATATTAAAGAACTGACCATCCAGATCCTAAGAGAGACTTAATTTGACAGAGTTCCTGACCGTTATCTCCAGCAAGAAACTTATTCAGGGAAGTGTCGAGGATAAAATGCCGCCTTGAGACATTTCAGTGTACATCTATCAGTTTAGTTGCTCTTGTGGAGCAGGTTACGTAGACCGTACGAAGCACACACAAAGTACTATCCTCCATGGTTACATAAAAGTGTATACAAATAATTCAACAACTCAGTTCTTGAACACATGGTCAATTCAGGTCACATCCCACTAAGCGAATCTGCATTTAAAATCCTCTGAAAGTAAGAAGAACTGGCTAAAAAAATGTTTGGATGAGAAAGTTATGCACGGCCGAGCCCATAAAAATTCATTTCAAACCCAAACTCTGTGTACAGAAATGTCACATTCACTCCCTAATTCTTTTATGGTTTTAGCACCCCTTTGAATTCTAAAAATTACAATAGCTAATTATTGCTTTCTTTATTACTTCCGAAACTATTGCGTAATGTAAGCTCTTGATAATTGTTGATTACTTTATTGAATAATGCAAATTTTTTATTCAATACTTAAAAACTTAAATTACATTAAAATAAGACTCCAATGTAATAATAACTACTGGAAATACCCGAAGATTTCTGATAATCTCAACTATAATATACAACACCATTTCATTTTGATTTACCTCCATTTGAATAAGTTTGACCATCATTGATGATTTTGTAAAATCACTCTATTTTACAATAGAATACAATAAACTACATGTAAAAAGAGCTATAAATACGATTTTATAGCTTCAGAAAATGATATCGTCGCAAAGAATCTTTTCTTGACTGAAACGTCTTCATTCTTTTTAATATCAAAATACTTGAGAAAATAGTACGTTTGGTTTTATATTGTATAGATAGTTTTCCTTAGAAAAGTGATATATTAATACATCATTCACAATACTTTGCAAAGTTATGCAAGTAAAATATGACTGAATATTGAGAAACCTTGATTTGTTAATATAAAATAAAACTTCATCCAGACTCACTATTGTACCGTTACACATGACTAAATTACAGCTGGAATAATACAATTCATAGTACTCTATGTAATCAAAGATGCACTATCGGACATTTACAAGATCATTTAGATAGTAAAAAATTAGGAATGCTTTGTATTGAATAACTGGACATTAATTTTTAAAATAATGTGACTCACTTTTGTGCTCGTCTGTTAGAAGTTTGATTACGATTTGTTAAAAGAATTCATTTTACAATAAGAATGTATGTTGGTCGTTAATATCTAACAGTAATGAATTAAACTTCAAAAACATGTTTTTTTATACTAACTGAAAGGAAACCCCTTAACTATCTCCAAATTTTAAAATCACTTCATTTTTGTAGGCCAGACAATGCCACATTTTCATAAAATACAGGGAGTATGAAAGTCGCATTATCTACTTACTCATATTTGGATATAAACAGATCAAATACTAACTACTCTTTTATGCAGTAAAACAGATTCTCTATTTTTCATTAGCTTCATGCGATATTATATCGGTAGACGATAAAAACTTATTACCAATTTGTATGTCATCTACAGAATAGCGTATTGGGAAATGAATAGTTTATGTATATAAATAATAGTATAAAGCTTAATTTACACACGGGATACCTGAATATAAATACAAATTTGACAGTCAAAGCTTTGAGATAAAAGTTATTAAAAGATGTTAGAAAACATAAAATTCATTCTAACTGAGTGAACATTTGTGAGGCAAGAAGAAAAAGATATTCTATTAAGGAAGGAAGCGAAGTTGTTAACGTAAATATATACAAAAAAGTAAGATACGACATTAATAAAAGTGATAATACACTAGGAGAAAGAGTTATTCAAAATTACGAATAAAATAATACTTAGGAGGTCTAAAATATATAAGAAACACAGGAATTTGGAAAGATTAGCATGATTTCTTAGACAGCTTTGTTTTATTAGGCTAAAAACAGCTAGATAATTGCTTATTTTCAAACAAATGTATAATGTATAAGATTAATTCATTTGAAAGTAGCGGATAAATTTCTTACCTAGTTGCTTTTTAAGCATTTTACTTGAAATAAATAAATCAAGGTATAACTAGATAAACACTGGACATAATACTTTGAAATTATTTTCTGTTTCATCGTTCACAATCTTCAAATGCTCAACGTTCCACACTTATTTCATCTAAATTTGGACTTTGAGATCTCAACTGATTGTGCTTCGAGTTTGAATCAACGTTCAGGCGTATGAAACAGTGTCACCTTATGTATATTATAACTCATTATATTAACCCTAAACCTTGCCCCTAAACTTGTTGATCCGCCTCATTATCAAAGTTTGCACATCCAAGAATCAAAGACTAGTTAGAGGAGATAACAAGAAGCTTGGTAAAGTAGTTGGAGATCTAAAACTTTTCTTCCTTAGGGTTTCAGCTTTGCTACTCCCCTAGACTGGTTATTCGTGCAATGATTCTTTTTGATAACTATCACATGGATCATTCGAATCTTTGTTTTAAAGTTTCTATCGGCGCACCTAGATATATAGACATTTTTACAAAAATTTGTCAGAAGTTTCCCTAAACGTCATCAACTTTCGTCGAAATGCATATTTGCTCAGTCCTTGGGGGTAAAAACAGAATAGTGGCTTTTTTCATATTTAGTAGGACCCAGATTCGGAAATTCGTAAGCTTCTCGTTTCGAGGTGATTTTGTAGATATTATACTTAAGGAAGTGATATTCCAAGTTTAAGTTCTATTCCCACACGAGGTTAGTTTATTAGAGACAGTTATTGAACTCACGAACAGTGTCATAAATTTGCTATTTTCATATCAAATAATGAAATATTGTTCTTATACCTCTTTTGTAACTTGAAACTGTCGAGTAATGAATGGATCACAACATTTACCTAATTTCTGATAAAATAACTGAGTAAGAAGCGATCGATTCTAAACTTAATCAGTCCACCATCAGTATGTCTATAAAACTCATTATAAGATGGAAACCTCAAGCTGATCTTGAACAGTGATTGAAAAACCATTTCTTCACTTATGATTACCAGTATAAAGGAATACTAGAAGTTTTAGTTTTATTGTTAATTTTATTTGCGTGTTTTTACTTATAATAAGTTAATCAAAAGCAACTGAAAAATCACCGCTACCAGACTGGCTGCTTTATAAAACATGAAACCATAGAACCAACTTGAGCCTCACGCACTTTTACAGTAAACGGTTATTATTTATCAAATTTATTATAAATAAAATCATTTACAAATATTTTAGCAATTTGTATTACATTTGTTAATTGAACTCTTTGGCAAACGTTATTTAGTATCTTTTTTGGTCGGTGGCGTCAATATTAAGGTTCCATTCAATCATATTCATCATCAATTAATGAATTTATTCCATAAATAGAAGAACGTTTCCCGCTAAAATAAAAGTAAATTAAAGAAAATAAATAAACAAGCCAATAAAATAAACACTGTAAAAGTTGAAAAAACATACAATAATGTTTTCAAATCACTTTACTAATTCGTTAACACGTAAAATATAATATGAAGAAGCATTATACACCTGTTTACAATAAAACTTTTGTTCTTGAAGCAATAGTAAGTAAATATGTTTTTTTTAAAATGGTGATAGAAGAAAAATTCTATCATTGTGACCATAGTGATAGTAACAACAATTATATACATAAATAGGAGTTACAAAATAGAGACTATAAAGATAAGACTTAAGTGTATTGCAAAATTCCGTTGAGAATCAAAATTAATGTTTGTTTTTTAAAATCATCTGTCGAAATATTATCATTTTTGTATGATAAATAAACATAAAAATATCATACATAAAAGTACATAGACGTTGAATTTAATGAATTGTACACATAGATTATATTGTATTGCATAACATTACAATTTAGTTTGTCTAATAAACAGAAAAACAAAATGAACTTTTAAGAAATAAAAACTAAAATGGTATCCATTTGTAATACTTAATTGTCTTATTTATGGTTAATTTAGAATACAAATCTGTCGAGATGAATCTTTCTTAGTGAAATGAAATATCTCTGACAGGATAGTTTTTTTGCGTTGAAATGGTGCAAAGAAGATGAATGTTTTGGAAACACTAGTTGGTAAGTTGTGGGCTATTGGTCAGATTGCACTTGAAATATGACTACTAAGTAAATCTATAATTATATTGTTGCATCTAAAAAGTATGAGATAGTCCTTATTTCTTCAAACTACTTTTTTCATTTAATCCTGAATCAAAAAAAAAATAAATTGCTGAAACTTACACCTATTCACTAACATTCATGATTAGTACTTATGTTATTTCAATGGAATAGGAATACACAATATCTATGTTAACAAAAATAGAAAAATGGCTTTCAATAGTCACACTTGATGAATTAAAAAATTACTCTTCACAATCTGACGAATTCAGTCTATACTGATGGGGGCATTTAGGTAAACTTATTACAACAGTGAATCTCTAGTAATGAATAAATAACATTTTATCCAAAATTTAGTTATCGGAATATTAAAATATTAAAATAAAAAAACTCAATATCTTAGTGGTATATCAATTAAAAGCATACTAAAATAGTTTCACTCAATATAATTTACAGTTATTATCAGCAAAGATGGATAGTGGTTAGCAGTGGAATCCAGGACTCACGCTTCGTACTATTTGGGATACGTCAGCTGGGTGTTCCTGCATCTCAGAGCTGATGTTCACTCTGAGACTCGAATCCAGTACCGTCCGATTCAAACACCATCGCGTTATCCACTTAGCTACTGAGTTCTGATAGCCACTTGCTTGTACAATGGGGTGAAATTTAAATTCGCTTAACATTATTTGCTTGTATCTTCCCGTTGTTCTTAAGGTCTGTAATTGATCAGTCTCTTATTGGTATATGTGCATCCTGAGTGAACATCAACTCTAGGATGCATGTACATCCAGATGACAAGTCCCAAATAGGACGAAACGTGCATCCTGGATTCCACTTTTAGCCACCATCCATCTTTACTTATAAATCTTGTGACTTAAGGCAATATCGTAACATTCCACATAGGATGCATATATACCAACAAGAGACTGGTCAATTTCAGACCTTAACAACAATGGGAAGATACAAACAAATAATCTCAAGTGACTTTACAGTTTTGTTAATTTTGCTACTACCTACCAATAAAATGATTAAATTATTAATTATTTCAAATAAATAAATCACGACTATGTAATGACACAACAATACAAGGGATTATTAATCGTCCTACATTAGGACGAATATAACAAATTACTACTATAAAAGTATATAATTACTCAAAACACCGTAAATTCATGAATCTGTACTCTGTGGAACATTATCGGATTTTGTCTACTTATAGATAACCCTTTTTCTAAACATTCTGTTTGTTTCTTAGTCAGAAACTCCTTGCAATTAAAATTTTCATTTTATTATGAATTAAGCTAATTCTCTTTATAAATAACCAATTTCCTTTTACAACAAATAATTTATAACATTTCAGTAGAAGAAGAAAAAAATTGTGTAATTTAATAGCTATGAATTGAACATTTCAATAGTTGAAACCATGAGCCAGTTGAAGCTAGACCACTATGGAAAGCCTGAAAGTACTGGACGGCCGTTTCATCCTATTGTGGGACTCCTCGGCAGTGCGCATCCACAATCCCGCCTAGCAGGATTTGAACCCAGGACCTACTGGTTTCGCGCGCGAGCACTTAACCTCTAGACCATTGAGCCGGAATCCAACGGTGTTAATGTCTAACTTCAACTAATCTCACAACTAACCCGGTTGAACTCCACTGGCCAGTGCTTCTCACTAGAACTTCAGAATATACATCATCAATAAATGATAAAAGAGTACAATTATTTATTGAAAATTCAAAACTAACATTATTATATAAACTTACAGATCTTCAAGCCATTTAGCACTATCTTTTAATTTTTGTAAACGTAGTAATTCTTGAAATCTAAGTCCATTTAACATACGTTTTTTTGGTTCATTTAAATATTCATATCTAATAAAAAAAAACAACAATGAAACAAAATAAAATTCGATTTATAAATAGAACTAATTAAACAATTAAATTAAAACAACAATTTTTCAAATATTTAACATAGATTTTTTTGTTTTGCTTTAATAAAACAAAATATATGATTACGTCATCGAATTACGTTATCCCAATTATTGACTATTTATAATGTTATTACATTAAGATTTATACCTAATTCACTGATTTTAATTACTTTTCACTTGAATATTTATTTAAATTATCTTTGACATTTAAATATACAAGTATAATCCTTTTAACTGTATGTCTTAACTTGTATATTTTTCACATCAATCAAGTTAATACACAAAGCACTCATTATATTAGTTTTATTATAATAGATAAAACTATCACTAAACGTTAATAATAAATCATTTGTTTTCTTTATATTGAAGATAATTGTATGAAACTTGGGAAATGTTATACATTAGTCTAATTCTATGTTAATAATCAATAACTTGAATTGATCAACATTAAGTATATAATTCTTATTAAAAATTTTCAGAATTCCAATTTAAATTGACTTATGATCTCAACGGTTGAAATTACTACAATCTCCACAAAATCCCTACTGATAAAATTTTCTATTTTCCATTGATAATACATGAAAAGGTCTAATGCACAAACTGATAAACAACTGAGTTATTATTGTGTTTAAATTCATATTAAATGTCTGAATAAAGATGTAGTAGTACAAATAAATGACATCGGTTATACCGTTAAACAATAACTTCACGTAGATCAAAAAGATAATAGACTGAATGATCTATTAATGTTTTAGTTATGATTATAAACCAATAAAATTATATATTTAAAGACAGAGTTACTAAGCTTTTGAATAATTAGTAGTATTAACATTTTTTCATATTTATGAGGATATTCATTTGTTTTTCTGTAAAATCCCTTAAATAAATTTTATTATATTTTTTTGGTGCTGGAACAAAAATAAATGTACATGATATTCTCTTTTTTCGTGACTAACTGTTAAAGATCAAACGGTTGAAACAGCCTACGCAATTTTTCACTCAGTTATCATATAATGTTTATTTTTTTCAAAATAATATTTTCTTGATGTCGGTGCTTGGAATTTCTAAATTTAAAGTATTCTATACTTCAGTCATTCTATAGGGTCAAAGACAGATTTTTAAATGTAAGCTTACTAGATCATCTGTTATATTGTGTTACTTCTTAAAATCTTATAAAATATCGTTAGTTTAAGATTATATTTATGCCTAGAATAAGTCTCCCTAGGTAATCCAGTCACTGCCTATCCTAACACTATATGCTAGCTATAAGTTGGTCAAAAGAAAGCTAGGGATAGATATATCAAGGCATAACGTTAGTCATTCTAGGTTTTTGATCATTAGTTTGTATCGATTAATGAGGTTCTAACTCTTTGATTGAATTCTACCAGACAATCCATATCTGCTCTTTTCCACTTGATGTGATTTTTCTGTTTTGAATTATATTCCTTACGACCGAAGAATTTTTAGATGCTCAATACGCAGGTCAATCAGTACTCAATAAACTCGTCAATTCATCAATTAATCTAAACAAGCTCTCTTCTACGTAAAGTCTGTGCCGATAATGAAGTTCAGAAGTACAATAAAAGTGCTATAGTAAAACCATCCAGCTCGGAGAACATGACTTCTCCAAAAGCTTTAAGCAACATTAGAACGTTTGCGTGGCTGGTGTTTTTATTATGAAGTCCTTTCAAATTTAGAAATGACACATGGTTTTGAATAACTTCTATCATTATTGCAGTAAATTTTTTCCCGGTCTTTATAAACAAAATCATAATTTGAAACGTTAATCGGTAGATTAAACTATTGAGGATAGACATTACTACCTTTGGATGCCGGATCAGTGGTCTGAAGGTTAAGTGTTTGCTCACGAATCCGAAGGCCCTGAGTTTGAGCCATGAGTTCATGATCGTGGATGTGAACTGCTGAGTCCCACACTAAGACATAACGTCCATCCAGTACTTCCAGGTTCTTTGTGATGGTTTAGCTTAGATTGACTCGTAAATTCAACTTTAAAATACTAAGGATGGCTTCGGGTTCTGTAATTTACCCTTGTATACAGACATATTAAATGAGACTAAAAGAATATTATTGAAAATTGTAAAGCTTCGTTACTGAGTTGCTGATATACTAACTAATCTATGAGATTCAGCTTCGATCCAGGTTTGCTTTTGATCCCATTCAACTAACATTGTTTATGACTACCATTTAAACTAAAAACTTACAATAATTTGTATTTACTCGAATTATCTGCCCAACTCAATTTTTTTAACATAAACTTAGAAGAATAATTCCAAATTAAACTGTATAAAAATGCTTTGACTAAAAGACATCTATACTCCAAGACTATGTTCAGAGAGAAATATTTGACATAACTCAAATTAATAATAATTCAGTTAATTTTACATAGGATTAGAACAAGTTTCTTGAGACAGTACATTAAGTACCTTAAGCACTGACCAGTTTTTTTAATCATCCAAAAGATATAACATAGTTACATTGAAGAAAACACTGAGAATAATATGTAACTATCAATATGACACTTTTAAATGTATTGAACAAAATGATTCTACTTTGAAGAAACCTGTAATACTTTTGAATTATTAATAAAGATCGAAAGCATATATTTCTTAAGAAAATATTTTTATATGTATGTATTATATATTGAAATGTTATAAACAGTTCATACATACAATAAAGTAGATTATAATGTGATCATAAAAAATTGTTCCATTTTAGAACAAAAAAAATCTTTAGCAGGTAATTACTAGCAGTTGAAGACTATGAAGTAGAAAAGATGTCCAGAAACTTGAAAAAAACACTTAAGGATTTCCATTAAGAGTTTCGTGTAAGATGTTATTTGTTATGTATAAATTCTTGCTTTAATAACATGAAAACCTCCACAAATAGAATTATTCATTTAAAATCAAATCAATGAATATCTCTGAAATTTATATTGAAGGGAACTATGTTTAAAATGAAAGAATAAAATATGAATATATACATAGTGTTTATAACATGAGATTTAGAAGGTTTTAGTTTTATCTCTTGTGAGATTGTGGAAGCTTACTGATAAAAACGAAATAACTGTCTAATTCATCTTGATATTCTCTAGTTATTTTTTAGTTGATGTCATCGTATGATTAAGAGTATAATCAAATAAATATTATTCTCAATCTGATAGTTTCAAATACGTTGCTTATAATAATATCCATGATTATTAGTTTGCTAGTAATATTGTGACACATATAAACAAGGTTCTATCCCTCAAAAGTCCTACGTGATACTAACACATAATATAGGCAAATTCAAAAATATAATTACTTTAGAACTATTAACCTAGGTATTATATGATAATTGCCAGGCCTTTTATCTCACACGCGATCACTTTGTATGACCGTAAGTTGATGAACTTATCATGGCAGCCCAATTCATTTTGGAAAAATAAACACTGTCCGTTATTTAAGTTAATCTAGAATTTTTAGGCCAATCATTTAGAAAGAAACGTTTGCTCTGTGTTGAAAATTGTAAAAAAAGGTATTCATTGGCCATTATTCAGATATTATATCTAGCATTTTTTTGGAATTTGTTTACTACTACAAACAATAATGTGAATACTTCTATAAGAATTTCAGGAAACTTATTCTACACTCAGATTCACAATAATCAAGTCATTAAAAGATTAAAACCTGAACTTCTGGATCCACCGTAAATATGTATTTCCTGTTGTTATCAACTCTGATAATCCAAACTTGATTTTCTCAAACAATATCCATTCATTACTTATTGTTTCGATCTGTACAATTTACATAAACTTTAGGGAATATCATAATTGAGTGTAAAATTAATATAAACCAATCATTAAAAATAGCCTAAAGATTACAATCTTAAGATAAACGACTCATCAACAAAATAATTCCACGTCCAAAATCTGATAAATCTTTCCAAACAATTCTTGGATACAAAATAAAAATTCCATCATTTGAATTAATGTATAAAAGCATTTTAAATATCTAACAGTTTTACACAATAATCTCTTTGAATAATCGATTAAATCTCTTCCTCTTTTTTTATTTATATATTCATGAGAACTGACACAATTAGGTCAATTTTCAAGTAATTAATTAAAGATTTATTAATTTGACGAGGTAGTAAATGATTAATACATAAAAACAGAATTTTGTAAAAGATGAATACGTCACTTGGGCAAACATTTATTTTAAACAAAAGAAAGAAGGAAATTATTGAACAAAACTCAAATCACTTTTGTTCTTATTAATCTCTACCTTTTACATGTAAAAGTTATGGTTACTAGAATTATTGTTTCTCTAATAAAAGTTGAACTTATATAAAACCATTATATCTAATTGATAGTAATAATAAAAAAATATAAAAACAATTAAAACAAAATAGACAGATAAGATAGACACTTATATAAAAGATTTATAGGATATAAATATTAGTCAACAATATTATTTGATTCATAGATGATTAAATATGAACTAAGAAATCTACAAATAAAAAAAACAAAATACAAGTTTTATTGGCACTTAAGACATTGAATATTTTCTCTAGTTGTCAGTAATAATGATAAATAGGTTTGTTTTTTAACAAAATGCCAACATTTACATATTTTTAATTGTTTAAGAATATGTCCTTTGAATGATCAGTAAAATATTATCTTGATCAATAATATCAGTAATGATGATGCTATATCGACTTAATAAGGTATTCAGATAAGTAATAGCAACAATATTGAAAAATAATTCTTAACAGATTGACATATATTTTTTAAATTAATATAATAGTTGACTGAATATTGAACTACTGCAACTTCTAAACATCTAATTTCTTGTTAACTATCAAGTTGACTATTCAGATTAAATTTAAAAGAAACTGTCTTATATCATTATCAACGACATTCTATATGAAATTATCATTATAAAATCGCAAATTAAATTAGAAGAGTCAATTTCATTAGAATTGCCTGGTTTATAAAACAAACATTTCATCTGATGTCTCGACGAAATTAATCGGTTTGATTATCTTGACATAAAATGAACTAATATTTAATAATAAGATGAAAAAACAGCTTACTTTGTACAATCTTCACTACTTAACAGATTGACTAGTTGTTAAAACCAGCGCTTAAATAAATAAAAAAATCGAAATAGTGACGTAGTTTAGAAATAATTAGTCTGATATAAAATAAAACTTTCCGGTAAAGTCTCATTCTAATTATGTAAAGAAAAAATCCCAAAATATTATATTCCTAAGGTCATAATCATGTAATATAATACAGTTTCACTGATTCTAAACATTATATATATATATATATATATATATATATATATATATATTAGGCGGAGTTCAGTGCCACAATATATAATTAACTGATCTAATGGCCAAGCAATACTAACTTCACTTATCAATGAAGCTGGTGGAACTAAGTTTTCATGTTGTTAATTAAGATGATGATGAAAAAATTGATGAATCGTACTTCATTCAAGTTTAGAAGATTTTCCTGTTGTCCAATTTCTGTGGCCTCAAACAAACACATCTAGTTGTTATCCAACGAAAAAAAAAAGATAAACATCACTTAATTCTATACAAATTTATTTCAACTATTAGTCGTTAGATATATACTATTGTCTTATTTAATCGGATAGATGTTCAATTGCCTATTTTTATACGGTTAAATAGTTTATTGAATAATTAGTGATTTCTTGTACATACTACTCAATAAAATTAATGTTCTTTCTGTCTTTTCTTACATATTCATTCACATCACTCATGGTTATTTTTAAATTATACAAATAATCAACATTTTTTCTACTGATCCGTTACTAATTTAATTCACTTCATAGTCTTTTGTTTTCATTTATTCGATAACTCTCATAGAATTTGACTAAGTAATGAAAATTTATAACAACATTACACTTTAGTAATTAGAATGAGAATAAAAAACATGTTACTATAATACATTTGTATCACAATGAGCGTTAGTCTTACTACAAACACAAGATTTTTGACTTATCACCTCAAAATCTAAAGAATCACTCAGTTAATTACTAATCTACGATAACCTTTTTTTCTAAATTGTATTTATCTTTATAAGCAAAGATGGAAAGTGACTAGCAGTGGAATCCTGGACTCGCGTTTCGTACTATTTAAGACTCGTCGGCTGGATGTACCTGCATCTCACAGTTGATGTTCACTCTGGGACTCGAATCCAGTACCGTCCGCTTCAAACGCCATCGCACTATCCACTTAACTACTGAGTCCTGATAGCCACTTGCTTGTAAAATGGGATGAGATTTAATTCACTTTATATTGTTTTACTTGAATCTTTGTTAAACAAACACACATATTTGATAGATCTAAAACTAAATGGAATATACGTTACTGCTTATAATTCATAGAAATTTCACAATAAATTATAAGTTATTTCAATTCAGTAATAAAGCTCTATAAAGAAAACTTACAAATCAATTTATTTCTCGAAATTTTAAATTCTAATATGCCAAAATTTTAATGAAACATAAAATGAATTTAATTTTGGTAATTATATGCATTATTTTATTATTTTATTATTATTACTATTTATTATATATGCATGAATTCAAGTTGTCATGACAACACCAGTACAGTAAGAAAAAATTACCGAGAATAATTCTAGAGCAGTGATGAAATGATAATTTCTGTGGTTGTAGAAAAAAAAGAGATAGTGGATATTAATATTATAATTTGAGAAGGGCGAATAAATTCGTGAAACAGAAAATTTTAAAAGAAAATAAGAAATACATTCAACTACTATATCGGTATATATAGTAGTAATTTTGAGTAAAGTTTTGCCAAAATATATATTAGAAAAACCAAATTAATAATAATGCTAGACTATACGTTTTTTCTAGGTAAAATGGAAACGAAAAATTAATTAACATTTTTTTTATTGAATATATCTATACTATTATTAAATATAATAAATACTGGATTCAGTTTGACTTTAAGATTAAATTAAAGCCCTGATATTTGAAGAAAATACAATTTGATGAAATGGTATTCTTCAATACCAAGAAGAAATTATAGAAACTTAATTGAATATAATTTCAACATTTATTCTACTGTAACCGATAGAATATGATTTCTAATGATGACTGTATAAACTCATGCATGTTTTTTCAAGTCACGTTTATCATTATTACTTTTTTATCATCCATGTTACTAATATTCTGATTTTCCTAACAGTGATAATTTAAATATTTTGAATATAAATTGATTTAATTGTAATTAGACAACCTAACAGAAAGTCGGTGGTTATACCTAATGTCTAAACTAGATACTTTTTTAAAAAACTATAGTGAAAATATTTAAATTACTAAGCAATAAAAGATTGGTCATATATTACATAAATGTCATTTTAAAAATTCATTGTTTCATAAAAGAAGACCACTCTTCTTTCTTAAATTGATATGATGTAAGTACAGTTTAATTAAAACATACAACAATAGACTAAACATTTTTCTTTATGGTGTTATCTTCCATGATTATGTTAA
This sequence comes from Schistosoma spindalis, assembly GCA_946903255.1. Lineage (NCBI taxonomy): Eukaryota > Metazoa > Platyhelminthes > Trematoda > Strigeidida > Schistosomatidae > Schistosoma > Schistosoma spindalis. Next base: position 25,430,849 of record OX336417.1, on the reverse strand, counting down.
ATTCAACATGATTGTAAAGAATAAAATTAATTTTACTCGAAAAGAACGGTTCACATTTATCATATTACTAACGAATTCGCTTAGATATATAAAGTTAAATAATCTTTTAAAACATTCTGGAATACACCAGTAATTTATTGATAAGAAATTCATTAAATCATTCTCAGCATTATTAATCTTTCACTGATAAATAAGAATTTTCTATAGAATATGAAAAATCATCCCGAAGATTTTTTGGACAAAGCTACTTGAAAACTTTATATTTATACATATATATCATAGATTGATCAGTCTGAATCTCAAATAGAATGATCTTTAAATTTGTTCACACACTAATCCAATAATAAGTATAAACCTTATCTTTAAACTACTGAAGTAAGTCTTAGCTAAAAGAAAACAATTAAATGGGACATCTTTATTAGAAACATATTGTAAATTCTGATGAAAACTTTTATCAAGGAAATAATGTCAACTAGAGGATCACTAAGAATCACGAAACATCGGGGAATTGTTTCATTCAAGGATGAACCTAATGTTCATTGCTTTCTGGTATTAATAGATTATTCAGTTGACATCAATTGGTAACAAAAATTACCTTCCCAGTGAAAGTTTTTTTTAGAAACTAATAAATAAAAGTCATTGTCATCAATAGTAACTTACGCAGAGTATCCAGGAATGATTTGATTTCCTTTAGACTGAGGCAGACATTCGGTGATTAGTATGATAGAAAACAGTAAAATGGAACCAACAATAGTTATTTTGTTTGACCAAATCATTTGTAAAGTAGTTATCTTAAGAATAAATGTAAATAACTTTGTTATTAATGAGTGAGTAGTAGGAAAACGAATTTCTCAACATCTCATTTCAGAGGACTTAAATTTGTTAATCCACCAATTAACGATCAGCTGTCTTTTTTTTAAAGAAACAAAAAGTTTTTTTTTATTATTGGTTGAAAATATTTTCTCACATGTGATTGTGGAGGTGGGTTAAAGTGTCTGATAGATATGGATAGGTTTCATTAAATCTTTGTGATTAAATGATTAAAAAACTTGTACGATGAGATGAAAATTTGGAAAATGAATATATGGGTTAATCATGAGAATAATTCACATGAAAAACTTTTCATCTTCATGGTATTTTCTTCCAATGAAATTTCTGAGTATGACTCTAAACAACATAGAGATGTTGAACTGTTAATTAATCATTTAACATCTAAACCACTAGAAAACTTTGTTTCAGGAATATCTTATAACTGAAGAAAATCGCTGGTATTATTTGGTGCAAGAAAATCAACGACACTAAAAATAAACTAAAAGCTATTTCTAAACATGCAGATTGTTATATACCTAATTTACATTGATCATTGATAAAATTTCAGATAAATTAAAATGAATAGTATTTGATATCAACTAATAGATAAAATGGATCTTAACATATAGTACTGCCAATCGGTATTCAACGACATACAGATGCCATTGAATATCTGGTAAATTTGTAAATCACTTACCAGTCATAATTTGATCTCCTATTCTTCAAACTACTAAATTCTAATTTTAGTCAATTTTCACGAGTTTTTGGAACTATTATAGACATTATATTTATATCTTATGTTTTCAGCTTCTATTCAAGCTTGCTCTATGGGAATTTTTTTGAAATCAGACACTCACTGACACTTTTGTTTGTTCATGTCATGAATGCAAACTGCATATTGCGGTCAGATTCGATCCACGCTATCCAGTTCCTTTTGTCCCTATTGCTTCTACTATATTCGTAAACAATTTTAGAAATAACCTAACAAATTCATTTACTGACATTATACAAATACATTCTTCCTCCTTAACCTAATAGTTATCCTGTACAATTCTTTCTTATTTCACATTGAATCTCAAATTAGTTCTTATAAAATAATTAATATATATGCCCATTCGGCGTTCTTATTCAACAATAACTGGTGAAAATTTTGTGTTCAATATCATTGAAATCCTTAGAAGCTTATAAAATATCAGAAAAAATCAATTTAGACAAGTTAGTTCCGCTTGGAGTCTTATGAAGCGATTGAATAATTTCATACTGAGGAAAAACTTGTTTGAAACTCATTACTTATTGATAATTTTTTAACGAACGTTTTACTAGCAAATTAAAAAATCTGGGTTTGAGGTGAATGAGAAATTTCCAAGTACAAACGAATTGTCTCAGTGGTTTCTTAGTGCTTAACACAAATAATCATTTACAACAAACCTACATACATGTTTAGGGTGTTTAATAAGAGAGATATCTGATTGAATTACTTTGTTCCACAACAAAACTTTAAGTTCATATCATAATTTTGGATCATTTGCTATTGCCTTTCACTCAGTACCATGAGATCCTAGGAAACGATAACAACAATCAAAGTAGTTATGCAACCATATGGGTAAGAATTAGTTAGCCATAAACAACGAAGATTCTACCATTAGTTTATATTGGCGAAAGTCCACACATTTAACAACAATATAAAAAGAATAAGTAACAGTCTTTTGTGGAAAACCAAATATAGAGTGTCTATTGGGTAAAGGGCAAGTATAAAGAATAAGTACTTAGATTCAGAAACAAGAAGACGAATAGATGAATACATATATCACTAATATCAATTTCGAGTCATATCACGTGACATTCTCAGCTATATATTACAATACTCGGGAGAACCTTAATCTGGAAATATAGTCTTACTATTCCAGTAGTCACTAACTCCACCGACTGATGTTATTTCTTGTACTAGTCTCTTTTACTCTCTTCATAACTTACTTTTATCCTAAATAGAATGGCCTGTTAAGGTAGTTGAGGGCGTGTAACATGTACATCAACCACCTCGGTTGATGAAAGTTTACAGGCTCATCGGTTAGTTTAAAATCTCTATCCATCACACTACCCTTAACCTCAAAACCATATATGCAGTAGTTTCACTATACACTGGTTTCGAGACTAACTATGATCATATACATGTAACCTACAAATATCTTTTGCTTTTAAAGCCTATGTTTTATACCCATGAATTAATAAGGATAAAACTGTTATGCAGCATGTTTATCCTCGGATTGGTATGCTCATTTTAGGCCTCCAAGCTTTATTAAGTATCTCACAACACAGAATGTAAGAGTCATCCAAAACGAATACACCGATTTGATAAGTGTTAGTAATCTGTAAACCTACTAAATGAAATTTAACATCACTTAGCATTACAACCACTACACTCCAATAAATATCTAAAATCAAACATTCGTGGCCAAACTAAGCACTTTTTGACTAGAATTTGAGTTTACTTTCTATCAGTGTGTATATATACATGTTTACCATTTATTTCAATCTGCTTGTATTTGCACAATACACCTGGTGTAAAAAAACTAAATAATTTTACTTTAATTTATCTGTATTTATGAAACTCCTAACCGACCAACTCACAAGTAAGCAATACAAGAAAAATGAATTTACTCCAAAATAAGTACTTTGATCATTTAAAACAGCAGAAGTACAAAGATAATTATGTATATACCACTGTATATATTGAGATATCTCATGATATATATTGGGAATAAAAGATTATAAACAAGTATTTGTCCTAACAACAACAAACTTAGCATGAAAGCATCTAAAATTATTACTGATGGTGACAGTTGCTACCTTGTTTACTTATTTTTACAATAATGACAACCGTGGAATGCAAATTAGTTTTTATATGGAAAATAATCATGATCAAAAACAAAAGAGAATAAAAAGATTGATCGTGGTGGTATTGAAATAAATTTTTGTGTCTTACAAAAACACACACATAAAAACTACTTGAACAATTTGTTGTGTAATTAGATAATTCTAGACTCTTTTATTTTATATTTTGACCTACTACCTACACATTAACGGTAGAAGAGATGTTTTCCTGAATGTTTGGACAAGTTACCAATAACTTGGATGGGCATGAAAGGAGAATAACCCATTCAAACAATGGTTAATAGTCACACATGCTGATATATTCAGTGTAATTATGAATCAGGAATGTAATGTCTAGATTTGTATACATTATATAATGAACTGAAGTATTACACCAGATTTTCTATTATTGCTGGTACAAAGCATTATTCGTGAACATAAGCTACACTTTATAGGAGATGGTTAGACAAAGCAACATATCCTTGGCTATAATGAAGACTGTGGTCTGATAAGTAATTTAATTATTAAGCACTGATATTAGTAAGTTGGACGTGTTTCACATACGACTAAAAGCGAATTCCATAGAATGTTATGGTGAATAACCAATACATTTACCTTGCCATTAAACATGTAATGCTGTGTTTAAATCGATCATAATAATACAATACAATATCACACTGCGTACTTCAAATTTGAGTTCTTGATCGTGTCATGTCGAAGTTCTGGACTTAATGGGATTAGTACTATTTTGCTACATTATTTCAAACTCGCAAATGCATTATTTGGTGACTCTAGAAATAAGTAGATTAAGGAGGGAGATGTTTGGTCTGTATTTGTACAACAAAATTCGCAATGGTTATGCTAGATAAGTATTTGTTTGTATATCATCTATGCCTAAGTGAGATTCTAGATGTCTCATATGTCCGTGAATTGAGATGTTTCCTGACACTGTTTTGTGGCAACACTATTGCAGTTTTGTTTTGCTTTTTGCAAACAAACACACCTTTGAGATAAATGGAAACCATCTTTCTAGTTATAATTTATCATTTTATATTCCTACTCTTTTTTTAACACTAACCGATTTTCTTGTTCGCTTCTTCATAACTCCATTTTATTTCGTGTGGTACATCTCCTGAGACCAAGCGATTTTCGCATGACAAATGAAATAAAATAAACTCCTTGTGTTACTAATCAGTACTATTGTAAATTAGCAACTACATACAAGATACTATCTTTGGATTTTTAAAAACTACTCGGCAACCGATAGGAAACTAGATAAGATTTGAACCCACAAATTAATGGTTTATATTCCAATGTTTGGTCTATGGGATCACAATTCTGCCAACGCTACTCCCCCTGCTTTTGGATGAGCTGCTGTATGGTATTACTCGTCCAAGTATAACGTAAATATTTCAGATGCTGTACTATTTAGTTGTTTTGTTATTACGATAGTTGGTAGCTCCACTATCAATGACTAGATAGTATTGTTGGTAGCAAATAGGCTTAATTCATAGGCCAGTGTGGAAATATTTATTTTATTTATCAGCTGCATTTATTTTAGCTAGTCCGTATTTCAACAGAGTGTTACTGAACAGGATGAAGGACACAGTAGACGCTCAACTTCGAGATCAACAAGCTAGATTCCGTAAGGACCGGTCGTGCACAGACCAAATTGCGACACTACGGATCATCGAACAATCGATTGAGGGGAACTCGTCACTGTACGTCAACTTCATTGATTGTGAAAAAGCATTTGACAGTGTAGATAGGAGAACGTTATGGAAAATTCTTCGACACTACGGAGTTCCTGAGAAGATTGTCAACATTATCCGGAACTCATACGATGGACTACAGTGCAAAGTAGTGCATGGAGGACAGCTGACTGACGCATTCCAAGTAAGGACCGGAGTAAGACAAGGCTGTCTACTCTCTCCCTTCCTGTTTCTTTTGGTGGTCGACTGGATTATGAAGACCTCGACATCTGAGGGAAACCACGGCATACGATGGACAGCTCAGAACCAATTAGACGACTTGGACTTCGCAGATGACCTAGCCCTCCTATCCAATACACACGAACAAATGCAGATAAAGACAGCCAGCATAGCAGCAGTCTCTGCATCAGTAGGCCTCAACATACACAAAGGGAAAACCAAGGTCCTCAAACACAACACAGAGAACAGCAATCCAATCACTCTTGATGGCGAAACTCTGGAAGATGTGGAATCCTTCACATACCTGAGAAGCATCGTCGATAAACAAGGAGGTTCAGATGCAGACGTCAAGGCGAGGATTGGCAAAGCTAGAGCGGCATTCCTTCAACTGAAGAACATATGGAACTCAAAACAACTTTCAACCAATATCAAAGTCACAATCTTCAATACGAACGTCAAGGCAGTTCTACTGTACAGAGCTGAAACTTGGAGAACTACAACAACCACCATCAAGAAGGTACAGGTATTTATCAATAGCTGTCTACGCATGATACTCAACATCCATTGGCCGGATACCATCAGCAACAGCCTTCTGTGGGAGAACAAACCAGCTTCCAGCTGAAGAGGAAATTAGGAAAAGACGATGGAAATGGATAGGACATATATTGAGGAAATCATCAAACTGCATTACGAGACAAGCGCTAACTTGGAATCCTGAAGGGAAGAGGAAAAAAGAAAGGCCAAAGAACACATTACGTCGGGAAATAGAAGCGGATATGAAGGGGGTGAATAAGAACTGGAAAGGATTGCCCAGGCCAGGGTTGGATGAAGAATGCTGGTGAGCGGCCTATGCTCCTTCGTGAGGAGTAACAGGCGTAAGTATTTCGGTTGATATATTGGTAATATCACCTTTGGAACTATATTGCCCTCTCCAAGAGTTAACATGGTATTATAATTATAACACTGCGAATATCACAACCATGTCTGGGTGAGCGAAAATCCCCCAACAGTCATCTGCAATCTATTGGTTATTGTTGATTTTCATCCAATAAATTATTAGGATAACTCAGAGAATTTTTTTAATCCGTCCACCAGTATGTTCGTGTACTACATCCAAGAAAAGGAGTGACTGAAAAACATGTTCCTAAATGTCACATAGAAACTAATATTCTGAGTTTTTTGACGGGTTCACATCTTGTATGTGCAAATGACTCTGATACTTCTGTTTAGGGAATTAAGACTTATAGGAGTTTCCTGCAGCTTATGGTAGTGATTTGAACCATATTTTATTCTAGTTAATAATTCTACAGTACATTTTGTGAAAAGTTACGATTTGAAAGATGCATAAAACTATGTCGTTGAGACACTGACAACGACTACGTTGATTACTTCTAAACCTTTTTACTACCTGTCCTCTAACAGTGACATTACACTAGAAATCCCACCTTGTTAGTTTTATATTTCTTATTGATTTGGCTAACAATTAATCGGGGCCGTATTTCTTTTGTAAACATTCATTCAGCTGCTAATCACAGTAACGTTGTATCAAGTCCAGTAAGATGTTCCCAGTTTCATTTGTCCAGAGGTAAAGCACTAGATACAGTTAGTTCGACGTGAATCCCTAGAACTCTGTCCACAAATGTTTTCAACCGGAAAATTAAGTCAGAGCGCACCAGCCTACGTAGTTAATAGTTTTTAGTACCTTAAGGTGAAAATACATTTCATGTAAGTCAGCATGATGTATTAACTGAAGATGCTACACACAAATGAATATTACTTAAGTTAGTTCCAGAAGTTCTAATCTAACATATTACATCGAAAATGACTACTGTAATTAACTATCGACTATCTCTAAACCACCTGTTATAGTTGAGGGTGAAGAGTCTCCTGTATCCTTCACCATTCTCTCATACAGCCACCCATTCTTAGCCTATGCCCTAGAAGTGCTACTCACAGATTTTTTGTGGTCTTTACAGAAGAAGTGTGGGAGCGAAAAGCAGATGTCAGGTCGACAAACCTAGTTGATAGATACGAAGTCCATATGAGGGAGCTGGATAAACCTGGTTTCAAATCGATAGTATACATAGCCTGTGAGATCTTCAGTAGCTGAATGGCACACGAATATATCCTAACCGCTGACTAACATAGGACTCCGTCTCCTGTTGTTGCTTCTTTGTTTCGTGAATTAGATCTCTAGGTCAAAGGATAGATTCTTCCTCACTGTATCGTACTCGTACATACAATCTTTATTCATATGTATTAATACTAATGAAGCGACGGCTCGTATTTGTTGTTCATCTTATTGTGCTAATGAGGTAATGACAACTTGGATCGATGCTTATATGTGCCTGATCCTACGCTGCAGATGACTGACTAAGTCGAAAGCTCAGAGTTTTTAAAGGAAATCACCCACTTCACTGAGATTTCGTACATTAGCCCAGTTCACACAAACATAGTAAATACTAATTGTGAAACTATTCAGTTCGCTCAGCCTCTTTAATCACCTAGATAACATTCACAACCAATTTATTATAAATAAATCTATCTCGCAATGCTTTGTTTTTCTGTTAATTCTTACCTCAATTGTGTAAACTTATATTCCTGAAGTTGCTCAGCAGCTCGTATTTTGAAAGTTGTCCCAAACGGATAGTATCGAGTAGCTAGATTATCGGTTTTAAGAATACTGTCATCAAATAAGAAATATGATACAGGTTCTCTGAAGTTGTATATGCCATTTAAATTCACTGTCTTTATGTGAGAATGATTTCGGTTACCTACATCTTTACTAAACTTATACAGTTTAATTACCACTATGCTTATACTTCTAAAACTTCAGAACTGATAGTGTGACAGATAGTCATAGCGTTACCTCTGAGCTCAATAACTAAATACTTGAAGATGATTGACCAAAAGATATAGACAATTTTTTTGCTTGATAGGATTCAATTCTATTTTCAAAAAAATATTACATTGGTTATCATCGTAGAAAATTAAAATAGTTAGACTTTATACGTCGTCTAATATATCCAATAATGATAAGTTCAGAAAGATTGGTAGGAACTTACTTAACTAACTAGACACAATGACTTTCACGAGGTAAGAATGATACGATAAAGACGGGAGAACACTACTACTGTACTCAACTTAAATCACATTTACTAGAAAAGTCAGAGATGTAACAAAATTAGGGAAGATTCTCATGAGTCGTTTAGTCAACACTCAATTGTAGCGTTGTGATTACCTACATCAATGTATGCTGAAGCTTTATTTCTAACCTAATGACGCCGAAACGATAAGACTATAGGATATTCACTGTAACTGAACTTCATCACAGCACCAGAATAAATGACCGTTTATGGCTAAAACACTAACATAGGTTAGCATTATTATTATTATCCCTTAAAATCAGGTAACACGAGTGGGTAAACAACATTAAACACTATACTCTTGAAAGAAAAATGCGACCATATAGTACTAACAGCCGTGTCACATGTTGTTACACATAAGCAGACTGTTTCGCTGGAATAATATTCAATTACTCAACGTTCAAAAGTTTTATAATTATTTACTTGAACACATAAATATTGGTACAAGGCGGCACCAGATAAATATGCGAACAGATAAACCAAAAGGACATTTAGAAGCACATCTACTAAGATGTTAGTGTAATATCTGATGGTAACACATCACTTGCACAATCAACCGGAGGAGCGAAATTTTTTGATGATCCATATGGGGACATAATGTAGATAGATTATTTTATTTGAACACATAAATATTGGTGCAAGGGGGCACCAGATATATGTGCGCCACACAAAACAACGAGAATAGGAAGAGAAGAAGAATGTAAGGTGCGTATATAAGAACAATAACAACCACAGATTAGTGTATGGTAGTGTACTTTTAATAATAATAATAGTGGGAGAAATGGAAAGGTACAACCAGAATTCTTTCAGTCAAGGAAGTTACAACCACTTTTTATGAAGAAAGTGAAGGAGGGTTACAGCAGGATCGCCACTAGCTTCTATTCTGAGCCATATTTGATAACGTCCCTACCCCCCTCAATGCTCTGGTATGACCGAGAGTGGAGAGGGACCACTCCCTCTCGAGATGCTCTCATACGACCACGTGTATACAGCCACTGCCAGGGAAGTCCCACTCCCTGCCTTCTCGTGGCGGAAATGTTGTTTGCGAAATTGGGAGGACGAAAAGAGAATGTCCGGAGCTTTAACCGGGCCGGTGGGCATGGTAAATCTACCTAGGTAAGTTGAGAAACCCTGATTCTAAACCAATGGTGAACATGGGCTCCAGTATCCTGAAGGATCAGATGGCGTATGAACCAACTATTGGTCATCGGCTACCATGGGATCGCATCTTCTCACGACGCTCCACTGCCTTGTGGGTCAGAGCTTTGGGTCAAATGCTCGGGTTGTGGGCCCCCAAGAGAACCACCTGTTTCGATCTAGGCACCCGAGCAGTATCACAGCCAACACACAAGTAGAATGAAATGAGTATATTTACTGAAAATGTAGATAAAACAGCAAGGCTTGCCTAGAAATCCTATTTAAATCCCTTGAATGCTCACAGTACATGCAAAAGGATAGGGTACGAAGGCGTGGCATTATTTCACGCAAGAACAGCGCTCAAAACAAAAACCGGTTGGCGGAAAACGTAGAATCAGTGGAAAAATCAGTGGCAAATACAACAATTCATTCTGAAGACGAAACTTTGATTCGTAATCAGTTTATGTGGTGCTTCGATACCTTGAAAATATTACGAACACGGACTGATAGGGAAATGAATAACGCTATACTTTGAATATATGTATTTAAATCATACAAGTAAAAAGTAGCATCTCAGTAAATGCGCACAGTCCCAAAAAGCAACATTTAGGTCCATTATGCAAAATATGGTAGGTCTTTGGAGAACTAAAAAAATTAGCCACAGTAAGGTGAGTGTACCTGATCTATAATAACTTGAATAGATTTTGAGTAATCCTCTATTCTTCCTTTTAATTCCTGCGCGAGCTTTTCTTTTCTTATGCACTCAGAATTCAAGGAATCAATCTCCTTGAACAACATCAGAATAAACTTCTTAATACCTCTTTTAAAGCATATTCCTGACAGTATGTTGATAGTGCGAGGCGCTTCTTAATAAACCATGAGTCCATTTGTCGGCAAGCGTCAAGAAGCGATGCCATATGTTTATCATTTAGCCCATATTGTGATTCTGAGATATCAGAATCATGCAAGCTCGTCGAAGAAAGCACCATAAATATATTCTTGCAAAAATATATCTCAACTCATCTCTTACATCTAATTGAGTCTCAAGATCTGAGAGGACTTTCGCATCCGAATCCATCGGCCTTGAATCAAACCAAGCAGTAACTATATCTAAATCGCTCAAAAATTTAAAACAAAAGCAACAATAACATTTAGCAGGTAAGTGACCATCTGTTTACAGAAAAAATGAATGACAACGGTATCATCGAAATTTAAGCGTTCATATAATAATGACTTTTTCCTTTGATATGAGGTTTTAATTTGCATGGTAGAATTAGTAAATTGTTTCCTACTTTTAATGTGCGCTAAGTGGTTAGAAAGCGCTAATCTTTGCGATTTTCGGTGTATTTCTTCCGGAAACTGTAGTTAAAGCTATTTAGTAAATGATGAAAGTAGTCAAGGAGAAACGCTTGGAGTAACGCTTCTTAGTATCCATAGCGCTAAAGTAATCTCTCTTCTAAGCTTTCAGTGAAGAGTGTCGTCACTTTGGCTTTCAGTAAGGGGTTTCGTGAATGGCTGATTCGAACCATGCAACAGTTCGCTCTGACTTTTGTGCGAGCTCTCCCTTGTTCCATCTTGAGTGGAGGTCATCTTAAGTGTGACTTACTACTGAGACGTATCAGTGGTTCTCCAGTCCTACGCTAGCGGTAAGATCAGGGTTTGCAGGCAGGCTGACTGGGGCTTAGTTTCTTTGTTCGAGTTACTTGCTCGTTGTCTTTCTCTGGACACATTCCAAGATAACAATATCTTCTTTAAGGTAGGGGGACCTGGCTTCATCGTTTTTTTCTGAATGAGATTTTAAATAAACGCTGAAAGTAGCTTTAAATGGTTCGATGATCGATTTGCTGGTCGTTCAAGAACGAAATACTAATGGTGGAGATATATTACTGACTGTAGACTACCCAGGGGAAAGTCGTCAAGTTTATCACACAAAGTGACGCCTAGGTTCCATTCAGTGGTATTGCAGTAGAATCTCCTAGGAAGTTTGTAGTGAATAGCATATCACTGACGCCTATCATTAACACTGCATTCACATGGATCGAATGGAAGTGGATTTTTGTTAGTCTAAATATGTGTCTTGTGTGAGTTTCCTTGAGGAGTCAAGATGTAATCTGAGTTAGTTAATTCCCTCCTGATTTAAAAGTCGTCTGGGTTAAACACAGTTCGATAGTCTAGAGAGCTATGTAGATCAGTACTGAATAATATGAAGTAGAGCTATTCAAGAATTAAGCCTTTGGATAATTCACTCGTCACCTACATGCAATTTGACAATTAATTGCGAATTCAGATAGTTTGTGATGTCCCATATAGATAGTAATAAAGATAATTCAACAGGCACCCAATTATAAATGTAGAATTTGTTTCCTGAGGCGGAATGAGGCTGTCGACTCTGTTGAAGAAGTTTAGGAAACCGATACTTATTGAGTAACTCTTTTACGTTGAGATGTTTCAGGTATCGCGGGCATTTGACAGGTTTATGCTGAGGGATCAATCAGGTAGGAAGTAATGTAACAGTCTGGAGATAATAGGTTTGTTGAGAAGTTCGCTACGCAGATTTAATTATGAATATTTCACTGACTACCGCTACTGCAAAATGCAAAGAAATTGATTGACATTTGATTATGCCTCGCTATTACCTCCTTTTGTATGAATATATACTATCCCCTTTTTTAGTCACAGTTGAGTTTATATGTAACGCCATCAGCCTAGCTTCCACACATTTATTCATCTAGAGGCTCAGTGAACTGTAGCCGAGCATTCTAGGCTGCCTGTATGAGAGCAAGCATATTTCCAGAAGCACTGACAAACTAAGTATTGTCAGTATGGTTTCATACCAATGACAAGGAGAATTATGCCGATCATTTTCTTCTAAATTTAAATAAATGTAGACGATATATTCTGTCGAATTATTTCAGAGTTTGGAGGTGTATATAAAAGCCACACAGGATAACAATGCCTGATAATGCTGCTTTCCGAAACATCTTTTTCTATGGCGATCATAAATCTATTTAAATGAGAAGTCAGATATACTTGTAAAATGGTAGAAGCATTGACATATATGTAACCTAAGCTGAGTGTCTGTTGTAAGAAACATGTAGCATATTATGCCTACACGCGGCCTGGGGCAAATGCTTAACTGAGAGCGTTCAGCAGGAGATGTCCAATAAATCTAACGAGATTAACACCAATATCAAAGACTTACAGAACCACTTACTTTAGGGACTAATTTAGTGCAACGTTAATGATATGGTGTTTGCAAAGCCTGGATTTTTCAAGTCCACCACCCCGATGAAATGAGATATGTGTGAGGTTTCCTTGAAATTTTTTCACTTCTTTTTACTGTCTAAAATGAAGATCAGATAATTAGTTTTTTCTAACCTTTATTGACAAACGAAAGGGAAAATAAACTCAGAATAGCTACTTGAGATACTGATTACAACAAGAACGACACTGACATGGCGTTATAATGATTGTTAACAAAAATTTATTCGATTTAGTGTCAATATTAGAATGACCAGTAACTATTGTAATGCATTAACCTGGGCTTCAATACGGAACTTTAATACACCGGTTCAATCTAAACTGGATTGAGATAATTAGAGAGAACATGTGTTACATTTTGATGTTTGCTATTTATACAGAGAGATATAAGTATTATATATCACGAATTAGAAGCAGGATTTCTAATGATAGAAGAAAAAATGAGAACATGAAGAAAGACAAAAGCGTTCGGAGTAGCAAAAGAGATGAAAGAAAGATGAAGTTCGTTGGAGGCAATTCAGTAGTAACTACGAGGAGAGATTCCGGAATTCTAGTGCGAAGCGTGGCCTGTAAAGTTCATGCGAGACAGACGTCGAGCAGATACTTACCGAAGCTTATCAAACGCCGTCACCGTCATGTTTCAACGAAGCACTGAAATATTCCAGGCAGTACAAAACCCACTCACGAAACCCATTTTCTCGAGGGTGGCCAGGTTAACAAAAGAAACCTAGAAGATTGTTCAGGCGATCAATCTTCCCTTAAGATTGGCCAATCGGAGAATACAAATCACAGGATTTCGGACTTTAATCCGAAGGCCAGGTTGCAAAGGATTTGACCATAGCGAATCAACAAGCCTGAGAAACACGTCGAGCTTTGTGTAGTATACCTCATTGTCACAAGCTGGAAAGATTGCCTCTGATCTTTGCTTTAATCTTTTAGACAGAAATATTGCAATCAATGGTCCCTTAGATGCTTATATGACGTATGTAAGATAAAGATCTTAAACACTTAAGTCAGTCGTGAATGCATTTTATTACATTTGTTAAACTGGCAACGTCTTTCGGTCAGCCACTTCCATACGTTGGATAGTGGTATGAGGATACTAACAGATTCACTAAACTCAAAACACAACATAATCAGAAGTCACTCAAAACAAATCTCGGTCGATGAGCTCATACGAAAGAACCGTAAGTGCACGAGGGATTCCATATGACCCGGACCTTATGGACTCAGGCCATGACGTTAAGGGATGGAAGCTCATAAATTAGCCCTTACAGTTTCCAGAAGTCGTGCTTCAACGATTACTTAAGAATACAAGATACCAGCTGATAAAGCTGATCTAACATTCATCCAAAATGATGTCTATCACGTTGAGGCGGTCCATACTAACAGATTTTAAGTACCAACTGGAATCCACTTGCATCGGGGCCGGCGATATGATGTAAGGACGGCAGAAATGTTTGATGTTACAAAAATATCATAGGGAACGAAAAAAAATTGATATGAATTTTTTTAGTTATTATTTCTTTCCACTCATATAAGGTTATACCAGATAAACAGAATGAGCTTACTTGTGAGTTAATAATTTGGTGTTACATGGTTCTGAACAATAAATGAACATTTCTTTTAAAGTAGACGATGGAAGTTTATAATAAAAGGTACATGGACTCCTGCTTGACAGCACACAACGTATGCCCCCAAGAGTTTGCTAACCTCAAGTAAATCCCTCTACAAAAATGCTTGGATTGGTAATTCTGAAGCCGTGGAATCAGATTTTAAACAGAAATCCGGGGCTATGGGGAACCTCTTTAATCACTAGATCTTTATTTTTTTGGGATACATGTGACCCAGAGGCAACTTTTAAATGACTTACAGCATCCTAAACATTTCAGGAAGTCCTCTGAAATGCCCATTTAAGTTCAGTTCTAACATGAAATTTGAGGTAGCACTCAAAAATAAGAAATAATGTGCGATAAAGTAGACTGTAAGCATGCTTTTCACTCAGTAAATAATCAATTCTCGGCATACTCTACCAGGTGAATTGGTTCAAACATCTCTCTTAGGGCCATCAAAATATGAGCCACGAGGTCAGTTTGAGAACTCAAATTCTAACGTGGTGGCTAGCCCCATGGATCATTGAATTTTAACCTATAAAGCAATAAGTCTCATAGCTGACCTAGTGACTTATAGCATCTTAAGCACACCTGGTCACCCTCTTACCTCTCTCAATACAAACCTTAATAGTGAAGATGCCACAGGTATTCGGAGTTTGACAACGCTTTAACCAATAACACCTTCTAATATGAATCGTACCCACCAAGTGAAATCAAAAGACAGAAGCGAGGAGGTTCGAAGATATATTTGATAGGCTATCAATATATCGAGGATCGTCTGATCTAATTTGGTTAGCTATTAAAGGGGTTGTCGAGCATGGTGTTCCCACTCATGATCTGGTGCGGATGCAAGACTGGGCGCCTTCAGCTAGATGAGTCTATTAAAACTAATGTGGTAAGCATCCAATGTCGAAAACTTACAGAGCTATTTATTTTGGGGATTTATTTACCGCTACAATAGTAACACTCAGAAAGTAGAGACGGAGAGTAGTAGAATGGACTGCAGGGACATCTTTTGCCTTTTTAAATCTGTTAAATTCTGAAGTTAGCTGACGGCTGTGATTATTAAGGTGTTTTTTTAGGAGTCATTCATAGGAAACTTGAAATATCTTTAAGGACTTGGGACGGTATGCCACTATAATTTATGGATATTCCCCTTTTATTTTGTAAATGCGTCTAGGCTCCTACGTTTAGAGAAGGATTTCTTCATTTCTTTCGGAACAATTTGAATCATTTGAAGGAATTTGGTTTTCTGTTCTATTCTTGATGTAGGCCGCAAATTTAATTTTTCCCAAGGTCGCGGTCTGGTGCTTTTAAAGTCTTTCTGTGTGAGGTTTTATGATGCCAGAGGTTACTCATCAAGATAATGATAAGAAGACAAAAAAGGAACTTAGAAAATTACAACGCGATATAGGTAAACTAAGGGTTCAAGAAGCAGAAGTTGACCAGGTGAATTCCACTAATTTCTTTCTAATAACGGAATAACTGATATGTAGAAAGCTGCGGTTAAGCTCCTTGGGGAAAATGGGATACTTGCTGCAACAGATGCATATGGTGTTCTCCCACTGTGTCAGTCACAGTTTACTGAAGGCCCCAAATACACTGAACTGAGAGAATTGTCAAATGAGTCAAATATCAATCAAAATGTGTGGATTCGTGGGCGTCTTCATAGAAGTCGAATGAAAGGAAAACTATGTTTCTTTATACTACGTTTACAAGACTATAGAATACAAAATGTGCTTTCTGTTGGGGAACGTACTCCAAAAGAAATGTTAGCATTCGTCTCCAGGTAACATGTTATTTAGATTCTGATGCTTTTCGTATGATTTCTGGGACCTTCCTACTCTTCTTTCTATTATTGCATTAATAAGCATCCAAATGGGCTTTTAATCCACATTCGGACTAGTCTCAATTTCTTTGAATTGACCTGTTACTTCTCATACAGTGTGCAGACACAGTCATTCCGGCTCGAACAGCCGGTTGGTTTTGCCATCCTATATATATATATATATATATATATATATATATATATATATATATATATATATATATATATATAGGAAGCAGTTACTTCCATGGTCATAAAAACAGTTTTTATACAAGGATATGCTACAGGGAAAAAGAATTAGTTCGAAGGAAGGAATTCGTAATGTAATCTCAATCTTGCGGTTTAAGAGAAAACTATGATCATACGCCTACGCTACTTTGATCGATTCTGTGCCATGTTTCCCACATTCTCCAACTATTGGTTACGATAGTCGCACGGACCTCAACCAAGTAGTCTGCATCTATCAACATGGCTCAGTGATCCCAGCAGATGCTCGCGATAGTAATAAGACATATGTGATCAAATACTAGTATCTTTTACTCTTAATGGACACGTTTTGTAGCCGTAAATTAAAACGGAACGAACTGCTGCACATTATACTTGTCATTTGATTGATAGACGGATACCTCGTCTTAACCACAGGTGACGTAAGTTGGTGAAGGCCAAACAAGCTTTTTTCTCATCAGACACCAAACCCTTAAGGCTGACGAAAATTTTAAGATAAGCGTTTGACTACTTCATTCCCTATCCTTAGTTCAGATGTTGATTCAGGCCAATTCTAAAGCAACAATATACATTTAGAGTGAGAAACGGATCCCGAACATCCTGGTATTGTTTCTCAGTGTTACCAAACGACTGCATCTTATCAGCGTCTCCATATCAAAAACATAAATCAAACAGACGTATCAGTCATTTCATGTGCAAGTCTTCCAAACATAACCATGTAATAAACCGAATATTTTTAATGATTTATGTTCTCATAATTCTCTTCAAGAGTAAGTAGAACGAAGAGTAAGACCCTATATAAATTAACACTGCTGTTGAATAACTGTTCGACTGGTTATTCCATCAAGTTCGGGTAGTATCAGTATGAAACTAACAAACTTTAGCTATGTAAACGCTTGTTGAGTCATAGAGCAGGGATAGTTCAGTTCTTTGTTGTCTAGCTTTTGTTTTCGGGAAAACCATTTTTTTAATCTTCAAGTATGTAGTAAGTAACCAGTCAAGAATTAATAGTATCATTTAGTTTTCATCACAATCTTATGGCCTCACTACATTCCTTCTACACTATCAACCACACAAAACTATGAGTGATGCTATGCTTTGTCATCCTCCTTGACTTTTGATAGTGATAGGAATATACTGTTGAAAATCACATAACGTTGTGAGTTCATAATGTAATTTGTGATAAAAACTGGTTGTAACAAATTAACAGTATATCACACCACGTTGTCATTAAAATCCCTTAGAACATAGTGGTCGTTAGTGTCATCCGTTTCTTCTAACCTATTGTTGTCTGTTGGCTCTCCTTTTTTGATAAAGCATTTCTAAAGAATCGATCGTCGATGTTTTTGGGCGAGTTCTAAAAAGCCCTGTTCTCATTGAGGGTTGCAATCCGGATACCATTGAAATCCATTGTGAAAAAGTATTTGTTGTAAGCGCTGCTCTTCCAAATTTACCTCTGCAAATTGAAGATGCAATGAGACCTGATGATGACGAAACGGTTGGTTACGTAATATATTTATTCATTTTTTCGTATACACATAGTTGAAACGCGGCTAAACTAAATACTTCTAAATATTTAGTTTATAATATTAAAGTTTTTGAAACGTGGCCGTTTGTTTTTGGTGAAAATTTAATTGCAGATATTGCATTTCAAGCGATTAGTTTGAAGGGATTAGTCATTTTTCAGGTAGTTGTTGCAGACTTTTACTACTTGAAAACTCTCAAGCTGTAAATCTCAGTTCCTATAGAATAGAAGCTTCAGTCATTTCCACGAGTAAATCCGCGCATTTTGGGTTTTAGTCCGGAGTTGTACCTTAGTGATCTTTTCCCACAAAGCCTTATTACGTAACTTTCCATGGTTCTCAGTAGCTCTTTAGACGACATTTTTCGACGAAGAAACTCCCAAGTACAGCACAATATGGTTTATTCAAAGGATTAAGAAATACATGCTTGGAAAGTGTTGATAATTATGTGTGGGAATGTATTAGTGGATAAGATATCTGTGTACATTGCAAGTGGAATAGCCCACTTCCGAAAATTCTAGTAATGTTTATGTACACTTATTAATATCAAGCCTGAACTTATATTGTTCAGACGCAAATGTTATATCTTAAGTTTTCGCTTCAATTTCAGACTTTGAGTCGAGTCAATCAAGATACTCGTTTAGATAATAGATGCATCGATCTGAGGACTCCGGTGAATCAAGCTATTTATCGGGTTGAGGCTGGTGTAGTCAAATTTTTTATGGAATACCTTACCAATGCTGGGTTTGTGAATATCCATACTCCAAAAATGATTTCAGCAGCTTCCGAAGGTGGTGCAAATGTCTTCAAAGTGTCCTACTTTTCTGGTAGTGCCTATTTGGCCCAGTCACCTCAGCTATATAAACAAATGGCCATAGCGGCTGACTTTGAAAGGGTACGTTTCTTCTGTGAGTTTACTCACCCGTAAGTCTTAGATTAGATTAGTATAAAATTTTAATTGCACATCAGCTCTAAGACACATGCTCGTTTATTAGACTTGGCTACACTTAATGTGTGATATCAGATGATAGCACCTATCTACCACTATCAAAGTTGTTGAAGTGAATTTTAATTATTGACTCAAATATTGGATTAAATGTCCAGACCAGTACATTAGTCATGTAATCGACCTACTATTTACAGTATCATATACCCGGCTACCAAAACAGAGTAGGTTTTGAAGAGTTCAGACCTAATACTTTATGGTTGAAAGATGAATGCTTTAACCATTAACACTGCTTAAAGCAGATTTTTGAGTTCTGTCATATACCGTAAGGTACGAATTTGTCCTATGGCTTTGTTTTCCCATATTTTGTCGATGTGTACAGTGTTTGGTATGATATTCATTGTAAAGATAACTATAATAGCAACATGATTATTTACTAACCATCCTGCCAAGATAGCAATTTTCTTTTTAACCGAAATTTAGAATCGTAGCGTCAGCATAGTATAAAAAGTGACCCTACCAAATACCTCTTTTGAGTAAACAAACTGTTTCTTCTGAAAGTAGAATTTTGTTGCTCAACATTTGGGAATCATACTTTGTATGAGTTTTACTGCTTAAGACTTCATTTACGATAGAAAAGCGTTTTAGAGAATTGCGGGAAGCTTTATTTATCGAAACTGTTGTATTAGTGGAATATCTTTCTGGCCATTTGAATTCCACCACAACACTCAGCAAATGTTTCCTAAAGATGGTACTCATTAAGTCATTATAAGTCTAACGTTTTCTGTAGAGAACTTTTGGTTTAATATTTACATGTATACAAACTTGCTTTGTTGGTATTTTGAATATCAAGTTTAATTGGTTTGTTCTAATTTTTGTATGTTAGTCATAAATACATCCAATTTTTTGTATTTTCACGGATGTCTAGGAAAAGCCGAAAACATTATATCACTGTTGTTATTGAGGAAGTGCAGGACTGATGCAAAAACTAATAACTGGACATATTCACAATCGGTCATATTACCATATAAATATGTAAACTTAAAATACGTCCGTAGGGGGATTAATCCTCTAAAATTTTCTGACCTATAAATCTCCACAAGTAGTTAAGCGTTTTATCTGTCTAAAAGTAGTATTTTTACAATGCACCTCGGATTATGCACGTGTTCCTGATACATTAGGGAGTGTTCCCAATTTCAGTACTCTAAAAATGTTCCTGTGTTTTGATCGGGTTTGTTTTTGCCTATCTGGTTTACAAATAGTATGGAAAGGTTTAAATTTTATTATTATTTATTTATTTAAACACATAAATATCGGTACAAGAAGGCACCAAATACATATGCGCCACACAGATCTCATTTGATATGTGTGAGGGCTGTGATACTGCCCGGGTGCCCAAACCGAAGCAGGTGGTTTTCTTAGGGGGCCACACCCCGAGCCTTCGACCTGAAGATCTGATCCACAAGGCAGTGGAGCATCGTGAGGAGATGCAGTCCCATGGTGGCCGGTGACCAACGATTGGTTCATGCGCCATTTGTTCCCGCAGGATACTGGAGCCCATGTGCACCATTGGTTTGGGATCCGGTTTAAATTGAAGCCTATCGTTTGTGATTGACATTATAACTATGTGTGTATAGTTGTTTAGCAGCTCATAGATTAGACTGACATCATCGATCTCTAGTACTTTACAGTTGTGTATATCTTGTCTTAATTACAAACTAAATTATTGATTTCCTTTTTACGAAGGTCTTTACCATAGGCTCAGTCTTCCGTGCTGAAGATTCTAACACACATCGACATCTTACAGAATTTGTCGGTTTAGACATAGAGATGGCCTTCAAAAACCATTATCATGAGGTGGTCGATCTTATCGCAGATATGTTTGTTCATATGTTCAAAGGGTTGCAACGCGAGTAAGAACCGTTATACCTTTCTCATACTACTTTTCTCTCATTAATCATACTTTGAGAAACTTTATTTCATTGAATGTCAAGTGTCTTTTTCATTCGTTTTCTAGCACCAAGTTCCAAGACTTCCCAGTTAGAGTTGCAACGACAAACATATTCACTCGATCATACTTAGAATACACCTTTTAGCACAGAAATTGGCCTATTTATAATTTGCCAATTGTATTGTCACTTTTTCTTTAAACAGAAAAGTTCCTTATTTCAAAATTAAGCACCTTGTGTTCCGGATCAATGAATTTTCATCTATCGTTTCCTAATATATAATCTGAGAGCACACAGATTAAAACATAGCATCGGTCCGTCAAGTCATTAATCTATGAGGAAAGGTGCAGACATTCTATTTTGGACCCACGCAATACAAATGTCACATGACATGACGTTTATCCCATCATATTGGTTCAGCTGCATTAGTCATGTATCTTCTAAATCCTAAGTGTCGTTCCCAAGTTTTAATTCTTCGATCTCGTTTGTTCCCTTCATCATATTTGGATTCCCTGCTTCGGTTTGGGCACCCGAGCAGTATCACAGCCCTCACACATATCAAACGAGATTTGTGTGGCGCATATATATTTGGTGCCTCCTTGTACCAATATCTATGTGTTAAAATAAAATAAATAAATAAAATAATATTTGGATTCTCATTGTAGTTTAAATTATTTTCAATCCTATGTTTCTCATCTTGCTGATTTGATGTAGTCCTGAAGTAAGGTTTGACAGTTTAAACTGATGTACACTCATTTTACGTTCTACATTGATCAGTATTAATTGAAGCTAACCGTCATACATGTTACTTTCGTCAGTTTTGTCAAAGTTTTCACCGTTTAAATTCACCATGAAATAAAGTTTGTGAATACCATCTATGGTTCATTCAATGTAAGGTTTGTAAAATTAACTCTTTTCATATTTGATTATTTTATCTCTAACCTTCATTGTGTATTGTATTTCTTTTGGAAAATTGTAGATATCAAACTGAAATCCAAACCATATGTCAACAATATCATTCAGAACCTTTTGAATTCCTTCAACCTACGTATGTTTACCGTCATAGATTCTGCAAATACATTTAGCTTCCAATTGCTAGTTTTATAACAAATTACTGTTTTCTGAAGCAAAAAGTCAGTTATATGCTTGTACTCACTTTAATAAAATTGGTCATGTATTTTTATTAATATTCATCTTTTTTTATATACTCATTCAAAGGTTACGCTTACAATATCGCGATGCTATTCGGATGTTACAAGATGCCGGTTGGGAAATTGGAGAACTAGATGATTTAAATACACCTGCTGAAAAGTTCCTTGGGAAATTGATCAAGGAAAAGTATCATACAGACTTTTATATTCTTGATAAGTTCCCACTTGATATTCGCGCTTTCTATACTATGCCACATCCTACTGATAAGGTACGATTTTTTATGTCAAGTAGCGATTAATTTAAAACCTTTTTGATTATTCTTTAGTAACATAATAAATCATAAGTAGAAAACTTCAAGTTCTGATTTATATTGATCAGTATATTCAAATATTTGGCAGAACGGTGCCGAAGAATGTGTTCCCTATTAATATTGTATACACAGTAGCTTTTTGGTCGAAATAGCAAAGTATTTGTTTAGAACTCAATTAGTCGTTTTTAAAAACGTGTATCTGAAAGTTTCAGTGTAGCATACAAGGTCTTGGATGCGTTTCTATGATGACATTTTGAATTTTCGTTGACAACGCTAACGAAAGTAAAGTAGTTGTCATAAGGCTGACTCATTGCTACTGCAAGTGATCCTAAATTGTTATGAATTTGAGGTCCAGTTGACTTTAGTAAAGGCGTAGGAGCTAATTTATTAGTTCACATTACCTAATTCTAGTTTTTGTCAGCTCTAAAGTTGATCAGGACACTACAATTAAACTAGATGTATTTCACGAATTCAATGATAAGACAATGTACACAATCATTATCCCTAATATTATAGTGATTGTAAGTGTAAACGTTAGGCATAATTTATTCAAAAGGAATTTTAGATAAGAATTCATTTTTATTTCTCTATGGCCTTATATAATTGTTACAAAGCTTCAGTTATCTGGGATTATATGTAAGCAGTCTATCTAGAAAATTGTTTGAAAAACCATCAATCGCTTCACAGTAGTTTTTTTCAAACATCGTAATAGCATATAAAAAACATTATTCCTATCGTTGTTTATCTCAAACAGGGCTATTCTAATTCGTATGATTTTTTCATGCGCGGGGAAGAAATCATGTCTGGGGCACAACGTATTCATGATCCAGTCCTTTTATCGGAACGTGCTACACACCATAAAGTTGGTAAGTTTAGTTTTCTTCTTTATTATTCTTAAGGGCATTTTAACATGGCATGTTGTCAGTAAACTTTCTATTAAACTACGTTTATGGGTTACACACCCAATGTAGTATCAAAATGTAGGTTTAAATATCTTGTGGTGGACTATCACAATTCAGTGATTCCTTTTCGAAACTCCTGTTTATTTCCTTAACATTTGTACTCGCAAATTATGCATAGCGAAATCATCCGAAAATTAATCTAAATTCTAGGTATGCAAT
Organism: Schistosoma spindalis; assembly: GCA_946903255.1. Taxonomy (NCBI): domain Eukaryota; kingdom Metazoa; phylum Platyhelminthes; class Trematoda; order Strigeidida; family Schistosomatidae; genus Schistosoma; species Schistosoma spindalis. The sequence continues at coordinate 25,407,026 of OX336417.1, read as the reverse complement.
TACACCAAACCGACTATAATTTCATTTAATCTAGATTCTCTTGTTGATGAGCGATATATATTAACAAGTTATTTGTTTCATGATAATATTATGTCTAAAATCAGTCACTCATGTGCTGTTAATATCTGATATTATTGAAATTTACTCCCCAGTTGGATAGGTTATGTAGATCATTGATTAAAGTGATAAATTTTAGGAATATAATGGTCATCCGATCCCTACCAATCCACCTCTACTAACTTTGACAATTTAATTACTTGTGAAATCACTCTGTTGAGCAGAAAGCTCTACTCCCAACATGTGACTAGCATGTTTATAAATTTGTCGACTATCGTGATAATGATATGATTGTACTGTTGTATTCACTTTTTATTTCTTAACTTAACATCTGCCCTTTCAATTACTATTCATAAAATTATTCTCAGTGCTTTAGACCTACATAAAAACTGCATGTCTGTGCATTTACGTTCGATTGAATACTAAAGGTCATAGGTCAAAAATTAGTTTGTCATCGTCCTCACAGTTATGACATGTCTGTGTGAATTGATTGTAGACTAGTCCAGATGAGTACACTGCACACGTCCACAGTATATTCGTTATAAATTACTACCTACTCTTAATACGTAACTTGTGGTGTTTTGCTTTCGTTGACATTTTCTGATGTCTATTTAATAAGAAAGAACCATGTTGGTGTTTGAATACATGAAAGAACTAAGGATCGCTTTAAGTATGTTTGCATGTCGAATCTGATTACTTGTTGATTTAAAATTATAACTGCTATATCATATTACTTAACTATTTGATGTTTTTCTGTTACAGATCTGGAAAAGATTAAAGCGTACATTGACGCTTTTCGTTATGGTTGTCCACCCCATGCCGGTGGAGGGATTGGTTAGTTACAACACCTTTCTAAGACATTCAATCATATATACATAAAATTTGTTGTTTCTAGTACCGTTCCATTAGCAAAGGAAACTAGTGATAAGGACAGATGTTAGTAGGTTTAGTCAGAAGACAAAAAAACTGAGGGTTGTGTTTTTGGGCGTGTACTATCAGTACTAAAGTTAATAATTATAGTCACATTCCAAATTGTGGCTACACACTAATACACGATGCTTTTGTTTACCCTCCTAATAATTGTTCACCTACTTGGAACTATGCTTTTTGGAAGCTCAACAATACTTTCTAGCACCGCCTACACGAGTGTAAGCAGGGGAGCAGGAGGGTGTAATAGCTCACTGAGTAATTTTTTTCTTAACAACATTTTAGAGTTCGTTTTATTGATCTGTACTGTTATCTCCTTGTTACTTTGCACATTTATTTTCTTACGGAATATGTTTATTCCATTTTAATTAGTACATGTCTTCAATATTGAATTTTAGGTCTTGAGCGAGTGACTATGCTGTTCCTTGGGCTGGATAATATCAGAAAAACATCAATGTTCCCACGTGATCCAAAACGATTGACTCCTTAATATATTTTGATAAATCTTTAACAGAACTTGGTAGCATTTTGTGTTTTGTTTCTATTCGGGGGGGGGTGTCGGGGTAATTTAAGTATTTATTAATTCAGTAAAATAGTTGTTGGAACGCTTATTATGTTCGTTTGTTATTTTGGTCAACCTTTCCGTACGTTGCTCGATTTTTTTGTTTTAGGACATCGAAGAAACGTGTTCACCTAGGTTTTTTAGTAGCTTATCTAAATTTTGTTGATCCGTACTGAACGATCCTTCAACTCATAGTTTTTACGTAACATTCTATACATAAAATGTGTAAACCAAGTGGTTTGGTGATCGACTGGATCATGAAGACGTCAACATCTTAAGGGAAGCACGGGATACAGTGGACTTCTAAGATGCAGTTGGATGATCTGAACTTCGCAGATGATCTGGCTCTTCTATCACAAACGCGACAAAAAATGCAGGAGAAGACGACCAGTTTAGCAGCTGCAGTAGGTCTAAATATACACAAATGAGAAAAGCAAGATTATCCGATACAACACAGCATGGACCAATCCAATCACAATAGACGGAGAAAATTTGGAAGATGTACAAACCTTTACATATTTGGGCAGCATCATCGATAAGCACGGTGGATCTTATGCAGATGTGAAGGCGCGAATCGGCAAAGCAAGAGCAGCATATTTACAACTGAAGAACATCTGGAACTCAAAACCATTGACAACTAACACCAAGGTCAGGACTTTCAATGCAAATGTCAAGACAGTTCTACTGTATGGGGCCGAAACCTGGAGCACTACAACAGCCATCATCCAGAAGATACAGGTGTTTATTAACAGTTGTCTACGCAAAATACTTTGGATCCGTTGGCCGGACACTATTAGCAACAACCTACTATGGGAGAGAACAAACCAGATCCTAGTGGAGGAAGAAACGCTGGAAGTGGATAGGACACACATTGAGGAAAGTACCCAACTGCGTCACATGACAAGCCCTCACATGGAATCCTCAAGGCCAAAAGAAAAGAGAAAGACCAAAGGACACATTACGCCGGGAAATGGAGATAGATATGAGAAAAATGAACAAGAATTGGATGGAACTAGAAAAGAAGGCCCAGGACAGAGTGGGTTGGAGAATGCTGGTCGGCGGCCTATGCTCCATTGAGAGTAACAGGCGTAAGTAAGTGGTTTGGTCGTAATGATCTTCAATTTAGCGAGAAATCGTAATTCAGAATTAATTTTAGAGTTATAAAAGGAGGTTATTAACATTTCTCTAAATTGTTTGTACTTGTACATAAGTTTTTCAATTTGTAATAATAATTGTAAGTTGGTCAATATTGCTTTCACATCAGCTCAGATCCAAATTGTTATCAAAGTCAAATTACTTAACTTTCGTTTTGGGATGGTAAGAAAACATTCAAATGTGTGTTTGTTAGAAATATTTTCAGAACAATTAGTGGAAGTACAATTCTACATACAACGACAATCACCATAGGGTTTGTTTCACTAGATACATTATTAACTTGGCATTATTCGATCAAGAGTTGTGGTTTGCATGAAGCATTCTATTAGTTATTCGCCCATTTATATGTTATGCTGTCTCGGCCAAGTAATATTCCTTCATATTTGATTACGTCACAAATATGCTGGAATCTCCAATTGTGTTTGAAATACTGCTATATCTGTCAGCGTCTGTTCGTAGTTATCATTTTCGGTTTGTGACTCCCAATTTCGTTTAATTAGTGTTCGTTAACTGCATTACTAGTCCTGTGGTGTAGATTATCATACTTGGATTCACAGCCTAATGATAAAAAGCCACCTTACTGTTGGAAGTATCTTAATTGAAATGTTATGAGATAAAATAAAAAAAAGGGAGATAGTTCATTGCTTTCTTTTACTGTTGTTTCTGTTCATTTTAGTATAGTGTTAGTTATGTTAACAAGATTACTTTAGTCCTTCACGCAAATTATATGTTTGCTGAGTTCATATTGGCCGGCTGGTTGTGTATTATAGCTGAAGTACGACATCCAACAGTTTACTTTTCGTGCTCATCCTATAATCTCTTTAATTAAATAGAATTTCATATATATAAAGCATAAACTTATCAAGTGTTGTAAAATAATTTTGTAGCCGCTAATCATCGTAGCTACATTACTTAGGAATACAATTACGATTTGTCAAGTTCATTCAGAATGACTGATTTAATACTTCGTTTCTACGGAAGTGAACAAATGTCAAGTTCAGTATCGCGATAAGAGGAATATACATCCGATTAATCTAACAAATAATCCATATAGAGAATCAAGTCGTTCTTAATCAATTTCTGCGTAGTAAGGGAGTTGTATTACAATCTCACTAGTTGGCGTGGATCCGAAAATCCAATATATTCAAACACGAACTTCCTGTCAACCTCATAAGACTGTGGTGTCATATAACCCAAAATGACTTCTTATTTTAGTTGTTCTCTAACAAGAAAACCACCTAGCCCCTAGTTCTAGCAGATGTAGTATAGTTTACTACTGTTTCATCTAAGCTAAGTGTGAGATCACCTTTCATCCTTGTTGGTGTAGTTGGTATGATAACCAAGGTCTTTGTGTAAAACAACAAAAATACCAAGCTAAGGAGACTATCTGTAAACATATCTCCTTGTTTTACCTCGATAGTAGGTGCCACATTACTCACTTCTGAGACCATCATAGCTACCATCAACTTAACAGAAACCTGGATGATCAGTTTAATTCCGTAAATATTCAAAAACTAACCATAGATTTAAGCATTTCCCACACACCGTGTAATCCAGTTCCGCCAACATGCAGCTAAAACATCGACAGAGGTAGTGTGTAATGTAGATGAGAAGTGAGTTCCCTTTAGTTATTCAAAGTAACTAGTATTCCACTGGGAGCTCTCTCTACTCATTAAGGTTCCACAACTTCAATCTTTTTCACTATATACTTAAACTAGAATAAAAAAATGGGATGCCACTGAGGTTCGGACACAAAATATATCAAACTATTAAAGGAATATCGAGTGAACAATCAACTTTGTGTATTGAAACAATTTACTGTCTGTGGATAACAGCACAGTACATCCCTATTTACAATGGTTAAACACCTAAAGATGACACAGCTTTACCACATAAATTGCGCTTGATTAGAAGTCGGTTAGTACAATTACATAATGATGAGATGTGTTTAAGAACGTAAGGATATGAATTTTACTCAATTACTAAAAATCCGATCAAATTATTATGATTTACGCATATAACTCAACAGCAAGACTTTTGTGATATAGCTTCTATATTACTTTATTTACGAGTGTTCCTTTCTGATTTTAATAATAGTCGATTGGTAACTCAAATTGGCATGTTGTTTCTAAACTGCAATGAAAGTAGTTACTGATCTTAGTATTGTAGTCAACTTAACTCTCGTTCGATTACATCCTGACGTAAATTTAAGCAAACTCCTCTGCTGTTTTTATCAACTAACCTTATTTCATACAATTGTTCCTCTTAACTAATTTGAATAAATCTAAAGATAATTGAGGCAGAATATTATGAATTCTTTACATTTCGTCGCTTCTTATTAGATGCTTACAACTATATATGTATTCAAGTGTAACACTGAGATATGATATAATGTGAAACAATTGACACTGATAACGAAAGGAATTATGATGGCAAGGATTATCAGAAATTATATATATCTGGACATACGTTCATGCATGTGCAAGTTCTTTCAGGCTTTTCATTGAGCAAAGTGTACGAGAGCGGTCAAAAAGGGTTCGTAAAATCCCTCTTTTGTAATTTTTATTTATTTTAACACAGGTATTGGTACACGGAGGCACCAAATACATATGCGCCACACGAATCTCAATTGATTTGTGTGAGGGCTATGATACTGCCCGGGTGCCCAAACCGAAGCAGGTGGTTTTCTTAGGGGGCCACACCCCGAGCCTTCGACCTGAAGATCTGATCCACAAGGCAGTGGAGCATCGTAAGGAGATGCAGTCCCATGGTAGCCGGTGACCAACGATTGGTTCATACGCCATTTGTTCCTTCAGGATACTGGAGCCCATGTGCACTATTGGTTTGGGATCCGGTTAAAGCGCCGGACATTCGCTTTTCGTCCTCTCATTTTCGTAAACAACACCCCCGCCACGAGAAGGCAGTGAGTAGGACTTCCCTGGTAGAGGCTATACACGCATGGCCATCCGAGAGCATTTGGAGAGGGAGAGTGGATTCTCCCCACTCTCAGCGGTACCAGGGCATTCGGGTATTCCTATATCTGACTCCAGCCAAATCGTAGGCTGATTTTTATTGAAATGTACATGTCGCCATCCCTCGTATATTTTTATCGACTTCACTCGCCTTAGAGAATAACGGAATAAAGTAAGCAAAATGCGAGAATGAGTATTGAATATACATATTTCATACACTCATTGATTCAGACAGAGAATCGAAACGAAGTGACACGAAGCAGAGAAGGAGAGTGAGCCAATTTGTTTTGATTAAGCGTGACTCAATATTTATATTCAGACAAAAATAAGTTAGAGACACGTAATGAGTAGACTGAACAATCAACGCACATGCGATCATGTCATATAAAAAGTCAAGATTAATGAGTGATAATTTACAAGGTCAAAATATGGCTTCAGAAGAATGAATAAATTGGCCTGTCCAGAAGCTAACATAACTTATGTGGGCTTGATATAATACCAGCCACCACAAGATAAACTCCACTTTATATATTTTTCCGGTGGAAGTATCTTATAGTGTGCCATCTGAACTTCGTTTTATTCCAATATCTAAGATACAAAATTTACCTTCTACTTCATGTTCGCTAGTAAAATTTATATTATTATGTACATTATTAAACAGATTGAGTAGATACATAGTATGTTTCTGATTGTTGCACACAAGATATATGCCATCGATATATTTATAATAGGGTCTAGTTTTCGATTGCGTGTTTAAGCTTCGTCTATTTCAAGCTTCCTATAAATTTCATCAAGAAGTATGCCGAAACAAATCACTTGTCAAATACGATACAGAGGAAAAGACCTGCTTCCTATATTCGCGTTTCAAAGAATTATCTCCAGACAAAAATAGCAGCGTCTTTCAGGTTTACCGAAGCAGTAGCAATAACGAAACTCAAACCTGAGTTATGTGTCCAGAATGAGAGAGTAAATAACTTATCACTACATTTTGTATTGTTTGTTTAAATCTTCCATCGATGTTTAGGACTGCGTTTGATCAGTCTCTTATAGGTATATGTTCATCATGTGCGGATTACCCTAACTCACAAGCATTATAAGTAGGTATATCCAACTTACGAGTTCCGAATTGGACGAAACGCACGTCATGGACTCCACTGCTAGCCACCGTCCATCTGTGCTTATAAGCTTATCAATACCTTGGTAAATAATAGTTTTTTGTTATTGTCATTGTTATTATTTTAGTAGTGATTTTGTTATGTGGTCTTAAACTAATTCTTATTTTATGTGTACTAAAATCATCCTTTCATTCATCTGCTTTTCAGTTAACTTTAATCTTCAAACATATGTAAACTCTTCAAATCCTGTTTAATTATTTTGTAACCCATCTTATCAGTTCCTTATTCTAGACAATAGTCAACTCGTAACTAAGTGTCCTTCATATTTATTTTCAAGTGATTTGAATGTTGTTTAAATTCTATACAACTTCTATAATTATTACACGATTTATCTTATCTGTTTCTGGACTTCATTTGATCAGTGCCTTACCTTCCATCACCATATAGCAAGGATTATATATATATATATATATATATATATATATATATATATATATATATATATATATATATATATATATATATATATATATATAATCCTTGCTATTATGGTTCTTTCTGTCATTATTACCATTTGTTTCACATTGTATTATGTAACAATGTTACATTTTAATACATAGATGGTTGTAAGCAGCTGATGAGAAACCACGAGATATAATGAATTTATGTAATTCTGCTTCAGTTGTCGTTTTAACTAACCTTAATAAAAAGCACGACATTGTTTATCATAAAAATATTTACAATATACAACTCTACTTCTGCTCATTCAGTAATGACACAATTGATGTACATGTTTCATATTACAATGCCTAATATTAATTTGTTCCATATATATTTTTATAGATTGTGAAAAGTCAAAAAACAGAGAAATATAACATTAAGATAATGAAAAATGAGATGTAAATTAGATAACAATTTTTGTGTAAATAACTTGACAAAAACAATTTTTATGACATCAAAGATAGTGATTGCTCGGGTAGTATGCGAATAGCAGTAAGCTTGAATTATAGCAAAATCTATTTCATGAATTATGATTGTCTATCAGTGTTTAAATCCTGTTATGAGATAAACATGTATCATTACAGTAAACATCGCAGTTAATGTTATATAAAAGGGATTTTCGTCATGGACTAACATACTAAAATCTAAAAGCTGCAAGTTCTGGAAGCCTAGCGTTGAGTTATTGTGTGCACTCCGGAGAGGTTACAAGTAGAAAAAAGATAATGCTCATTGTTTCTTGGTTCACAACTATACAACTATATACTTCGTAATGTTCACTTTTACACATTATTTTAATAGTTGAGATCATGAGTCAATTGAAGCTAGACCACCATGGAAAACCTGGAGGCACTGGACAGCTTTTTCGTCCTACTGCGGGAGTCCTCAGCAGTGTGCATTCACGACCTTTCAGTCTCGCGCGCGAGCGTTTAACCTCTAGACCACTGAGCCGGCATCCAACCGTGTTAATGTCTAACTTCAACTAATCGACGAAATTGAGCGACACATCCACCATTGTCTTCACATTAGTCTGCAATATTTTTATTTCTTGACCTGTAAGTTGTCAAACTAAATTATTATTTTATATAAGGTTTAGCAGATTATTTGTAGTAAACTTATTCTCAATATCAGCTGTACGTAATTACTTGACTTAATATTAGCTGCGCCGGAATGTTTGATTACTGTGTAATGAATAAACAGAAAATAACAATTATGATTATTTAATTTCTAAGTAAACTGGATGATAAGGTTACTTTTTGTAATAAAATATGACAAAAGAAGGTTTTTTTTAAATGGTTAACGTATCCTTTAACGATTTATCATTTTGAAGTTGTCTCGACGGTTCTGAAAGAGGTTTTATGGCTGAAATGTCATGTATACGCATGTATGTGCATACGAACACATCCGTTCACATTGGCAATAAGAGCTTGGGTGTTAAAAGGAAACACCTCAGATCACCTATGTGCATGAACTATTCATGTCTCAAATGGGGCTCGAGCCCTAGATATCCATAATTCAAGTAAAACTTTGAGACCGATTGGGTTGTCAATGCCTAATTGTGAGATAATAATCATCATTATTAAAAAAAGTAACATTATACATTGAAGCACCACAACTCAACATATGTACAGATTTATGGAATACATATAAACAGATGAATGGAATAATTATACAACACTAAATAAGTGATTTTAACTTTGACAACAGTTGAAACCATGATAATGATAAACTAAATTTGGGTTGAAAAATTGTTCTCTCCTATGATTCTTCAAGTATGCTGTGACATTTAATAACATATATGAAAGAATTAAATTATTTCTGATGTATAAATTTGTTCCAGATAATCATTTAAAGATCTATCGAAACAATCCTTATATAAAAATTCACCCTCGTCCATTATAAATGGTAATTTACTTCAGTAATCTTTGGATGGATCGTACTTCATAATTTATAATTCTGAAAAATATGCTGTCACATAATGATTAGATTTTTAGATTTGAGCCATTGGGATCATGATTCTCTGTGAGATTTAAAGACTTTAAGTTCGATTCTCTGCGTAGTCTTCAGAAAGTATTTCTTAATAAAATCAAATTGGTTTAAAAGAGCTATTTGCTTTTATTTGGTTGCCAATAGGTTTCTAATTGGGATTTTAAAACTACAAAAATATAGTTACATTACTAAATTCAATTCTTTTCTCATCACTGAATAAATCTTTCATGAAAATAGCTTTAAACTACCACATGGTATATTTATATAGGTCATAGTAAAATAAAAAGACATCCTAATAAAATAGTTGGTCAACATTAGTATAAAGTATTTTAGCACAAATAATTACATTCAGATCTGGACTACATTCCTACATTGGTTGTTTTGATTGTGATAAGTAATATTCGAATCTAAGTAGTTCACTTTTGTTTACTTGAGCTTCGTAAGCTAATGACTTTTTCAATTTTAAGAATAAAGACAATAATTCACTGATAATTACTTGATTCAGAATATAATTAGTGAATTACACTGGAACCTTATTTATTACTAATAAAACAACCTTGTAATACAACAAATTTTGTCCATATATTTAAATCAAACCAATGATACATTTTCACGAAACGTGTTTTTTTTTCAAATTTCCTTTTAATTACCGAATTTTCGAATGGTTTGAAGTCAACAGAATGCTTGAGGAATTAAAGGAAAATTATAATTCATGAGAAAATATATTCAGTTCGTCTTACCCCTTTCCTACTTTGTGAGATCAGTATGTTTTTTGGTGAATTGTATTCAATCTTTCAATGCTGTATTTTTTCCGAAACCACCATTCATATAAATCTATTTTTTCCCTACACATTCATAATGTTTGTGTGCAAAAGTATGTGCACGTGTTTTACAAACACAGCATGTGTACACTTTGTGCCTATAGCATATCTATCTGGATGTTTTTAATATGCATACGATTATGTGTATACACCTATATAAAAATGTATAGTATACACAGTTGTTGAAGGAAAAACTTCCCATAAACTGTAAATTCACAAATAATGCACATTTTCATAAACACATATACATTACTACTGTCCACTATCGAAATCGGAGCAGTTTGATGTCTTAACAAACAGTTTATCATTCTTTAGTAAAGAAATTTTAACCAGTAAACAGCCATATACAGATTTGTTATATATAAAGAGATAAATCAAGAAAATTAAAATTATTCAGTAATATCGACAGTGGTGAAAATTACATAACATTATTAGTCTTAGTAACAAACAACATGTCTGAATCCTTTTATCCGATACTTGACTCTTCCTATAGACGAGAAGAATGTGCCATCCATTTAGAATGTCATGTTAACTCAGATGACAGAATCACAGCAGGTAAGTATACGTGTTCATTATACTGTATATACATGTCTTTTGAAAAAAATTATACTACTAGGTAAATTTACTCCTGTAAATAATAGTTGTGTAGAAAAAATGTTGTCGTTAATGACATGTTTCACGTGTTTATTTGGCTTATTTATTTCTTGTATCTTTCTAATGAGGATAATAATCAGTAAAACTGAACATTGATAACTAAGACAAATTTAGCACTCAGTTTTAAATTATACATGGATTATATGAACATTTAAATTTAAGGATCGAAAGTACTGACGGATTTATCACATTTTAATATGATCAGTAATAAGCGGTACATAAATTTTATGAATGTAGGAAACCATTTCATATGTTGAAAAAATAAGTGAGTTAAAACTTTTTTGAAATCCAGAACACTGGATTATAAGAAATATGAGGATTTTTATCAACCTCGAATTCATATAGTACTCATCTAAAATAAGTAGCTGAGCTCTTCGATACTGAATAGACTTGCTTAGAAATGCTACAGAGATTAGTTAATTCGCTTATTCGACCATGAATTACTGTAAAAAGGTTATTATGAACCTTCAAAATATTAGAGACATGGTCTCATAATGACAAGTAGAAAAAATACGTCCGTTAGCAGCCTCATTGTTTAGTTCATTAACGTCCAGTTAAAAACACTAGAAAAACATTCTTTTTAGAATTGTTTATTGAACTAATTTACTGATCGTTTCAACAAAAGGATTATCAAGTTACTACCCAGTTTAAATACTCGTTTATCTGTTGTTGATTACTAATGACGGAAAAATTTCAAGAAGGTTTCACATGTATTCAGTTTAATATATCACATAGATGGTGAAAATAAACAAATAAATCTATCATCAAAATCTCAAATGTTTATTGAATAACTCTCCAACTGTAGGCAAACATGGAAAACAATAAATGGAGGCTTTTATAATGTATGAAGTATAGATGAGTTTGAACAACATACATTAAAGTTTGTTTGATGGATCAACGCAAGGGTTACATAAAGCACTTGATTTTCATTGGCTTTTATCAAAATAGATTCCTTTTTATTATAAACAGGCACACAATTTTTAGCTTCATTTTATTAAGCTGAACTCTAAGAACTACAGTTTACGGAACAGTAGGATGAAACAATATGTTCTCTTAAAGTTACAAGCTTAACCCATAATGATTAGTGTGCAGTACATGTTTGGTTAAAACGTTCTAATTCGCTTTATTAATATCTTAGCGAGAAGAGACTTAAATGAAGCTCTAAGTAACTCAGCAAATTGCTGTTTACTTGCCTTTATTTATTTAATCGGATTTTAATAAATAAATTTATTCATAAAATATTAAAGTGTCAATATTTTCTAACAAAACAGGTTTGTACTCCTAAGAAAGCTTGAGTTTCCTCATTACCACAAGTTACTTGCCTTCAGAACTACCAAGAATGATTATAGATAAATCAGTCGCATGTTATTCAAATTTGAACAAGTATTTTTCTAACGTCTTGTCAGTTAGCTAAGCAATCGTACTTCCATTGTGATTTGCAAAATTAGTTTGATTCTCAAAACCTAACTAGTCACTGTTTGGCAATTGACACATTCAAAAAGGATATTACATAATCATAGGAAAAGTTAGATTTCCCAGAAAATTTCAATAAGCGTTGTATTTGCTTATATTTGTTTTATTACTCTCCTATTCAGTTATTTCTCTCCATTCACACTGTCCAATAATTTGAAAAATATTTAAAATGTATTTTGCACATACAGGTGAAAATTTCTCTGATCAAGTTTTACCGCCAAGTTTATCGACAACATCAACAAATGGTAAACTACGACCTTATGCTATTTGTGCACCAACTCAAATTAATTCAATTGCACAAAAATTTTATACCGATACATCTAAACAACCTTCAAATATTATATTTGATTCATCGGCCAGACTACCAACAACAGGAACAAGAGCGACCAGAACAACATCGATTAGTACTTGTGATAACACAAATACTAATTGTAACAATACTAACAATCAGAGTACAAATTATTCACACTGTATCACTACAAATCCTATGCTCAGATCTGCAAATTATGATATGTCAAGATTTACATTACCTATAGATAAGAACAATAAATCATTCAAATTAAATGATGACACATCAGATTTCCTAGTGAATAATACATTCAATTCAAATAATCCTATGCTCAATAACACCAGTAATCATCATATTAATACACTTAATTCAACTGTTAATTGTAATTCCAGGGATAAAGTAAAAAAACGCCGTAATCGAACCACTTTTACAAGTCATCAACTAAATGAGATGGAAAGAATATTTCAGGTGATTAGTGTTTTAATATCACCATTTTTATAATACGCTTGTTTAATTGCTAATAAAAAAAGTTAGTTAAATTATGCAGTAAAACCTTTGCATTGATAGGTCACTTAATTCTGTGTAAACTTAGAGAATCTCTTATATGAGACAGTTCTAATACTCAAATGTGGGAAATTTAGTGTTCTTGTGAAAAATTTATTTTATTCATAATTTGATTGTCTTAATATTCTATTCTTAAGAAAAGTAAATTACATTGTCTTGTAATAATAAAAGCAGAATATCATTAGATTGTTTTTATTGCTTATTAATGAGTTTGTAGATTTACTGTTCAGTTAACTCGGATACGTACGTTAGTTAGTTTCATTGTGCAAATTTTGTCTAGTGTATTCACGATCTAAAGCCTGGCTTCAAAACTAATTGCCACATAATACGTTTTGACCTACTGTTTAGTACCTAAATACTGAACAGTATTTCATTTCACAAATGCATGCGATATATCATGTAGATTGATTTAGTGAATTACACTAATGTATCATTTTTAAACACCAAAAAAAAAGCATCTTCAAAGAATATTTCACAGAAAGGAAGTGTTTCGAAATGTGCATAATTCAATAGATTTCCTTAACATCTTTTATAAAATTGATTTGCATAAACTGAATTGCAATTAGATACTACAATTAAGTAATTAAGATCCGGATGCTTCAGTCAAAAGAGTCTATGAATGTTAACTTTGAGAAAAGTATTTAACTGAATTACCCGTAGTTAAAATAAGTGGTACATTTAAAATATTTTTTATTTAGATCCATTCATTATAAGATAGTACAAAAGCAATAAAATATTTTGTGTAAGTAATTGCACAGAGTATTTCTGTAGATGCTGTGATTTAATGAGTATTATTTTAATGGTGTAATTTTATCAGACTCTGGGCTTGCATTTATAGATCATTACTTTTATTATAGCAGAATAAGTCTCAAAGTATTATAAACATATAGATATCTAGGATATAATGTGCACACTTGCAGAGACTTCACAGTGATGCTTAATGTCGATTAAAAGCTTTCAAGCATAAAATGTGTATAAGTAACATTTTCCTCCACATGTACAGAATTGTATTTTCACAGTCACAAACGTCTGGTTGAAAAACAGAAATTGATGTTTTATACCAGTTCATTAATCAGAAATTTGCCTCCGTATTATTCTTACCGAAATAAATGTTTTATATTGATTTTCATTTGAATGGTTTAAATATTCCATTCTTTTTTCTTGATATTTCTGCTTAATCATCTGTGATAAAAAGTAATCAAGTGGAAACTTTTGTGATATAAATTAAAAGTACAACAGTCTTTAGTGTTAAGATGAATTCAGTATTAGTAACAAAGAATATATTTCACCATTAAAATGATAATACCGATGAACCACAGTATTTTCAATAGGGAAATACAAGTAATATTTATTCAATAAGTCATTATCTGATCTACTAAATGAATGATAAAGTAAGTATTTGACTCTCAAGAAAGCAATGACATACTAATTTACATAAAATAAAGTTTTCTTCATTTAGCACAATGTTTCATGTCAAATAAATTTTTAATAGTTGAAATCTGAAAATAAATTTTTATCGGAAAGGGAATTTTCGGGAAATCTTAGTAATTTAATAGTTGAATTCATGAGTCGATTAAAGCTAGACCACCATGGAAAACCTGGAAGCTCTGGACGACCGTTTCGTCTTAGTATAAAACTCTCCAGCAGTGCGCATTCAAGATTGACTAATAAATTTAATTATTAAATTACTATAATATCCATAAAACCCCTCTCTGATTTCAATCATCATATGCTCATTAGTGACGGTCTTTTAAGAAGTACTTCCTAGAGTTTTAGTGAGAATCCGTGACCAGTAGAGTTCAACAATATCTGTTGTGAGGCAGTGACCCACTGAAGACAATTGTGGACGGTGGCGCAATTTTGTGAATTGGTTAAAGTTAGACATTAACACCGTCTAATGCCGACTCAGCGGTCTAAAGGTTAGGCGTTTGCGTGCGAGACCGAAGGTCCTGGGTTTGAATTCCAAAAGCGGGATTGTGGATGCACACTGCTGATGAGTCTCATGCAGGGACGAAAGAGTCGTCCAGTGCTTCTAGGTTTTGCATGGTTGTCTAGCTTTAATTGACTCATGAAGTCGACTAATAAATAAGTTTTTCTTCATTTAGACCCGAAAGTAAGGTTTAACTAAAAGTAGATTCATATTTAGTTTACAGATAAGGTGTTCGTGAGTTAGTAGATGGTATTTTACTTGGTTACCTTATGGATTCGTAAAGGATAACAAAAAAGAAACCAACAGCCAACAGCTTGGAAAGTAGACATAACGTATTTATTTGTAGTAAAAAAAGAATGATCAACAGCACCCGAAAATTCCTAAGCATGATTAGAGAAAAATTCCGAAGTAAAATTTGGAAATAACTGATAATTCAAAACCATCTTTTAAAATACGTATAAAAACATATACTTACAGATTATAACCTGCATCATAGATTTTAAGATTGGTCAATATAAGTCAATTAACACTAATAACTAGACAATCACTGCGTTAGTTACAATTTAATAATCAATTAATGTAAACAATGTTTAATGCTTAGGAAAATATTGGAGATGTTTTTTGTAAACTACAACCGTTTCACAAACTACACTCGGTCTTAGAAATAAGCTATGAAAAGTACTCCAGCTAATAGTTGTTGATTTTGACGGCGTATAAATAAAACTGGATCTTTATAATGAATAGATCTTCGGATTTTCAATTGTAAAAATCAGAATATTTACATCCACTTGGACTGTAAATAAGTTTTATCGTATATATAGATAGATTAAAATCAAGTTTGTAACGCCTACATTATCACAAAAAGTGAATGTTAATATAGCCATCACATTAAAAATGAGATTGAGGAAGGACTACAGATCAGGTGAAGGTTTCTAATTTCTGGATTTTATAAAACTAGTAAGACCTATACCCGTATTTACATTTTAAAATTTTGATTACTTTCGTTTATTATCCAGTTAGAACATTAAGACACATTTCAGAAGTGATTTAAGAAAACGTTTTAATCAAGTTAGAGTATAACTGAGTTTGCTCAATCTTACTTACTATAACCTTCCGTCTCATTAACTGTTCACAACATGAAGGTAGAAAATTACTGGTTTGTAGATAACTGTAATCAGTCAATAGCAATCTCTTATAATGTATTGATTACTTTGTTAGCCTATGAATAAATCCTTGATTATTAAAGTTTAATTTGTACATTAGGTCTTAGACACATAATGTGTTAGAAGTGTTACATTTGAAATATTTAGTAATGTTTACGATTGTTTCTATGTAATTAACAGGTTACAAATTATTGATTAAGTTTCTAGTTAACCGTAAAAATATTTATCCAATTTATTCAGTGTAAAAATAATTTTTTAAAACCTCAATAGAAATATTTTAATCATTTCAGATACTTATAAGTAATATGTATTTAGGTATCTTTGTGTTACAGACCATAGTTACTTTTATGACTGTCTTTATTGAATTGAATGGACAATGTGTGCTTAATATCATTTATTTAAATAACAAAATAATAATAATAGACTGTATTAATTAATTACAATGTGTTTTGAAGACGTGTTTTACTTGAAAATATTAATTGCTTTACAGTGCAATGTAAAAATTTTCATTCAGTAAGTTCTGAAGACTGTGGTCAAATGATATATAGAAAGTTCCTGACTTTTAATTAAAATAAAGCTATTCAAGCGAGGTTCCAAAAACAAATAAATGAATAATTTCTCACATTTCAATAAGTTCGAAGCTGTTAGCATCAAGAATTAATCCATTATTCTTTAACAAGTTTATTTATGACGCTAAAATCACATTTGCAAGCAGAATGATTCGAGTTAATAAGCTAATGGAGTGCTAATTTTTATCAAATATGATTTATTGAAACCTCCGTACACATCTAATTAATCTAAATGGTTGTTCATACTTCAGATTTTTTCCATATCCTGTAATAACCTACTTTTACAAATTTGTTCCGCAATTTATCTAGTAAATTTTTTATAGATCTTTTCTCAAATCATAAAGACAATTGCTACTGTCATTATAATTTTGAATCTGTCTATTGTCACATAATTTCAAGTTTAAATTTTATATTCAACATAAGTTTCTGACAGCTTAAAACCGTTTTATTGATTTGTAAGAATTTGGATCTTATTTAAGAGCAGAGTACACTAACCAGTCAATGGGTAGTATTTAACATATGCTTAAATATCATTAACGTTGGTAATGAAATATCGATCACTTGAATTTTTCCATCATGTCGCTCATCCGTCTAACTGCTTCAAAGCATCTCATAGGTATCCTGTTTTGGTAAATATTATCATTGATACTTAGATTTACATATGCATAGATTTATGTAAGAAAACCAACGAATTCAGAATGAGTTAATTTCAAAAGAAAGATTTTCATCAAAGAAAAATAACTACAAATAAGAATGGATCTCTGGCAAGTATATCAATAAGATAGATTATGTTTCTATGGGAATCATTAGAAAAAAGTATTTAGTATTAACAATACTAATAGTTAATAGTTATGTTTATCCTATAGTCTTTATGATGAAATGCAATATGACCCTTAGTTATAAAGGTAATTTCTAATTTTTTCAATCATTACTGTCTCGTGTCTTATCTGTAATAGTTTTCAATTTTCTTTTTGTTCTCACTTCAGAAATCCTATTCTATTAAGCACTAATATTTTGCATCTGAAATGAAATAATCCAGATGATACTTGAATTGTCAGAAAGTAACCTTGTTCTATTGCAATTAAAGAAAATGATTCATACATAAATGAAAGAAATCAGTATAAATGAGAAGATAATAAGACCAAGGGAAAAATATTCATTTTATTGATTAAATATTGATAAAGATTTATTTTTATCTTCTTGGAACTATGTTAAGTTACATTGCGTATTGACTGAAGCTTTTAAAAATGGCATTAGTTCTGATTCACTAGGAATTATTCAGTAATGAATTCATTATGTTTATAATAACAACTGAATATTATAATGATATAAATTTATTGCATTGTTACATGAAGCGATTTGTTTAACTATTTAAAAACATGATATCACATACTTACGCCTGTTACTCTCAATGGAGCATAGGCCGCCGACCAGCACTCTCCAATACACTCTGCCCTGGGCCTTCTTTTCTAGTTCCATCCAATTCTTGTTCATTCTTATCATATCTGTCTCCATTTCCCGGCGTAATGTGTTCTTTAATCTTCCTCTTCTCCTTTGGCCTTGAGGATCCCATGTGAGGGCTTATCGTGTGACGCAGTCGGGTACTTTCCTCAATGTGTGTCCTATCCACTTCCAGCGCTTTTTCCTGATTTCTTCCTCCACTGGGATCTGATTTGTTCTCTCCCACAGTAGGTTGTTGATGGTAGTGTCTGGTCAACGGATCCGAAGTATTTTGCGCAGACAACTGTTAATAAACACCTGTATCTTCTGGATGATGGCTTTCGTAGTCTTCCAGGTTTTGGCCCTATACAGTAGAACTGTCTTGACATTATGATATCACATAGCTTCTATATTTTCTAATAGTCATTAATTATTTGAGAATAATGAGTTAAGAATTAAAATAATGAATTTGTATACTGATATACCTGTTCCATAGTTACAAATACTGTTAGCGTTTTGAATAGATTTTTGATTGTATAATAAGACCTATTTTTTTAAACATTATTAACCTTGATTGCCGGTTAAATTTTTATAGAATTCTGCGAGTGTATTTTTCGTAGTATAATACTCATACAGATAAATCTTTTATGAAACGAATTACATCCCAGCTATCTATCTGTAATACTTACTATACTATTCAACTATAAGCAATAAATTTAATATTAAGCGATTATTATATTTCTAGGAAAACGAACGAATTACAGCTATAATTTAATCAAATATTTGTAGAAAACAGTGTTATGCATTTAGTTGTGATAATGTTTCATGTTAAAACCATGCATATAAAAATTTATATTTAATAATTGAATTCATGAGTCAATTGAAGCTAGGCTATCATGGAAAACCTGGAGGAGTTTCATACCAGGATGAAACGGCCATCCAGTGCTTTCAGGTTTTCCATGGTGGTTTAGCTTCAATTGACTCATGAATTCGATTATTAAATAAATGTATATATTTTGTGCATATATATCACAAAATGGATGATAGTTTTTATTTCAATATAAACGACTGTACACAACATGATCTTTAGTGTTATTCATATATAAAATACAATCTTATGAAGCAAGATTTTTAGTCTGAGCTGTAATACTTGGAAATGAACTAATATAAAACTATCCATAGAATATTTATTAAAAAGAAAAACGATTTTTCAGGCGTGCATTTTTCTTCGACAAACTTTTCTTCAGACCATACAGTTATATATCTGTAATTGTTGTATTACGTTAAATAAAATAATATAGTTTGGATAAAGATTTTCAGGTTTGCGATTTTGTTGGAATCCACTACACTAATGAGTACAGTTTTAAACGTTTATTGTGTCGTTTACTTCTGTAATTTATACGTTACCAAATTAGAAAGGATACAAAAGTCACATTTCATCAAGAACCGAGAGGGGGTGTGAATATTTTGAACCATTGGACTCATATTTACCGGATCTATTGGATCGAACCCATAAGGGTTTGTGGGTGACCCTTTTCAGAAATTTTGAATTAGGTAGAAACAGTCGTAAAATACACCCATGTTTTTAATGGTCTCATGATGAAAACAATTTATTTATACATATATGTATACATTACTCATGGTCTATTAACCTTACATATATTATTAACTAGATATTACCAATATGTTTCTAGTAAATGTAGTAAGATAAATATGGTTTATTCATCGGATTAATGCAACCTATAAATTGAGAGTATCAAAACTCATGTCTAATGTAAACATGCCGAAATTTGACAGGATTTCTGTTGTCAAATGATAGAATTTTTGGTATAGATTTAGCAAGCTTTAAGCTAAATGTTTATCACAATCATTATTGCATCAGAGATTTGTACAAAGTTTTATACTCTATCATTTGTTAATAATTTGATGTTTATACTTCACTTTTTTTTATGATTGCTTGTAGACATTATACATGATATAAAACCAAATCTTGTCCTTAACCGAAATTCACTTATGGACCCTTAAAACCATACACCATTTGAATAACTAACCATATAGTTATATTTAGCTAACTTTTAAGGTTCTAGTAAAGACCAGTAATTTGTAAAATTTTTGAAGTTGAATAAGAGGCAATTACTTAGCAGTGACACTGAATAGAGATCATGTTACGTCACAAACTGAAGTTGGAAAATATGGATCGTTAAATCCTTCTTTCGGATAAAATTATCGCTTATATCCAGAAAATTGAAGGTTATTGTTTCATTAGCATGTGGGGTCGTGCATGTGCACTGTTAGGATACTGAATACAAAAGTATGAAAGGTATTCAATACTTTCTGACCTCTGCAGATTCGCTAAACGATGCCATTTGATGATCAAAAGTACTGTTCTAGTTTTATTCAGTAGGACCCACTTATAGAAAACGAATTACTAAATTCACACTTATTATGTAATCAGATGACGTTATTATCAAATACAATGCAGAGAATAAATTTATGCGTAGGTGAAATCTAGAAATACCGTTTGATAAGCTATTATATTAATTTCCTAAAATCATTGTCGTTAGCAGATTGCTTTTATATGTACCCTCAATAAACGAAACACCAAATAAAACAGAACCCGATGCATCACTCACATGTTCAATGATAAACGATATGTTGTTTCACTTTACAATAAGCTTGATATTGTAATTATTTTTCCGACAAGTTGGCTACTGTGATAAGTTTAAATAGTTAGAAGATTCAGAAAACATGTCACTATTATCTTTCATGAGATAAGTTGATAATGATGACTTCCAGAAACCAGTTGCCATTAAATCTCGTATGTTGATCATAGAACATCCACAGATGAAGTAAGGCTATTATTTTCTGAAATACGATAGGTCGTAAACCATGAGGTTTTTTCAAATAATTTGTTCATGTACTAACTGGGATATCCAATACGAAGTCATTAGTGTTATACTTAGTTAAAATAAAGGAAAAGTCTAATAATGTATCTTCAATTATAAGATAATTGATACCAGTTTTGATGAAAGTTTACAGTTTTTACAGAGTAATGAATGCTAGCAATGAACGATAGCAAAATTTATGATCAGTAAGAAGATAAAGTTTATAGTTCAAGATAAATGAGGTTAAGATTGTCAGTTACTGAAATCATTTTCAATAGTTTATGGCTTAAGGTTTTCATACCACAGTGCAATCTGTTTTAAATAGCGTTTCTAGCTAGATTATAGGTGTGGAACTTCAGTGGAATTCAGAAGTAAATGTTACTATAAATCACTGACGTAATATATACGTGGCAAAACATTTTTGATATTACTGTAAGCTTTCTGTGATTGTCAATGGAAAATGGGAATTACTAAGTATGAAACATAGCTTAAGTGCTTAATTGCTTTGATGACTAAAAAGTTACAGCTTAGTATTATTGATTGATCACAGATGATAAAATAAAGATAACACATATATAACGAAATTCCCGCTCTATCCGATCCAATTTTGACCTTTCTCGAGATTTGAAATTATAAAGTTAGATCCGATAAGTGGTTAAGGAAAATTGAATAATACTTATCCATTACTATATATTGTTTACAACGATATTGATTCGGGATATACTTGATTTCTTTTAGAAACGATATAATTGAAATAACATTTCCTGTGGCTGTTTTGGTTACTAGTTTAAGTCAAACATTTCACAGTTTAACACAAACGAATCAACCCTATAAATAGAAGTTAAGTAGCTAGCCTTTACATATAACTTAATTTATTATTTGCCAATTGTCTGAAGCTTTTATAGTTGGAGTCATAATCAAGATTAATTTTCAAGAACAGTTGCTGAAGCAGTTATACTATCATATATTGCACACAAGTATTATTTTGTCAAACAGTCGTTAACTGTTGTACTAAAAAACACCTAAAGTTTTAAATGATAACACTTAGACTATAGAGGCTTTAATTTATTTATTAAATTACTGACTATTTTCAAACCAATCTGATATTATCTAGTTTTATTCCTAAATTTAAGTTGTGCTTATTCTGCAGCTGTCTTATTGCTTTTCTAAAACTCTAAATTCAGTTTATTAGATTCATTAGACTAGTGCAATTCTTAGAAACCTCCGTACATATATTGACTGATAAGTTAAGATGGATAAGAGGTTTTATTGATCTAACAGGATGGTGTGATGCATATCGGATGTAATAAATAGTAGTAGTTTAATAAATTTACTTTGGTTTTGATTTTTTTGTATAGCTTATGAATAATATTTAAAGAAATGTAAAGGAATCAAATGGTCAATATTGATGATTTATTTAAAATTTAGTAATATGATGAAAAGCTGGATGAATTGCCAAAAGCTTCTTGCTGCTTTTTGTGAGATGTACAAGTTTGAACACTTATCAATCAGTATTCTTATTCACGTTAGTTCTTAAATCGTTTCATCGTAAACAAATAAATACGAAGAAAATCTTAACCCGTCCTTTAAAATAATCATTGATCGCATGTTTTAACAGTTCAAGAAGATAAGTAGTGTAAATTCAGTCATGGATATTCAGTTAATCTTTTCATTTTAGCAATCTCTGATCGATCATTAGACTTAGTTTATGAACCATGGTGGTTTGTAGAGATTAAATGATCACTGATTGGTGACCAATATAATGTTTGTCTAATCATGTAGTGCTGATAGAATTATATGGATCAAGTTGATATTTTGCTTACTAGATTGAGTGACTCAATGACATGTGCACTACCTTAAGGTTTTAGGTGGTTAGAGGACAAAACAAATATGACATTAGTCATCATTCAGTGATCAGTCATCAATAGATGAATGGTAATGTGTAATTTAGTAGAGTTGGTTCCAAGTGAACAGGTAGCAGCAGTTTATCAAGATATCTTGCTGATGAGTGTTAGAAGACATGAAACCTAGGTTCAAGGTTTCCTAACAACCTCTTACAACCATCTAACATCTCGAGGCTAACTAGTTTTTATTTATATGTCCATTTTTGTAACAAAATAATAATGAGTAAGGAACCCCTGGCAACTAAATGCCTTTATACAGTTTTACTGTCTTGGATTGGAATAGATAAGCAGCTTCTCCATATGTTGACATAAATGGTGGGAACAGTAACGGTTAGGTTTTGAATTAAACATGTTTGCTTAGACTACTGAATTGGAACTTCACTTTGGTCGGTTTATGATATAATGAGATAACCGTTGGTGATTCACGTCTAACTCGTGACGTAGATGTACTTCACTAATCACAAATTCTCTATAAAGCTTCAAAAGTTCATAATAAAATTCTCTAGTGTGCAGACATACTTACGAAATTGTTAGAAACCTTGAACTTCAACGAAACTAATATTTACTACCTCATGAACTTTACTAGTATTTTTAGTTGATTTCAAGTGCAGTGGAAAATTTTTCTTAAAACAAATTTAAATTACGAATGAATAAAACGATCAAAATCAGGAACTTTACCAACTATATTAATTCTTTGTTTTGCTACATGATTACCTAATTTGGAAAAAAACAGAAATAACGTATTAAATAAGAAAATGAAACCGATCAGTAGTTTTATTAATTACAACAATAAATTGGTTTTGTATCACAAAACCATTTTGATAACTATTTCAAAAAACAGATTTCTAAACGATCTTTAACTTCAGAGATTCCAATAATCAGTGGCTATAACGACAACATTTTTAACTTAGAAAAAATAGAACTGATGAAAATCGCTCATCTGTAACATTCTACGCTAATATTGCTCAGAAGCGAACCGAAATAAATACAAGATTGGATACAAGATCATCATTAATTGCGGCTAATGTGATATATTTAGACTATTAAATCGTGATCTTGAGTTCTATATTCCATAGTGACAATATGCTTATTTCTTCAGTAGTACAGATAACTTACTGACTTAATACTGACTTCGTAAGTTTAGAAACCACATCTTTAGACTCTAACTTTGGGGCATCCATTTTGATAACTAATATGTTCAAGACTATTTGTGCGCAATAAAAACTACTTTAAAGAAAAAATTCTTACAAATCATTTGAATTTATCAGAAAGAATGAGTTGATAAATAAGAAAACTCTACAATGAAGATTATCAAATATATAAGACAAATGCAAATCTATGTGGTTTGAACTTATATTTGTGTCATTATGCTTCATATTAACTGAGTGAGTGTGAGTGTAAATAAGATAAACATCTGTGAAAAAAAAATCACTTCCATACACAAAATGCTTAGTAAAATAGTTTCGTTTTTTTCTTTCATTAGTTTTAATAAATTGGCTTAACTCAAAGTTACTCTCACAAAATAACAGTCAACAGAATAGGTTAAGATCATAAGATGTAGATAATTTACTTTTTCTCAAAAGTCTGTAGTCTAATTCCTGATTAATTTTATCTGTCAAAGTGACCTGAAATTTAAAAAAAAAAAATAAATAAATAAATAAATAAATAAATAAATGAAACTGAGTCCGTATGCTGTAGCAATGTGGTTGAACATTTGCTATATTCTCACATCGTAATTCTACAAAATGGTTAGGCAGTCATCATATATAATCATCATTGTATAATGAATACAAAAGGCATTAAAAATATCTTTCTTCGAGATTTATAATTAATTGTCATAGTGATCATAAAAAAAGTAGTTAGGAAATATGATACAATGGATTTCAAATTAATAAGTAAATAGTAAATTGGATGTGAGGATAACCAATATTTTTCAGAGTTCAATTGAAAGCGATATCTAGCATCTTTTAAAATCATTTTTTCATTTATTTATTGTATCACATCTTCATATAAGAATATAATTTTCACAGTAGACCTCATCTCAGTCATGTAAAGCTATCTAAATATTATTTCCTATGAACACGCGACTTTAATCAATCTCAACGTGCTGAGTGTAAAAAGAAAATAAAGTAAACGTTAAATAAACATAGATGGATGGTGGCCAGCGGTGCAATGCAGGACGCGCATTTCATCCTATTCGGGATTCACTGAACGGATGTACCTGCATCCCAGAGTTGATGTTAACCCATTGAGTTATCCGCTTAGCTACTGAGTCTTGATAGCCACTAACTTGAGAAATGGGATGAAATCCATTTCATCTTGTATTGGTTGTTTGAATCTTCCCATTGATGTTTATCACTGCAATTGATCAGTCTCTTAATGGCATATGTGTATCCTGTATAGATTGCTTCGATATTACCTTAAATCACAAGCATTCTAAGCAAAGATGGATGGTGGCTAGCTGACGAGTCCTAAGTGGAATAAAACGCGCGTCATAGATTTCACTCCTAGCCACCATCCATCTTTGCTTATAATGTTTGTGAATTAATGAAATATCGACGCAATACGCACAATATGCATATGTGTCAATAAGAGCCTGATCAGTCGCAGTGCTAAACATCACTGGCAAGATTAAGATAAATAATGCTAAATGAAGTAAAAGTTAGAGCTTGAAATAAAATCGCCACTTTCATATGTGACGTTTGCTCACTGGGTTAACGGGAAAATGCTAGATACCGTACACATGTTGAACATTTGAAGGCAGATGTTCTGGGGATTCACGAACACTTACGCTGTTCCGTAAATTAACTACTAAATTATATGAAAAGCTTGAACTCAATATTGCATGTAATTAGATATTTTCAGAGATGATGAAACTTTAATTGAAATATTACAGTTGAACAGTCTCATTTTATTTTTCAATTGCTGTGAATCTTATAGTTGAACTCATGAGTCAATTAAAACTAGACCGCTATAAAAACCTGTAAGCACTGGACGGCCGTTCCGTCCTAGCATGGAACTCCTCAGTAGTGCGCACCCACGGTCCCACCTCGTGGGATCCGAACTCAGGACCTATTAGTATAGTGCGCGAAAGCTTAACCTCTAGACCACTAATTCGGCATCCAACGCTGTTAATCTCTAACTTCAATCAATTCACGAAATTGCGCCACCGTCCATCATTGTCTTCAGTGAGTTACTATCTCACAACAGACCTATTTGAATCTGTTTTTTTTAATTCAAAATGGAAACTACATATAAATATCATATATTTATAAGAGCATAATATTAACACTGTGCACATATAGATGTTTAATTAGTGACTAAGTTAAAATAGTGCACCAATATAATAATTATTACATTATTTATTGCATTATACTGGAAACATTAATGTACAAACATAAAAAACATTATAATCTTATAAATGTTCCATAATGAATTAACTTTTGTTTCATTATGAACATTATTTACAAGAAAAGTTAATGTCATATTACCACCCATTTAATAACAGCAAAGAAAAGAACGGGTATAGACATCTTAAAAATTACTCGATTAGTTAACAAATCAAACCTTTACATACATCTCAATTATGAAATGGTAAATTCGATTAAGTTATAATTAACTGTTTTAATTAGCCTATTCATTAAACACTGTAGTATTTGATCAAATAATCAATCTGGCAATATAGTCAGAAACGTACACATTGTAAAAAGTTTGTTGAAACCACATTTATTCATTCTGACAATAAATAAAATCCTCTTAATTTATGCATCATTTAAAAACAAATTGATCGTTACAATATAACGAATACGATTATTTGTATACTAGATTGACACAAAGTTTGTGTAAAAGAAAAAAAATTAATGGTTACATATACAGATGGATAAAAATTCAGGTATTTTTAATGGTAAAGATGGAAACTTTAAATGAACTATGGTCAGTGGTGTAAACAAATAAAACTGTATAGTTGCATTATGATAGGTAATTGTTATTTATTCGTGGATTAGTTGAGGTTAGACACTAACACCATTGGATGCCAGCTCAGTGGTCCAGTAGGTTAAGCTAACGTGTGCCAGACTAATAGGTCCTGGGTTCGGATCCCACGAGGTGGCACCATGGATGCTTACTGCTGAGGAGCCCCACAATAAGATGAAACGGCCGTCCAGTGCTTCCAGGTTTTCGATGGTGGTCTAACATCAATCGGTTCATGATCCCAATCAAAAAGACTTAAGTCTTAAATAAAAACTACCAAAATAGACTTTTATTACATATTTCACTATTAATAATTAAAAAGTAAATAGATATAACATATTGATCATTCTACAAATATTCGTATTGCGTCTATCATCCAACTGAGACTCATGAATCTGTATTAGTCTTGATTTGACTTTATTCAAGACCAATCATTTTAATTAGTTGAGTATTAATTATTTGGCTTATGGGTCATTATGACTAACATTTATACATTGGTTATAGTGTATAAAATCTTTAGAATTGTGTAAATTTTCTCAGAATTTGTAAATTTCTATCGGTAAATCAGTTCCTTAAATGGATACCGTTGTGTTGTTTGTGAATACATTTTGAAGCATACTACATGGTGGTCATCTGTGACATAGAATATCGATATTGAAATATGAGAGACAACTTAAAAGTTAATCACAGATTTCATTTTAAAGTATCTCAAGCAATAGTTCTGTTTCTAAACAATCAAAAAGTATCTTTATCATTTCCTTACTTTTAAGATGTCTCCACAACTGTGTTTAGCATCATATCTTTAATTCTTAAAATGTATACTGTAATAATTATTTATGTGAACAGAGACTAAAATACCTATTATGTCAGTACATATATTATATTATAAAATGAAATCTGATTATTCTGTACAATCTTCTGTTTTAATTTTATCAACAGTAAATATCATACACTTCATAGCTTAACAAGACTTAGTATATATTATTTAAATTATATTTTAATCTAATCCCTTTTATCGTAATCAAATGTTCATAATGACCTCTTAATAATCCTAAAAACTCAATTATTTTAAACATCTGCTATTCACTAACTATATGTACAATGTAGAAAACATGTGTTTCCAAAGTTCCGGTAGTATCAGTTCACACAACGAACATTTGAAACTGTAGATGTCACTTCAAAATCCTGATCATTTACGTTTCTGACTTCTATCTTATAGAAATTATCATTCTTGAATTCCATACAAATAGTGTTTCACTGACTATCTTAAGATAACTAATAAAAATACTACACTGATTTATTCCAAAATTATTATTAAGATAAACATTATGAATTCATACTTAGTAATCGGTTACTCACTACTCTGGAAAATGTACTAATTTTTTCTTCCTGTACTATATCCTTATATGCAATCTTTCTTTTATATATTACAACCATTGAATTAACTACTTCTATGAATCCAGTGTTCACCTTGCTGTGCTAATGCGGTATGGTAACTTGGACCGATGCACATATGTACCTCGTCCTACGTTGTAGATGACTGACTGATTGACTCCGAAAAGACTCAAAAGATTGTTTTTATTCTTGTACAAATTATTAAAACTGTATAATTTTGGTTCCGACATGACATGATTTATTAATTTTCTATTATTATCGTTAATTGTGTAATATACAATAACAATGAAGCAAAGTTTATAAGTATCAATACCAAGGTTGAACTTGATGGTTTCAAATAAATTGAGGGTTGGGTAGAAAGTTAATAATAAATATATTTTTATTATATTCAAATGAGTAAACAAAATTGAATTTCTGACATTTCATGAATTCATGTAAGCCACTTTATTTACTCTGAAGAAATAGCTTACATCTAGTCACGAAACGTCAAAAACACAGTTTTTCTACTCATTAAGATATAGCAAAAAATATATTTATTAAAAATGAAGTAAAGGTTAAAATTGTTTTAAAGTGATTTCGATAGGTTTATTAAATCTATCTATAGTATTTCTATTACATTATCAATTAAGATATTTGTTATATTAGTATCAGAACGGGTTTTGTGGAGATTGTAGTAATTTCAATAGTTGAGATCATGAGTCAATTGAAGTTATCCAACATGGAAAACCTGGAAGCACTAGACGGTCGTTTCATCTTATTGTGGGACTCCTCAGCAGCGCGCGCTCACAACCCTGCCTCATGGAATTCAAACCCTGGACCTGTCAGTCTCGCAAGCGGGGTGATGAGCACTGTTGAGGAGTCCCACAATAAAACAAAATGACCGTCTAGTGCTTCCAGGTTTTCCATGTTGGATAACTTCAATTGACTCATGATCTCAACTATTGATGTTTGGTATATGTTAACAAATTTAAAGAAATATAATTTTTAATGTACCACCTAATTATGAATCTAAAAGCCAAAATTATCCTAACACATTTATTTCATGATCATAGATGTTTTTGGTGTAAACGCAACTTTTAAAATGATTATTTTTTTTAAAAAACATTTTTTGTAGAAAACTCATTATCCCGATGTTTATGCCCGTGAGCAATTAGCATTGAGAACTGGATTAACAGAAGCTAGAGTACAAGTCTGGTTTCAAAATAGACGTGCTAAATGGCGTAAACGTGAACGTTTAGGTGGAAGTGGTAGCATAATCAATGGATCAAGTGATTTGAGCTTACATTTATCTTTTTCAGAACAAAATGAATTACCTACACCTAATAATAATAATTCATCAACATCAACAGCGGTTTTTGCTGCGGCCGCGGCTGCATGTGCTATGGCTGCAGCTGTTACTGCTGGTACTAATTTAAATGGTAATCAATTAACTGCAACACAAAATCATTTAAATAAACATGTGACTAACGAAAATACAAATAAATATACCAATTTATTTTTAGGATCTAATTCGTCTTCATTTATTCCTACTCCTAGTACTGTTGATACTCGACAGATTGCAGGTATATTTGATCAACAAAATTCAATCAGTACAAATTTCAATAATTATGAATCTAATTTAATTCATCATTCTAAACAGTTTTATGAATCACATCCATATTTATCGTTAACTTTGAATAAATTAGCAAAATCGGGTATAAATTACAATGAAATAAGTAGAAAACCATTTCATGAATCTGATCTAATTACGTCTATAAATAACGAGAAATTCGATAGTAAACATTTATTTAGAGATCAATTTAACGTTGCTCATAAATCGTCAAATATAAATACGGATTTATCTTTGCCAATCATTAATAAATCTGGATATACTCAACATAATGACGAATTGAATCAGCATCATCAACACCAACATTACCAACAACAACACAGTTCAACTGAATGCAATGCAAGTTCTATGCATGAAAGATGGCAGTATATTACAGATGTCAAGCGTCATTCTGTAAAAAATCCTTTTTCTACTAATGATATCCCAATGGATCGACAGAGAAAGTATTCCTCTTCTCCACCAACTAGTATTGAGTGGTCATTAAATGCTCAAAATGACGTTAAAAATAAAAATAATAATGAAGTTAATTTTAACTGTTACTCAATATCTGGACATAGTGATCACAATAGTCAAGTAGTAACTAATCCAACTAATATAAAAAAGAATGATGTACATGATACACTTGAAACAGCAATAACAACGACTAATGCTTCTATCAAAAATAATCACACACTTTGGAATTCAACAGAATTAACTAATTCCCTATATTTGAATAATACTTTCACTGACAATCATCAACTTGTGAATACTTCAATTAATGGGGATACATCTATCTCTCCTACTAATAACAGTAATAATAACACTAAAAATGAAAATTTGAAATCTAATTTAAGATGGAATTTTTCAACAGAATTAAAAGAATCTGACTGGTTAGTTAATAAACAACAATTGACTAATTTCTATGATGAACAAAATTCTACTGAAAGTAAGATATTCATCTAGTTTGAAATGATTTAAATAATGGAAGTATGATATTATTAGTGAGTTTGTAGCCTTCTTTGTTTTATTTATGCTTTTTTCTTCCTTCATACAAACTGATGAATATAGCTTATTCAAAAACTAAATACAAGTCTCTATATGAATTTTTGACTTTTAACAATTTTCTGATTGTATTGTTAACAGCTACGATTGAAATTCTAGTCATGTACAATAATGAAGAGAAATATGAAATCTCTAAAACCTCTTTGCGTAACAATTGAAAGAATTTGGATAATTTTAACGCGGATATTGATTTTGATCCTACAGGATAACCCATATGTTCATTAAACCTCACTCTTACGGATTCATTTGTATA
Organism: Schistosoma spindalis; assembly: GCA_946903255.1. Lineage (NCBI taxonomy): Eukaryota > Metazoa > Platyhelminthes > Trematoda > Strigeidida > Schistosomatidae > Schistosoma > Schistosoma spindalis. The sequence goes on along the minus strand of OX336417.1, from coordinate 25,375,792 downwards.
GACTAATTACAAAACTAATGTGTATTATGAGTGTGAAAAATATTATTTTATGTGTTCACCATTTAACTTCCAACTTTTTCAACTTTTTAGGGAAACTGTTGTAAAGACAGTTTCAACAATCATCCTAAGTAGGTTTTATTGACACAAAAGTGTTTACGAAATTGAACATAGTAACAAATGGGGTATAAGTGCATGAAGCAAAAATAAAATCAAGAATAATTAATTGTATTTCCTTTACAAAAATTATCCTAACCATTAATTGTATGTCTATAAAGAACTCATGATGTCCTGATTTACACTAGCATTTTAGATGTGAGCGGTGAAGTTTAATTGAAATATTTTTCATAGTACTTTTACCGTATTTGTTATTTCTTTGCATATTAACTAACTGATACTTATGTATGGCTCAAGTGTGTTATAGCAGCTTCTTACAGTTAGTGTATATAGATTGTACCTTTTCGTATGTCTATAAAATTCACAGATTTGTGTTCTCTCTAAAATATCCCCGGTGAGGAAATTCCATGCTATTAGATTAGAATGGACTGATAAACTACAATGAACTGTAGGATCTGATGAATAACTTAACAACAATAGAAAAAGCAATCTGAAATCCAACATTTCATGATATCTTTTAAATCATATCACTAGTAATATTGATTCTCGATTACATTTTCCATTTGACAATCATCTACCTATAAAAGTAGTTGTTTGTGGTAATGTTTTTCAGTACTTGATGTGAGTAGTTTGCTTACATCAAATCGTTTGTAAAGATTATTTTATTGACATAAAATAGCTTAAACATCCTGACATTTTAGTCAATGATAAATACTGCTAAAATTATAGCAAAAATTATGAGCACTCAGTATAAGTTATTTACCCTAAATAAATTTGAATTGCAAAATTCAGTTTAGTGACCATAACTAGGTGTGATGTAATAAGTACAGCATGTATAAAACAGTTTTAAAAAATAAAACTTTCTGAAAATTGACTTGACTAACATTTTTTATACACGTTCTGCCTAAAAATTGTTAATTACAATTTATAAATTATTCTAATTTTCGACAGATCTCTTCATGTATCCAACTCTAAACACATCTATGCAATTATCACCTATAGTCAGTGTCACTTTAATATTTTGTTGACAGGACTACTAATAACTTTTAATTATCACATTTTAAAGTTACATTCAGCTTGTAATGTATTAACAGTGACATTATAGTCACATCTACAAAATAAATCGGAACTCATAAAATATATAAAATCAGATAAGAGTTAAGATCATTGCTCATCAACTTCGGTTAGAATAAGCACTTAATATATATTCTCTCTAGATTCTTAGTGTTCATGAAGTCGAGAATACTGTATCCAGTTCAATGGAATACTTTATCTGTTTTTTGATCTCAAACAATAAGTAATAACAAAGTATTTCAGAGGAAAATAGTTGAGATATTGACTTTTTTTATCCAACAGATATGTTTTATGGATGTTATTTTATCATCCTTACTATACTTAGTTTAACTTGAGATTGACTTAGTGAAAATGTTTAAGTAAAAAATTATACTGTTATTCGGAAGAAGTTACAAAAGTAATAATTGAATTTTTATAGTCGTATTTTATTAACCAGGAATCAGAATTGAATTCAGTTTCGTTATTTAAAAGCCACATGAATAAACACTGATGATATGGAGAAGGCCAAATATTTGAACGCCTAGAAGCACTCAACATTGATGCTTATCAGTATAAAATCATTGATAGAAATTCAAGATAAATGATAACTTACAGTTCCATGAAAAAAACTCACTGCATGAACACTGTATTAAAAAAAGATTGAGGTGAAAATCTTGAGAAACACACCTTTAAAATCTATGTAAAATGTAATTTCCTTAAAACTTATATTACACTCCACACAAGCCCCTTGACTTGTGGATATATTCAAGATAAATGCTGGCTTTTGTTCATATTACTATCCATCTACAGGTTTACTTAGTATTGTAAAGCGTACTACATTAGTCACTAAAAAAAGACTTTTTAATACTTGTTGTTTCACTCTCTGGCTTTTGAAAGGAGAATGAAAAACAATCAACAGATTCATTTTAAAATACCTAGTGGGTTTTAATCACAGTGGCCCACCAGAAATATCTTTTAAAGTCCATTATAATCTACAGCGTACAAATTCTATAAAAAAATTGTGTTGGTAATAACATTTTAGTAGATTTCGACATGGGTTTCAGAAGTTGATTTGACCTGATCAAGTAAAGAATCAGGACAATATGTTTACTAATTAATTTTACTCTGTTAAATAGGGATAAAGAGGCATTTAATCAAATAAGGTACTTCTCTATAAATATTTGTAGTAACAACTGTTTACATTCAATGTTTATATTATGACACTTTAACAAATCCGTATAAAATCTGGATTGATAAAATCATATATGTAAAACTTATACATTTCTACTTTTAATTTAATAAATCATTTCGGACGAATTGATGTTTTTTAGTTATACTAAGGACTGACAATTACTTATTTAATGTCAGATTATTATATAACACAATTACTAAACATTGAACTCATTATAATCAACAGATTTTGACTTTTTATTCGCTGTTACCACTGCTAGCAGCACCAACCACAACATTGTCATTATTAACAACCATAAGACGTTAAGTTCACGTTTTGCTAACTTATAATAATATGAAGTAAAAAGAACACTATGAAACATTTAATGAATAAATAAAAAGAAATATCATCATTTAGAACATGGATTATTGAAAGAATGTTTAGTCAAAATGGTAAGAAATATTCAAATGATATACATCTTAATTAATTATTCCCACGTCTAGTCAGGTCAGATATTTATTGGTATGTATACAGACAATAATAGACAGAAAGATAGAAAGATAAGTGAATAAATGAATGAATGAATAGTTTTCATAGATTCATCTATACTTCAACTAATCTGAAATTCATAATTTCCAACTGTGTTCATCTGTCAGTTAAACTTGACAGTCTGCCATTGATAAAAGCCACAATTTGATTATACTGTATTTTATCACATACATAAAAAGGTGGAAAAAAAGCAACAAAAAACATAGTTGATAGTTCAGATTAGATTCTATCAGATCATGGGAAGTAACCAAAATATATGAAAAAGAATTTAATGTAATTTTCATTCAATTAATATAATACATAACGTTTAAATGTATTAAATTGTAACGGTTATGGTATTTATGTAACATTTTTTTATTTAGTAGAAGGAAAAGATGAAAATAACATTAGTAATTTTTGATACTTCATTTACACGAAGCACCACAAACTAATGGAGAGAAAAAGATTGATAATATTAGGTACATAAATATGAAGATGAAATAATGAATTTTGTAATTGAGTCAATTAAATTTATGTATTACATTCTAGTACTGAATAATTAAGTTATTCATAAAAATATGCTACAGTTTTGTCATCTCAAAATATAGATGTATATAATGTTCCAATAAATCAGTTACAGGATTCGAAACTGCGCAAAAGAATGATTGATGTTCTAAATATGGTGGAATCAATTTGTCTTTCAAGGATAATGGTAAAACATATCAGTTAATACAAAGTAACAGAAACATTTCTATGAATTTCTACTTCAAATTACATCACTTCTTGACATGAGATAAATTTTGTTTACTTTTAAAGTGATTGACTGATCTATTGTGCTTTAAAGTATATATATAACACCTGTTACCACTCGTGAAAGAGCATAAGTTGTCCATAAGCATTCTCTATCCAACTCTGTCCTGAGCAATCCTTCCCAGTTGTTATACATCTTATTCATATCTGCTTCCTATTCTTGAAGCAGTGTGTTCTTCGGATTTCCTCTTTTCCGTTTCCCTCCAGGATTTTAAGTTAGGGTAGTTTGATGATTTTCTTAATGTGCGTCTTATCCACTTCCAATGTCTTTTCCTAATTTCCTCCTCAGCTGGAAGTTGGTTTGTTCTCTGCCACAGTAGGTTGTTGTTGATGGTATCCGGTCAACGGACACTGAGTATCCTGCATAGAAAATTGTTTATAAATACTTGTAGCATTTTGATGATGGTTGTATTAGTTCTCCAAGTTTTAGCTTTGTACAGTAGAATTATCTTGACGTTCATATAGAAAATTGTGACTTTGATATTGCTTGACAGTTGTTTTGAATTCCATATGTTCTTCAACTATATATATATATATATATATATATATATATATATATATATATATATATATATTATTAAAAGTGGTGTCATAACTCTGTTTGTCAATAATACTGTGATATTTGTATTAAAAACCTTTAGGCATTATTTGTGACAAGTTAGTTTCGTCATTATAAGTGATAACATGCATGATGAGAATCAGTAAGTAATCGAACTAAACATTTAATAGATTAAAATACAATTATATCTTTAATTATTTTCCACAAGACAGCAGGCATAATAACCACTTGAACCTAAAATACCAGAACTTTTCATCCAAAGCAGAGAAATATCATCATTCCTCTTATTTTGATCAAATAATTATTTCTATTATAAAGTGACACCATATCTTTTCGTTTTGTAGATTTCTGTAACGTGAGTTGATTGGATTCATCTGGTTTTATTCACATATATTTAAACAGTTCCTATGAAACTTATTTCATTTTTGTTGTCTCAATTTATATCAGTTCATGAATCATGAACCACTAATTGGTTATTAATCCCGTTATAATTTCGATTACTATATAAATTTATTTTATCTGAGACCTAATTGAAGTATAATTTGGACCATAGACGTCATAAGCAACATAAACAAATATGAATGGTGGCCAGCTGACTTAAGGCATCATCGAGGCAATCCGTACAGGATACACATATGTCAATAAGAGACTGATCAATCGCAGTCCTAAACATCAGTGGGAAGATTCAAACAACTAACAGAAAGTAATATGATAACCAATTCAAAACATGTGAATAGTACCAAAACGTTTTTACTTACAATTTCAAATTTAAATTTTGTATTTTTCCTTGGAATGTTTCTATACCGAATTCGACTAGTGCTTCTGAATATTACATTGAACCCTTGACTATAGAACTTAGACGAAATGTTGGTAAAACGGATGTCCTTTACTTATTATTCAGTACTTTTAATTATAATAAAAATCTTTGAACAACTGAAATCATGCAACCTTGTAAGGATACTGCTTAAAAATAGCCTCAGATGTTATAAATAATAATATTTTTCACATAGAATAAAAACATATCACTAATTTAGAATTTCTATCTACGTAATAAGAATTTCAATGGTCATTAGTTCATGATTTATTGTGTAGTAATGTTTGTATTCTACATATAAATACACTTTCTAGTAAAATTTATCCCATACATTTCAGTTTATCCTTTATTTTAAAAAGGTTTTCCTTTTATTTAGTTTCATGCTACTTTTATTATAATTTTTCGTTTATGGCTTTCATCTAAGTGATCTCCATCTTGTCTAGTTAACTATATGAATAGAGACTTGAACCAAATATATGTTCATGACAGACCTCATATTGTTTGTAAATAGTTAATACTGTCTTTTAGGATATAAGTCATTTACATTTATGATGGTTTACATTTTACTACATATAAAGCTGTCTAGCATACTACAAATAACCTTATCTATTTCAGTTGTTTTATCAAGGGTAAACTGTTGATAAGAAGTACGTGTAAATTAGGCGATTTGTATGTTAGTTTGAGTTTGTGACCAATTAGTGATTATTTCCTAATTCAATAATTACTCCAAACTAAATATTAGTTGTTAAGAACGTGATCTAATGTTTACTCTATTCCCACTAATCCATCATACATTTATATCTTTTCTTCTAATTATAAATCTGGTTTCCAAACACTACACTTTCTTGAATGTGCTTTGAAACCTTTGTTTTAAAAACCTACATCAGAATAATTTCTAAAATGTGAATTAGTCTCAATTAATTAAAATTATCCCTTAGTAACTGTTGTATCAAATTGGCTGATAAAGAAAAGAGTTAATAATAATAAATATATATTTTGTGATATTCCATTAAGTAGAAAATTGTGATTTAAGGCAATATAGAAGAAATCCTTGAAGGATGCACACGTGCCTATAAGAGACTGATCAGTCGTAGTCCTAAGCGTCAATGGAAAGAATTAAACAAGGATACGGAAGAAATGATATTCATTTCGGAATTTGAAAATATTACCAAAAATACAATTTTATACTCATCGGGATATCACAAAAAAAATTAGTATTAGCTATCTATCCGATGCTCAATTTATTTGAAACTATCAAGTTCAACCTTGACATTGATAGATACATGAAACAGTAAACTGGAAGGTACCACGTTTATTGCATGGAGAAATGGTTCTCAGGAAAGGGCATAGTTATGTACTGCTGAATAGTCTCAAGTTTACACGGAGTACTTGTTTAGTGGTAGATATACTGTAGTAGATATTCAGGTGATTTCATTGCTTCATAAAAATTATGTGCAAATTTTTCATAAGAAAGCATATTACATTTATAGAAATCAAAATATAAGTTGATTAACATTTGTAAGAATGATCAATCTTAAAGCAGGTTGTCAGATAACTGTTACATTCTGCTGTATGGTAAGTGTTTGAACGTTAAAAACAAGGTAGTCCCGACTATCAGTTTCCAACCAAAAAAATGTATCGAACATTGAGAACATCTCATCATATTTTTACAGAAAACGATGTGGCATCCAATACATTCATAGTTAACTTTTACAATCCATTAAACTTATAATTCCTACAAACGAATCAAAATGTAATGAAGTTTTAAATGTCTGGTACATAACTCATATCTGAAAAGTTTTTTAATGATATGATATAATAACTAAAGAGTACAAAAACCCAGATCAATATCGAATTCGGTAGACAAAACGGATTATTCTCCAGATTTTCTACTAGCTAACCTCGTTTTCAGCAGTGATAGAAAAAACTTATCGTTGAATTAGATCTACAATTTAATTCAAAATGTTCATCATGATTTACAAAAAAAATGTCCAACGTTCAAGTATATAAATATATGTATGCATATAACATTATTGGTTTTCAAACAGTTAATCATACCGTGGTAATGACTTGTTCAATCATTCTGTAAAAAAAATAATAAACATTTATCTACCATAATTATACTTTTAAAAAAAGGATAGAATGGTTGATTACTTTTACCCATTAATTAATCAATACAAAAGTGACTTAAAACTAGTTCACATATTATCACAGGAGTTAATATTAAACAGAAGCATAGATAATATTGATGTGCAGAAAACAAGAAAGCATAAAAGCGAATTAATAAACAAAACACTATAGACAAACAAAAACAGAAAAAAAGAAGCCTTTCAATAATCATAGAAAAACATTTTTTTAGTCGAAGAGTAAAATAATAGTATGATATTAATTTTTGTACATATCTTACAAAATGAGGACAGTCATGAAAATATTCATGGATCTAATTTAATTCTCCACCTCATTCCTATATACACATATCAACTTATTTTGTACGGATGTAAACTGAAACTTTTTTTCTGTAAAGAAAACTCCATTGTGACATTCACTTTAAACACTAAAGAAATAGAGAGAAAAACAAGAAATGAGAGAGATAGTAAAAAACTGTTATAAGAGAGAAAAAAACAATGAAATAAACAAGGAACATAAGAGTAACCAATATCAAACGGTAAACGTGAAAAGCTATTTTTTTCTTAGGAAAAAATGAAAAGGTAACTACCAGAGGAAAAATAGTTAAACTAACTATTTCCAGGAAATTAAGGCATTATACATTTAAAGGTAGAAAAAATAATGGATAATATAGGTGAAAAAAAGATAACAGTAGGGTGAGACATAAACCTTCAGTTCTCAATAATATTAATTTAGACATAAAGTAATACATTAATCATAGTCATTTGATATTTTGTTATTCATTAAATTTTTATTTGTTTCGTTTATGGTTGTTTTTTAAAGGTTTAACTTTAAAGAAAAGTCAAATTTATTACTTGGCTAATATAATAAATATAATTAGCTTATTTTAATAGTCAATTAGTATACACCCTAACAAAATGAATATACAAGAACATAAAATACAAAATACTTACTTACGCCTGTTACTCCCAGTTGAGTATAGGCCATCAACCAGCATTCTCCAACCCACTCTGTCCTGAGCAAATACGCATTACATAAAAATGTGAACTGCAAAATTACTGTTTATCAGTTATACGAAAATCTTAGGTTCATTAAATAAATAATATATTTGTTTATTAACATTATATACATATACATGTATTTGTATTGTTAGATCAAAGTGTGTAGTGGTATTCAGGCTACTCGAATTTCAATCATTTAATCATTATTTAACTTCTTATTCCCGCTGTTCTGAATTAAGCAGTACTACATAATTGCGTACAAAGTATGTGGTGAGTACAGCCGTGTAAAACTTAGTAATTGCTCTACATTAGTATTATGATGATTACAGATGTTATTCTTATTTACTTATGTATAATAAAAGAAAAAGAAACCAGTGACTCATTATTCAAACCTCAATACTATCATGTTTGTATGCATTTCTACATAATATTGATAATTATTATTTATAAAAGTTTCATCCTTAAAGTAATCTATTCTGACTAACTATATTGTGAACTATTAATCTAACTACTAACTGAACTATTAAACACATTTATTAACTCAAAATAAACATTGGATTATATATTTATCTCTTCATGCGTTCATAGTTTATTTTTGTCCATGATGAAAAATAATTTTTTGTAAAGATGGAGGGAGGTTGATTATAAATACACTGATCTTGACTGCTGTTAAAGGTATGAGGGAAATTAACACTTCCCGGTTGCCCACACCGTGGAAGGCCTTTTTTAGAGGTACCTGAAAAAGATGCTGAAACAGAGGTGGCCTTAGCGACCTGAGAGCGTGATCAAGGGACAACTGCTTGAGGTCGTGTTAGCTCCATACATGTTGAAACCTTACCACCAGAGACGAATATCCGTGGAACAAGGTGATGTGTGCATTTTTAGGATAGGCCTATTCTAACCCATCCATCCTTTGTGGGAAGGCAGCATCGCTGTTATGCTGGTTGTCTGAGGGAAACACCCTACTGCCATCACATCTCTGTACAGTCAGCAGTGCGACTTCGCTTTCAGACCTTGGATTTACTGCTTTTAATCTTACCGTTCTTCAACTGTCCTATCTAGCATGGTAGGACCTTGAGGAACGATTGTTCCAGCTAGTATAGCTCGATTAGTTCATCACGATAGGCAAGCCCAAACACCACATCAAGGTAGCAACAACGGTCGGGTTCTTTTTAAACAAAAAAAAGGAATAGATGAAGAGAGCAAATTTCGAAATCAAAAATTATTACCAAGTAATACTAATGAATATTATAATAGTAGATTTAGTAAAAGAAAACAACTGTTCAATATATCTTGACTTTGAACAATTATTTCGACAAATGTTATTGAGTGATGAAAATTATTTACACTCAATAATAGACATTTTTATGATACTTATATTGATTATAAACTTGATAGATTTTTTTATATAATAATCATATTAACCAAGCACATAATGTATTAATAATTAGTACCCTAATAGAGTTTGTAGATGGGTATGATAGTATATATCTATCAATGATTAAATAGTAATACATGACAAAAGTGTGTAATATTTAAGCTAGAGGAATCTAAAAAAATGGACACAACACGAACATAAACAATAAAACATTTGTTTAAGTAGTAAAGATGATTTTGTGATGTTGTCAAATTCATTTGTTTACAATTTCTTTACTTAAATTTACAGATAGATTTTTTCAAAAATCTAGAACATTTATGACTATGTACATGTACATGAAAGTGGTTTTGTAAACCGATAAATTCACTAGATGAAAAAGAAATAAAAAATGGTTTTCACATTCAGTTAAATGAACACAATAGACAGTAAAAGAAAGAACTGTCACAAATTACAAACAACTTAAGTAATGAAGTAACAATAATATTACTTGTTCAATTTTTGGCGCCTTAAGTAACATTTAATAATGAAATAACCATTTTCATGATACTTTGTGATTTAGTATATATATATATATATATATATATATATATATATATATATGCACGTTTCAATATTCTTGATTCTTTATCCGATAGATAATCGTTTTATTTTTTGTTGTTGTTGTTTGTTCTGAACAACAGTCTGTAGACCATTAGCTTTTAAAATTGTAATGTAAAAAAGTACACAATCTGTTGAAAATTTAAAAATAAACATCATGTTGATAAGAAGTAAACAAGATATTATTCCACATAATGATTACCACTGTTATTATTTGTAGATGTGCAATAATATTGATAGAGTTAGTTTGGTATTTTAAAATACCATAGGATAGTTGAAAATTAGTTTCACATTTTGAATGAAAGAAAACATGAATAACAATTTGTTCATTTTAAAACAAATTCTCATTTTAAAAAAATGTTTTCAGTATGAACATATGACATTTGAACTTATTTCCGGTTTTACATTATAGGTAAGATTACTCATAAAGCTACTTAAATACGTTGTAGTGACATTCGCTGTTTTATTACAACTTTTTATATTATACATGCCTGTAAAGAATAGAACGATTTGTATCATGACAAAATTTAATAATTCTAAGATTTTACGGGATCTTTTCAAATCATGAATAGCTAGAAACTTTCAGATCGTAGACTAGTCATTAATCTGTAACATAATTGTAGGCTCAATTCACAAAACTTAGTATTTTTTAAAAGCAGAAAACCATTTTACTGATTCAATAAGTACCATATACATTTTAGCTACAAGAATGTATCCAAATATTAGGCGATGTATCTAGTTTTCATTCATATTATTAATTTTCAGAATTAGGTCGTCTAGAACTAAAAGTGATTTTGAAATCATCATCAATAAGCACAAAGAAAAAAAGATAGAGTGTTAAAATAAAGATGGAATCAGTGAATAAAATTTCTTTAAATAAGCTTACTGGTTTGTCAATTAGCTTCTAACGATAGAAGAAAGAAACAATTGATAAATCTTATTTCACATGTTCATTTCTGTTATAACTAATACACAAGTTTATAAATATAATATGATATAGGAGTATATTTGAAATCTCGACACACAAATGCATCTTAGTATTCACTCTTTCATTTAAACAACAACGGTGACTCATGTTCATAGAACGCATAAATGTCTAAATATGTTTTACTCAATTCCAAAACTGGGACAGAAGGATTAATAGTTGAGAACGTGATGATTATACGAACAACCTTTTAATTTAATAATAAAAACATCTAAATGAATGACCTATTTATCAATATTATATCACAAATTAACCTTTCAATAATGTAAAATATAGACGACCACTGGATTACGTTCCCAGTGGCTTCACAGATACTCACACCTTAGTAGTCCCATATTACTATGCAACAGCTGTCCGATGTTTTTCTGTTCTCAGAAATTATCTGACTAAAACTATTCTGTATTGTACCCTGCGATATTCGACAGCGTCAGCAAACCCTCTACAGTAACTTGTTAGAATACACAAGCTTTTTTAATCATCTCAGTGGTGTAGAAATGCAGCTACACTAAGGAATAAATTCAATCGATTTTTAAAGCTAGCTCTACAGCTAGTCACTTGTTCACTAAGGAATTGCATGATCAATGGAGTTAATCAACATTACGTAACAACCAATATGTATCACAGACTAACTTAATTTGCAAATCTATGCTACTAAATTCCTTCTTTATGGACCAAAGAATCATATGTCGTTGACATGACTGAGGATTATATTTTCTATTCCATACATTTTTATGAAAACTAACCGTTGAATAGTCCAAACTAGGATTAAAACGTTATATAATGCTCCTTGAATTTCATTTTTTTTATCGAATTTCTGTTAGCAAGAACATTTCTCTTCAGTTGAACAGCTATAGAAATGAATCAGGTTCAATCATACGACTGAATACTATGGGAAAATTCTCACGTTACATAAAGAATTTCTAAAGTAATATTAAGAATAAAATGTCTGGTACTCAGCCATTTGATAGAGCGAATGATGTTCAAGTCATCAGTTGAAAAAAATTCTGAAATATTTAAAAATATTTATATCAATTTTGTATTCCATCTCAGCTATAAAAGAAAATCGCTGATTAGAAAACCATTCTAGTGAATGAAGTTTTTATATGTTGGAATTATGTCCAACACTTCAACTTGTAGCTTGAGATTGAAAAAAGTCAATATATTCCTAAATAAACACTTGTTTTTTTCATTCAAGAAGCAATATTGACCACTTAGTTGCAGGCTCTTGTGGTTTATTTGGCTTGAGTTTTGTAAAATAAATAAAGCACTTGCTAATTACTTAATTTTATGCCATTACCATTTTACTGAACATGAAATAGGACTCTAGTTTTTTTGTTGTTGAAAGAACCGGAGGTCTTTTTTTAGAAATTCTAAGTTACTAAACCAGATGAATAAGAAAATTATATATGCATATATATATATATATATATATATATCTGGTTTAGTAACTTAGAATTTTTTTACAAAAACGAGAGAGAATGATTGTATTGATGAGAATTATAAGGAAATAGGAAACAAATTCAAAATAGATAAAATCAACGTTTTTTAAGTGAACTGCATTACCCTAAGCAAGTATTTGACAGACATCATTTCTCTGCTTATATATATTGTAAAATATGAACATTATTTCTGTTGTTCTATGGACCACACATATAGTGTCACATGGATGATGTCTTTTTTCATTATAACAAGAGAAAAGAAAAGTATAGATCATCATGACTTATCGTATAGAATAATTTAAATAAATAAACAAAAATATGACAACCATTTCCAACAGTTCAAATAAAAGCACGGATGGATAATGGCTATCAGTGAAATCCAGAACGCTCGTTTCGTCCTATTTGGGACTCTCCTGTTGGATATTCATGCATCTCAGAATTGATGTTCACTCTGGAACTCGAACCCGAACCATTCGTTTCAAACGCCATCGCATTATCCACTTAACTACTGAGTCCTGATAGTACCTGTTTGTGCAATTGGGTGAAGTTTAAATGCATTTGTTTTTTCTGATCAGTTTCAGTCCTAAATAACTATGCAAAGATACAAGAACAACGACACCAAACGAGTCAAAATAAAAGTTTTAAAATTTAAAATAAAATTCTGTATAATTTTTGTTAAATATGTAGATTCATTTGACTAGTTCTTTAAATGATCCACTATTGTTATGTTTGTTTTTTTTCCAATGTTTAATAAAAATCATTTAGTGTACTTTTATGTAAAGTGTTAGTTTAATGTGCCATTATATCCAACTGAAATATATCCCAAATTACTACTGAATATTGAGCACATGAAAGTACTAATCAAAAGAATAGTTTCGAAAAGAGAAAACTAACTAATTGAAATATTGCTTCCAGATTAAACATAAATGTTCCAGATGGTATTCCATAACTTGACAAATTCAATTATATAACTCATGAAATAAGACAGTATCACATATATCTATCCGAAATACTCTTTTTCTGGATCAATTCAAAGTTTGTTTGCTTTTGATAACTAGTTCAGAGGATTTAGTTAATGTAAAATATGACATTTAGGTAGTTAGTTTTAACTTGATTATCCTATCTAGTATTTTTATAGATTACTTTTCTTTTCAGAATTGTGATTTTAAGATATTTTCACTCCTATCTGACTGTAATCTTTTTATCGACTTGTGAATTATCTCTATGTCTCAAGTATAACATTTTAATCGCTACCTTACTTAAATATTTTTAATCAAATATGGGTATTTTGTTACACTGTGCTTTTTATATTTCATTTACACTCTCCCTTAAGTGATAAATCAATGACACAAATATTCTAGTGTCCAATGGTTTCAACTTTCCCGAGTTTTCGCAAAAAAGTGAATTTCTGTGGAGCATTGCAAGAAAATAATAAGCACACATGAAATTTGATAAGTTTATGAGAAAAATTAAAACTTTAACATGATCAATAATTACTTGAATATACGAATTTAACAATTCCCAGTTGTTGAAAGTGTTCATAATAAACAGATAATAGATGAAAGATGATGTGGTTATTTATAGATTCAAGTGTCTAAATAAGTTTATGGTTTATGGTCAGAAAATTATCATGATTTTTTTGTTGTTACTTGCTTCATGAACAAATAACGACTGGAGTTTCAATCTCGTATAAAACGTCTTAGCAGTACGTACTGATAACTATATCAGAGGTATAACCTAGATCTCTTATCCACTTTTCAAGCAAAACGTCTTAGAACCGCTAACTCAAACTGATTGCCCACATTATAATTTCAGTCGATTTGTCATGAAACAAGAGAATTATCTAATTTAATTGGTGGTTAACTACCTCATACTTGATATGGCCGAATTTTACTAGTTTCGACCTCGGGTTAAGACTTCAGAAAACAATCCTAAAATCATTCACTAGTGCTTATACATTTGTTTTAAACGACATACTAAAATAAACAAACGGCAAGAAAAGAGCCTGCTCATTCATTGCTTTTTAAATCATAGTATGAACAACTAGTTGAATTCATTGATAGGAATATATCTTCATATAATTAGTTAGATACATAAAATTTGCTGCATAAAGTAAATCACCAAATTCATTACTAGAAAGAACAATCAGTGAATTTCTCTACTAATATTTAGATAGACGGGATTTCAGAAACTAACACGTGAAAAACAGTTTTTACTTGATTTGTACTACATCTTATTTTATTATAGTACTATCATATCAAAACATCACATATGTTCAACATGTAAATACATTTCTACTTTGTATAGTTTGTTTTTAATTGTTGAAGTTTATTATTTGACCTGTTTTCAATTATTAAATACAACTATTAATTCTTAAAAGAAGAATAAGAAAAAAAGATATTTAACACTTTCTCTCGCTCTCTTACACAGTTACTTCTTCAATATCATCATCATCACCACACGCACAAACACAAACACGTAAGTGTTATACATGAATAAAAATAAATGGAGATTTTGTTAACAATGACCTAAAACAAACTATCAGTAAAAATATTTCTTTTTTAAAAAACAAACAAACAAATTTTTATTCGACTATAAATTTGTTTGTAAACTTATCAAAAATTATGTCCATCATAATATTAAGTAAATGAAATAGAAAATAACAAAATTAATTAATTATTTCAAGGGTCGAATATTAATGACAGTTTAGTAAAATCGTTACTTGCAAAGTGCAAAGACATAGATGGAGAGGGAGTGTGTGTATGTGTATGAGAGAGAGAGAGAGGAACAAGGAAAATTGGTCTGTTTATTTTTTGCTATGAAATTTCGTAGTTTTAGTATAGACCATGAATAGGAAGATTAAACAGATTTTTTCCACCTATAATTCAATATCAATATTATTATTATTAATTCAGTCAATCGGTTAAACAGCCTTTAACTATTGAACATAGAATAAATTTTCTAAAACTAATAGATTGCTATTATTATTATTGTTATCAATAATTATATGCTAACTTGGAGAGAAAAATGGGAAATATAATATAAATTCTGTTTATTTTCAAATAACTAATACGATAACCTATCCAATAAAGCTTCGTACACTCATCAAAATCATCATTCATCAACAACAGATTGATCATCTTTAATAAATTTGCATCCAGGTGGTCATCTAAATTCACTATTTGTATTATTATTATTACTATTGCATTCACTCGTTATTATTGCTAGTCGATTTCTTCTTACTATTTGCTTTATTCAAACTACATCTGTAAATTTTTTTCTTATCATTCTGGTTACCATGGTGGGTCAATGTAGATAATTCAAAAATTAGTACGTGGTATAAAACAAAATCGTGAAAAAATGAGAGTAAATTTCGAAGGAAGTAGAACAAGTGGTGGGAAAAAGTAGGGATACTTTTTTCTCTTTTTTCTTCTCCATTCACCTATACATGTGTTCACAGGTGTACGACCTTATAATTTGTTCCCTTTCCGTTTGTACATACATACATTGTAATACTCCCTGCTGATCTGGTCTATTAAAGTTAGACAGCATAAGTGTATGTATGTATGTTTGTGTGTGTGTAGGGGGAGAAAAGTGTAACAAAAACTATTTGCTAGTAATCTTTTGAAAATGTTGGAATAAAAGACTTTTTTTTCTGAATTAAACAGGTGTAGGAATAAAGTTTTCCCTTTCAGGAATTTTTCAACAAATTATATGCATCCATTCACAAATACTTTGTATGTATACATATTTATTTGTGTAAACGGCTCAACGTTTTATTCTCCGCTAACTGACCATATTTTTGTGTATATCTTCAAGGTGAAAAAAACGTTCACAGATATGCATAATATTTATTGTTATCATTTTTTTGCTTTTCCCTTTCATGTTTTTGTTTTTCACAATGTATTACAAGCCAATCTAGTTGATAATATTTAAGGATATTATCATATATTGTTATTAAAATGAATTTAATAACATACAAATTGGAAGGATTCTATAAGCAATAGTCGTGATGGTAATAATAATAATAACAATAATGATGGTAAGAATAGTAGTAACAGTAATAATGCATTGAGAAAAACATAAATTCACATCTGTGCAATATTGTTATTTGTCATAACAATAATGGTAACGGAAGTGATGTTATGAAAGAGCCCTACAAAGTGAATCTTGGTTTTCATATGCGAAAAATGTGAAAAACTATATAGATTCCTTATAATTTTCAACCATCGTATTGTATTCACTTTTTTCTTGATTAAATTTAGAAACAGTGTAAAATTAATGCATTTAGACGAGTAGAAAGACAAAATATTGGGAAAATAAAGAAAAAAAAAAACTAGGCGAGACTATAATTTATGGACGAGTCAATCAGATAAAAGATAACAAGTCTCGGATTTTGGTGCGAAATTCACTCAGCCATTTGGCTAAATGAAGGTTTGGCATTACAGGTGATGTCATTTCGTGACGAAAAGCCTAAAAAGTCTGTAAAAGCTTTACGTAAAACAATTAAAAATTCATTAGACAGTAAAATGGAGACAGTAAGTTGTAGGGATAAACTTAAAACAATTTCAATAAATTTTCAACAACCTCTTTGATCAGAAAACGGTAAATAGATTTTATATAATGAGTTGATTAATGTCCGTTACAAGCGTTTTGCTCTTATATTGCAAAAAACATTCAAATAAATTTGTCCTCATGGATACAAATTATCCAACATCTTAAAACCTAATGAAGAAGTAAAAAAACATTATTTCCGGAGTCCTTACACTGTCTCTGGTCAGAGTTAAGCATTCGCGGTTTGCGGTTATGTTTCTAAGGTGAGGATTATAGGTTTGGTGTTAAGTATTTAGGGATAGGAATAACAGTTTAAGTTATTGGACAGGATTTGGGTTTCAGACTAGGGTTGATTTTACTGTAAGGGATCCGAGTGTAAGGAATTGAGC
Organism: Schistosoma spindalis; assembly: GCA_946903255.1. Taxonomy (NCBI): domain Eukaryota; kingdom Metazoa; phylum Platyhelminthes; class Trematoda; order Strigeidida; family Schistosomatidae; genus Schistosoma; species Schistosoma spindalis. Next base: position 25,358,273 of record OX336417.1, on the reverse strand, counting down.
ATTTGATGCGTGAAACACTGTCATTTCTACTTTATAATAACAAAAAGTAATTTTCCAACATCATTTTAAACTTTTTGGGTACTACAATAAAACATTTTAATTTCTGGTTCAAAAGATATAAGATGGAATTCCTTCTTTTTTGAAGTTAGTGCTGAAACGCAAAAATCTTTTTCTCAGTCCTAATTGGCTCTTCTTTATACCATACTTTTTTACCAAAAAATGGTTTGCAATAAGTATACTTTGAAGATTTTACAGATTTATATCGAGCAAATAACTTAATAACTATAACTGATGCATAAATCACTATATTTTAATAAGCAATGTTGGAACTTGCGAGATATAAAAAACATGAGTAAGTACTGAGTTACGTAAGTAGAAAATGAAATAATCAACTTGTATTCTTGGCTTCAAAGTAATGATTTACTTGATATCAACTTATTATATGATTGAATCAGGCTGGCCTATTACCGGTAATTTAAATATTGATTGTACCTTTATCTGATATAATTTGTATCGAAAGTATGAATGGCAACTATGGTTAAAAAACAACGCGAATGTCAGTATTTGAATAAATTATCCACTGATAAATTTATAACACTACCCAATGGAATGGAATGTTTCACATCTACTAATAATCATATTTTAATTCTTGCTTTGATTTTTTACAGAGCTTTAAATTTATAACCATATGTTTCACCTCTGAGTTTTATTCAAGTCTATACAATTCATAAAAATATAGTTCACTTGAAGCTAAACCTGTATAGATTGACTTGCAGTTAAGCAAAAATTAGGATTTCATACCACTCATTGGTATTAAAAAAACAGCTAATAAAAATCAGGAGGTATTGAATACCTGTTTCATCCCATTATCAAACTACTTAGCAGAGCACATCCGGGACCCCACTAGGGATCGAATCCAGGACCCTAAGAGCTCGTGGTTAGCGCCTAGCATTTCAACTATTGTGTCACCATTTAATGCTTTACATTTCTAACTTCAGTCATTTTGTGATATTGTGACATCCTGCTCTATTGATAGATAAGCGCCGCACATCCGACATGGTACCAGTTAGTTAATAAGAACAACAAAAATCATTTTTAAAGAGTTGGATATGTTTACAACTTTTATTTTCTTGGGTACATCAAAATTAACTTTAAACCATACTTTTTTATTTCGTAGTACAACACTCTATTCCTAGTGGTCATTTTAATTATATAACTTTCTTCACAACAATAAAATAGTAAACACACAAATTACCTCTATTTCTTTTAAGTGTTCCTTTAGCATTTATTTATTTTGACACGATATAATGAGTAGTATATTTTATGTGTATATATAACTCGAGTTTTTAACCATGAAAATACAGCATAAAGGCTTTTCGAATTCACTCACCGAATCATCAGCCATTAAATAGAATAATTTTATTATTTGGATAACAATTCTATCATTTAATCAAAAACATGAACCGATCAATGTTAGATCACCACTGAAAAGCCTGGAAGCACTAGACGGCCATTTTGTCCTAGTATGGGACTCCTCAGCACATCAACGGTACCGCACGCAAAATTCGAAATCAGGTCTTTTGATCTCTTGCTCGAACGCTTAACCTTTAAACTACGGAGTTTAGCATCAACGAATTCACAATATTTCACGGCCGTCTTCCATTATCGTCAGTGGGTAACTGGCTCATACGCGACACAGTTGAAGCCCATTGGTCAGGGCTTCATACTGGAACTTCGAGAAATCTCTCTCAAAGGTAGTCACTGGTGAGCACATGATAATTATCAGTATAATGTTGTGTAGGTTGTAGCTAATTACATCAATTAGAAACTTTTTAGTGATAAATTCATCTCCACTACCTGAAACCATTCTGTACATCAGATATACAACTAACTAGCGAAATAACTATTATTCTAAATAGAAGATTCCTGATACAATTATCAATAAATATTTGAAAATTACTTGTATATGAAAAAATTTAAAGCCTTTTAAGTAAACTGAGAGAAATAATTATACATAATTTATTATTTTTAACGTATAAGCCTACAAAATTACATCATACTTTCTTGATCAATCTTGAATGTATATAATATAGGTCAATTCTTTTCGAATAAAGGTAGACGAATGCTTCATGAGAAATTATTAAATTAATAAAATAAACTAGATAGTGAGGTTTGACGTTTTCTTACCTGAAATAAACAATTTATTTGACCATCTAATTTATATACTAGTGTAGTTTCTATTAAATGTGGTATCATGTTGAAACGTTCAAGTAATCTGGTTATATTTGAAAATATAAACAATTCAAGTGTCTTGCTTGATAAATTAAGTTTTTTTGACTGAGATTATGAACCGACTGATGTTAGACCACCATTGAAAACCTGGAAGCAATGGACGGCCATTTCATCTTATTGCGGGATTCCTCAGCAACGAGCATTCACAATCCCACCCGCGGAGCTCGAACCCAGGTCCTTTGGTCTGTTGCATGAGCGCTTAAAGTCTAGACCACTGAGCCGGCACTCAGTGGTGTTAATATCTAACCTCAACCAATTTACGAATTTTCGCGACCATCTTCCGTTGTACTGGGGTACACAGCTGTTTCTACTCGACACGGATTATTTGTACTTGTCTCGGCTTTAATTTTTAAATAATTGAAAGAAAATCCGACAATTCGATAGTATTTCGATACTATTAACAAAATTTGTTTAAGTAGTTCTGTAGTGTATTCTACTTATGTCGACAGATATAAGTAGTATATAACACTAATAGAAAGTGGAAACTCTGCAACAGAAGACTAAGAAGATCAATTCTAAAGGAAAACAGAAGAGGAAATAGAAAGGAGTTGTGACATGAAAGGATCATATAGATTGTGAAGAACAAATGATAGAATTTCGCAAATGAAGTATTCAATGTATATTTATCATATTTTACCAAGACTTTTTTGACATTAGATCGTCCCCACTTATGTTCTTATTCATAATAGTACATTCAACTAGATACTAGTAAAATCCACTTCCCATTCACATTTCCATAATGTCTAATATATGTGGGTTTTTTATCACCTTTGTTGCCATCATTTTTCTTTCCTACGTTTACATTTAGGCTACAATAAATTCTTTGATGAAATTGTGATTCATTTGATAACAGCATTACTAAGAATAAATAAGACTTCATATACATATAAAATCATATTCGAATAAATTAATATATAAGCGCATGTTGCCTACACACATAACAATATAAACATAATCACATAGTTTATCAAGATAACTTAGTGTAATGACTATTAATTGTTTGATGATGATTGTTATTAGTAGTAATGATGGGAGTAGTAGTATTGGTAGTAATAATAATAAGAAAAAGAATAAGTATTTATGCTAAAAATAAAATAAATGAATCAACAAATATATTTATTATAATTTGTATCAGGTAGCTTTATTATAACAATTTCGACGCTAAATCATCATTCATAACAAATAATTACAACAAGATTATATAGATTTTAAATAATTTTCATTGTTGACGTTGTTTAAATGAACTGAATTTCGATTGGTTAGATTTGTTGCCTAGTCTAGTTTGTTAGATAACTTAAAGATCAGTTCTATTTAAATATTTCATTTTAAAACCATAAACAAACTTAAATTATTCAGTGATTGAATTACCATAAAAATAAATGACATATCATGTCTATCATGGCTTTTTCAAAAAAACGTTCATTTCCACTTTGAAGACAAACAATCAAATTTATGGGGTATAGCTAGAGTCCATAAAGTGCAGTTGTCTAGTACCCACTAGATAGTCATGATCATAGCTGACATAGTGTACGCTCGGTCAAGATGGTACAAAATATTTATTATATGTGATTTGAAAGATATACTTTTCTTCTGTAGGTTATTCATCATGTCAAATTCTGTTTTTCTCTTAAAACAATATTAAAAATTACATTCTCAATTCTTGGTGGTTGAATGAATATACATGTAGAACATAATGGAGGACGAAATAAATATGATCCTAAAAATTCATCTCACAAGTTTGTCAACATGAACGATGGACCAATACACCAAGCTAGATGTAGCCCCACAGTACAAAAGGAGTTTGAATCATAAACATTGATTTCAAAGGTGATACCGCAGCAGAGATTTTAGAACCTTATTTTTAATATTTCTTAGAAAAAGTCTTTATTTAATAAAACTTTAAATCATATCTTTCAGTAATTATCTTCTTTTGAGAAAGTGAACAAAGTAAACTATCTCTTTTTCTCACATTTGCATTTATTTATTAGATCAGTTGTTCTTAAGTAGCAGACTATATTGGCTACAAAAGTGTGTCCTTCCTAAACACATACCCTTGTACTAGCTCGTATGGTTACCTAAAGATGGATGCAAGTTAAACAACGGCCCAACTATTAAACAAACAGTCAACTCGGGTTGTATACCACCATTCTAATTATTTTACAAGTGTATTCAAAAAGTCAACAAACTGGATTAATTGAGGTTTATTTATGATGGAGGTATTGATAATTCATTAATCCAGACCTAATGTCCCTGTTCAAAAGAAATATTTTGACTGGCTATAAACTAAGACGTTCTGTGTTCATAAACGACATTTAAATTGATATATTGTAATATGAATTACCTCCACAAGTGAGTAAATCTACCTTTGCGAATAAATCACCCTACAGCTTTGATAGATATAACACAGGCTTTGAATAATCGTTGTTGATAGGTTTTAAAAAACGTGAAACACTAGCTCAACTGTAGGTCTTGCATCTTACATCAAGCAATTCAACATAAATATCTAAAAGTATTAAACTAGCATAATAAAAAGCATGAAATCATCGTTGTGTTCATTTTCTAACATGCCTAATATTTTATAAATGATTAATTATACAGTAAGTGAATCCCTAATATTGTTACTATAATCTTGTCTGATTCATACGGGCATAACTACATTTATATGCCAGTTGGCAAGTTAAAATATAACTGTAAATGCATAACAAAAGATTTCTTTGAAAAAAATCAATTCTCTATATAACATGAACAGAAGTTAAATTCATTGTTTTCTGATGACGTAATGTTACCGGGGAGATCATAAAATAATAATAATAATAATAATAATAATAATAATAATAATAATAGATGAACAACACAAAAAGCTGACGAGTTTACATCAAAATATCATCATTTATTTTATTTAAAAATATTGTTATTTTATAGTTTTTGTATATTAATTGCCAAAAAAGTTTTTTGGACGAAAATAAATGAACAAAATATGAAAACACTTACTTACTTACGCCTGTTACTCTCAATGGAGCATAGTCCGCCGACCAGCATTCTCCAACACACTCTGCCCTGGGCCTTCCTTTCCAGTTCTATCCAATTTTCGTTCATTCTTCTCATGCCCGTCTCCATTTCTCGGCGTAATGTGTTCTTTGGGCTTCCTCTTCTCCTTTGGCTTTGAGGATCTCATGTGGATGCTTTCCTCAATGTGTGTCCTATTCACCTCCAGCGTTTCTTCCTGATTTCTTCCTCCACCGGGATCCGGTTTGTTCTCTCCCACAGTAGGTTGTTGCTGGTAGTGGCCGGCCAACAGATCCGAAGTATTTTGCGCAGACAACTGTTAATAAACACCTGTATCTTCTGGATGACGGCTTTCGTAGTTCTCCAAGTTTCCGCTCCATACAGTAGAACTGTCTTGACATTTGTATTGAAAGTCCTGACCTTGGTGTTGGTTGCCAATTGTTTTGAGTTCCAGCTGTTCTTCAGTTGTAAATATGTTGCTCTTACTTTGCCGATTCGCGCCTTCACATCTGCGTCAGATCCACCGTATTCATCAATGATGCTACCCAGATATGTAAAGGTTTTTACATCTTCAAAATCTTCTCCGTCAAGTGTGATTCGATTGTTGCATGCTGTGTTGTATCAAAGAATCTTGCTTTTCTTTTTGTGAATATTCAGACCTATTGCTGCTGTGGTTGCTGCTACACTGTTCGTCTTCTCCCGCATTTGTTGTTGCGTTTGCGATAGAATAACCAGATCATCTGGGAAGTCTAGATCCTCCAGCTACATCCTAGCTGTCTACTGTACTCCATGCTTCCCCCCAGATGTTGATGTCTTCATGATCCAGTCGATCACCAGGAGAAAGAGAGAGAGTGAGAGTAAACAACCTTGCCTGATACCAGTCTTTACCTCAAACGAGTCTAAAAACACTGGTAATAGTTAAATAGAATTTAATGGTTTTTTAACGGAGAGATGATAAACATAGAGATTAATGATACTTAGTTCAAGTTATGTTGCAGCTAGATTTACGAAAATGTATTTCAAGTTGGATTTATATAGATTAAAATGTGTAAAATATAATTAGAAATATTAAAAAAAAAAACAAATTAGTGATTCATCAGTTTTCATCAGAATAATCTAAATGAATCCTGTCACTAATGATTTTATTTAATTTTTAAATGTTATAATTTTTCATGTGAATTAGATTTAATGACAAATAATGGCTTAGATACAAGAAAAATGAATAAATCAACAAAATTTCAATAAAATCATTTTCTCATCATTATCATTATTATCCATATCAACTTTGTCATTAAGTTAATAATTAGAAAGTTAAAATATTCACTTAAGATCATTTTTCATCATATCGTATCATTTAATAATGATTAAGAAAGCACAACTGTTCATTAAATGTTATGACAAAGAAAATAGAAACATACATATAGGGATAACAATTTCAAAATATTATTTAGTTGCATTTCTTGTCTCTTACCTTTTACTATGAAACTGATGAATATTAAAAAAAGAAAAAAGAAAAAAAAGAAAAGAAAACCATACCTGATGTTATTTATTATTTATACGTGTGAAATGAAGAACAACTATTTATTATAGCTAAATATATAAATATGTATATTTAAATCCTGTCAACATTTTAAAGAACAAAAGATTTAAGTTATTTTTGGCGCCATTATTATTATCATTATTCTTAAAGTCGATTCAAAGTGGGAAAAAACGTAATCTTCTTTTTCTTTTTTTTTGTTTCTTTTTTGGAAATTTCCACTCAACTCAGAATAATATGTATGGACGAAAGGGTAAAAAGTAAAGAAAAAAAAGAACGGAACAAAAACAGGATCCTATCCATTTCTATACACTTTTTCAAATAAGGTTAAAATCATTTGTAAACATTTGATACTTTAATTTGTAAGATTTTTAAAAAAAATGAACAACTGATTTTAAGTAGAAATAAGAAAATAATTAAGTCCAGTATTTAGTTTAAACAATACTTCAATAGGTTTTAAAGACTTGATCTTTCTTTGCTTTTATGAATATAAACAACGTAAGAAGATAAAAGCAATTACTTAAATCTTAAAGTTACAGTTAATAAGTTTCAACAATATAGTTATTGAAACTATTAATGTGAATACAAAGATTGAAATAACGAAACAACAAATCAGAGGAACAAATTATTTATAAAGTTTCAGTATGAATATGAGTTTAAGATTAAAGGTTGTGAAAAAAATGACAAAGATACATAAGGTTCAAACTAGAAAATAAAGAAAAAAAACTAGTTAAATAAATGATAAATAAGATGAGAATACTCCAAAAACGTTCCTGTAAACGTAGAGAAACTACATTAAAAATTATTCCCACATTCTGTATCACCCGTTAGACTCTGACAAAAACAATTTCACTATGCAATAAAACACATACATAGAATGAATCTACATGTTCATAGTGATTAAACATTTTATTTATTCAAGATTTAGAAAATGAATCAATTTGTATTGGTTGATTAAATCTTCCCATCAATACTCAGGACTGCAACTGATCAGTCTCTTTGGTATGTATGCATTCTAAACGAATGGTCTCAATATTGTCATTATTTTGAAGGGATTACAAACAGAGATGAATGTTGACTAGCAATAGAATTCCGGATGCACGTTTCGTCCCATTTTGGATTCTTCGGCTGAATATACTCGTATCTCAGGCTTAATGTTCACTCAAGAGCTCGAACGCAGTAACTAGAAGTTTAGGCAAGAAATATGAAAAGATCTAATACAGTAAATAATCGAAAGTATCTAGTGGCATTGGGCCTTACCACGAGACAATATGGGAAATAGGCATTCAACATTTAACACGGAGAAATACCTAAGAATAGAGAAGGCGAGATAATGAATTGAATTTATTAAAGTTGATCGGATGGCATGGCTTGGCCTTGCAGGCGTGATCCATGTTGAATGTTACCTCATATATTTTATTCATATTAAATATATTGTTCTATCTCTAGCTTAGGCTTTTTCTCCATCATGTATTGGTACTTGTTACAATGCGATGAGGTAGTGTAGATGATGTGACTTCCACGTAAGATCTTATAGATTAGGCAGTTATGTCATGATAAATCTACAATTTAAGGATTAGGTCTATCATTACAACAGTACTAATAACATAGTAGACCTAAATTCTACAAGTACACTCTACACAGATTAAAATGGAAATCAAAATGAGATACATCTTAAACAAAAAATGCTTACAGTTTTTTCCTAATGAGTTGTAGTGACAGGTTCAGAATATTAAGGGTTCCGGAAACATCATAAGTCTCATTGTATTGCTACCTTTCCAAAAGTTTACAAACCTCAATGAATAACCTTTATTCATTAATGTTTTAGTTAAGAGCTTCGTTCCTCACAGAACAAATATGATTGAACCTATTGAATAATCCCTTTAATAATCCACGTTTGTAATGGGTTTGATAACGAAAATGACTAGCTGTACATACAACGATCGTCAGTTTTTAGACAAATAAAATTCAGATAACCAAATAGATAGATAGGATATCTTTCTAAGATAACCAGTTAAAGTCTTTTCTAACTTTGCGATCACGAGGACTCTTTTTTATAGTGTATTGATAACTGGAACAAAATAAAATTAGAATATGATCTCCCAAACACCTCTAAATTGAACTCTTTAAAACTGTGTCAAATACATAAAAAGCAAGGTAAGAAATATGTTTTTCTTTTGAGCGATGCATATTCAGGTTTAGATAAATACTAAGTGGTATAATTTTGTACGATGTAAAAGAAGTTAGGAAATTATGAGATAAAGACTGTACTGTCATGTACTAAAAAAGAGGTTATTCAGTTTTGTATTTTTAATTTCCACTCTCACTCAGACTATGTAAAGTCCCACTCAGGTAAACCAAGAAACTGTAGGAATTTCCTTGTACAATGATTATGTTACTTACCCGTGTTGATATTTAACCAAAAAGTATTCACAAACGCAGACTTGGAATGGTCACGATGACATCTATTAACTATGCATAAGAAAGCATTTGTGTTTACCTATTTTCATTCTAATTAAGACTCTAAAATCTAGTGACCATCATCTTAAGTACTGTCTTGAAGTAGATGCTCTTCCTTTTGAATGATATTTACAGACCTAAAAATATAAAAATCGAAGTATAGAAAGCCATCAACAATAAATTTGAACTAGCCGGAAATTTTACATATAAGTAATTTCAATCTTAGTCTCCTTCAACATGAGTAACATTTGCATGAATAATAGTACTTTACACAAAGTGATCCTTCAAGTCGTACAATAATAATGTCTCCTATGTCTCCTGTATTAGTAAGGCCAAATCGTCAGAAAACTCAATTTGTTATGTTCATTGTTCACCATCTACTATTAAAAGCCTAACTGTTATTCTACCTTTCACTTTCATGTGAATGAAAGTTCGTAAATAGTCATTTTAGCTTCACATTTTAGGTAAGTCTTACCATTCAGGTAATCAATCAAATAACTTATAAGACCAGTGTAAAATTTTATTTTCCAGTTTAAATAGTCATCAACCCATTCGTCAATAACATGAATGGTTCTCTAAAGAAAAACTGACTAGGTGAATTCTCTAAAAATTAATTTTATGTCTAAATATAAGAAATCTGTGATTCTTTAATGTTGAATCTAAAAGATTTAGTAGCATTCACTCATGTGTGGTCTGTCAAATTTAGACATGTGAGTTTCAACAAACTAGCTATCTTATATCTTATACATTATAATATATAAGTCAAAATGTACTTCAAAAACACTAAATTCAAACACGTACTTCTGGAAATAAGTATACATACATGAAAATGCTGAACACATACCCCACCTGCCCAGCTTTGTACCCTAATTTACCATGCCTTCATTGTATAGCTTAAATCATATCAACTTATAACATTATTATTAGTCAAACAACTCATCTACAAAATCTCTGTATGCTTAAACCTTGAAAATAGAACAGAATAAAAACAAGCATTAAAAAAGAAAATTCAATCAGATTACTGCTTTACAAGTATTAGAACAGTAATACTGACCATGATGATACGAAACTGATGAGTTTCGTCTGATAAAGATTTCACGCACTTATAACATCATTTTTTGTTTAATACACAGTAGCATTCATCGAATAAAACACTATTTCTCGGTTGGATAAAATCAACAGTAAATGCAATGAATAACCTGCTGAGAATAGAAATACTTTGTCGAATTGTTAATCCTATATCGATTGGCATGTTTTTTCAAAGGGCTATCAATGTTCATGTCATTAGGAAAGAAAACACTTGACAAATTTTCTCTTTTACATTCTGTTCTCTTTTTTCTTTTTAATGGAAAAACATTTAAAAAAAATAATTTTAGCAAATGAACATTTTTATTTAAAATGTTTCCATTCTTTTGATCATGTGATAAAGAAAGGCGAAAAATAAACAAAAATTAAATAAATTTTGCACATAAATTGAACACATCAAAAATATTTAAACATACGTTTACATTTTGAATAAACGTATATAGGCTGATAATGATACTAAAGTAGTAATGAAATGATACACACCAGACGTCAAATGAGGACTAAGTGAGGGAGAGAAGGAGGGAGGGAGGAAGGGAGGTAAGTAGGTAGCGATAAGGAGTAGAAATAAATTGTTTCTTTTCTCGAATTTATTGATTTGCTTGATACTACATGGTTTAAGTCAAACACACACGTGCACACATTCATGCTTTCACACATATGTACATGTACATAGCATAAAACTAAAACCAACATAAAACTATATGTTTAATGTCATTATTGTCTTTGTACATTGATATCTCAACTTCCATATTTTTTCCAGTAAATAAACAAGGAATAAATATAAACAATTGTTTACTATGTTTGTATGGTAAATATAATCATTTTGTGAGTCTACAAAATCTTTTGGCATAATTGGCAGAATATTATTATATGTAAACATTTTAGACTAGACAAAAGTTAAATCCAAAATTGTTTACAAAGATAAAAGGTAATTAATCATTGTTAAATTATGATGAAATTTATTAGTCGGATCATTTGATAAGATAGTCATAAATTGTATTGTCTATAAGTCCAATGCACATCTAAAATGTATGATGAGAAACATACTGAGCATGACCTATTGACGGGTTAACTTAATGTTGACTTGACCAGTTATTCAGTAGTTTAAATTATTTGTTAAGTTTAAGATCAACTCATTTGGTAATATAAAATACAATACAGTAGAATATTTCTTTCAAGGTACTTGGATATATCATTCTTCTCACTTTAACAACCTAGCATAATCAAGATTGGTTGTGAATAGAGTATGAAGTACTAATTAACACAATATTAAATACCTATCAAGTCAGTTTATCTATTAAAGGGGATTCAGCCTCGTAATGTATTTTATATTGTCAGGTATTTAGTGTACAAGTTAATCCATAAAATAAATGGGAAGCAATTATTTTCCTACTGATTGAAATAAAAGACTGGCCAATTCACGATATTGCGCTATCGTCCTCCATTGTCTTCAATAAGTAACTGCTTTATAACACAATAGTGAGAAGCTGTGACCAGCAGAGTTCATCCGTGTCTGTTGTGAGGCATTTACACACTAAAGACAATGAAGGGCGGTTGGGCAATATGGTGGGTTGGTTGAAGTTAGGCATTAACACTGGTAGATGCCGACTTAGTGGTCCAGAGGTTAAGCGTTCGGGCGCAAGATCGGAGATCCTAGTTTCGAGTCTGGCGTCTTGGCTCGTGGATGCACGCTGCTTCCAGGTTATCAACGCTGGTCTAACATTGATCCATTCATGATATCAACAATCCCCAAAATCCTTTACTGGAATAAAAGAGTCTATATCAGCTCAATAAGACTAGAGTTATTTCTTAATAATACAGTAATTAGATAGTTTTATACAGATACTGTATATGAATTCATGTCTATAGAAATATATACTTCTTCGAAACAAAATAAAATTCTTTATTATTAATTTAATCAAATACTAAATAGAAGGTCATGAAACTCTGTCAATTAATTTCAAGCATTTAACGCATTAAGAATGTCTCTATGAATTCATTATTCCAAATGTGCTAACTAGAATGATAATCTTTCTTCCCATATAAACTAATAGTTGTATATCAAACCAATATGACTAAGACATGAATTGGTAAATGTGCTTTATTTTTATTTTTACATGATGAAATAAAGTCAACAATTTAAGTGATGACGATCAATTAAATCATTATTTACACTAGTTATTTCCCTCAATCTTTTATTTTTACAATGATTGTCAGTTTAATTATTTACTAAAAACATACTGAGCTGATTGACAAGTATATACTTTCTCTATGAAAAAAAAACAAACAAACAATAAAAATACTAATCTAGGAGATTTATCAAAATATTTATTCATTAACAGATATACAGAATATTTTGTTCGAATTGTTGTTTGGAAAAATGTTTAGTTTCATCATAAGTTAGATGAAAACAGGTTACAATAAATGTAATTTAGGTTGCTAGGAGAATGGATATGTGAAGTATACGTAAACTCCTACTGCTTTATTAGGGGTGAAAAAAAAACGATAAATTCTTTTAATTGGTTTTTTTTGTTTTCAAAACTAGGCATAAAAAAGTGATGAAATTAAATATGATTTTAAACGATACTTGCTAAATTTTCATTTTGGCGAACTTGTGGAAAAACAGGCAGTTTACATAGAACTCATACAGTTTATAATCAACTGTTATTGTGCATCACATAAATGTTTCTTAATTTCAAGAAATGTCTTACATAGAGCTTTTATTTATCAAAAGCTGAAATTATTCATAAAAACCACTTAGAATCATAAAATATGCATTAGCCGTTTTATTCCATTTGAAAATTGTATTTTGTAGTCTCGAGCTTGACTAAAAATTTCCATTGGTCATTACAAAGTGTGGATGTAAGAAGTAGCATTAGGTAAAATGTAGAGACCACAGGTTTTTGATAAAAAGATGAAAACGGCAAAAATAATATGAATGTGAAATCTTTTTGTCGAATTGTTGTTTTTATCTATTGTGAGTCTACCTAAACTACTTACCTGTGATAATTTTTTTTGAATTTTCACTAATAATGAAACTTCTGAATAATCACATGAAAACATGGTAGCCCAGAGATGTGTCTATGAAGAATTTGCTTTACGCAGTAGTTCTCATTCAGTTGTCATACAGAATAAAAAATTTAATACCATGCTCGATAAACTAAACTTCGTGATAAAAACATGAGAGAGAAATAAGATATAAAACGGAGTATATTAGTAATTGTATTTAGTTCTTTTTTGAGTGGTTCACGAACTATCACGTTCTGTGTCATAATAGATTGTGTCATAAGAATGTTGACAAAATTCTGTTGCATGATTAGTATTTTTAGCACATATTTTATAGAGTAAACCTAATTTTCAGCATCTGAAACTTTAGGACGTAGATCAGTGGGTTTGCTGTGTAATTGTAAAGCATCATGAAATAAATGAACAAAAAACCCACTAAAATTAACACTTCACTAATTTTGTCAATGGCAGTTTTGCTTCCATTTTCTTGCCTGTACCTGTATTGAAGCTAAAGAAGCACTGGACTACTGAAGAAATAGCATTTCAAAGGTTTAATGAAGCCTTCGTTCGAGTTACAGACAAACTCGACCAATTCAAGATAGCTCTCAATAACAGATTCCAAGCTCTAAAAGATCTACTCAAAGGAGAGAAAATTACTATTGGGAATAGATCAAAGATGAATTAACTTCATTGTATCAGGAGGTGCTGGGCCGCAAGAAGCTTCATTATAAAAAATAGATTTCTATCGAAAGCAAGAAGGGATAAACAAGGAGACGGTAATTAAGAACAATGTAAGTTAAGGCACAAGCTGAATTCACAGAAGCAAGCAAACCAGCAAAGAGTACATTATAGCAGGCAAAAAGAAATACGTGGATGATCTATCAACAGCAGGAAAGGCTATGAGTGAAGAAAATATGAAACAACTATGTGATACGATGAAGAAACTGATGAAGAAATATAGTGAACCAGAGCGACCAGGCAAGTACAAAGAAGGCAAGACAATCACTGACATTTAAGATCAGGAACAAATGAGTGGGACGCTTCGAGGAACTATTGAACAGACCAACTCCACTGAACCTACGGGACATCGAAGGAGCACACACAGGCCTTATAACTACTACTTTACCAACAAACGAAGAGATCACTATGGCCTTCAGACAAATCAAAGGTGAGAATGCAACAGGATCAGACAACTGTAGTGTCTGTCATTATGTTAAGCCCAAATACCTTATTATCCTAACTTTCGGACAGCCCGTTCTATTCATTCTATTTGAGTCACATTCTGACCTTGTTAATTATTCGCTTATCAATATCTTGACTGCTTTATATGAGCGCGTAGGCGTATGTACACTTCTTATCCCGTTACTCATCACATGTCTGTAATTTATCTTGATGTGCTTATAAATATTGATTAACTCTTTGTTAAATGGAGTTGGCTTACCAGCCATCTCCACCGCTCGTCAATTTTGCTTCGCTTTCTTCTTTTCGCGTCGTTCTCCCGTTCGTTTGTCTAATCAACAATTATACAAAATATATGCATTCGAAACTCCATTCTCGTTATTTGACTTATTTAATTCCGTTATTAACTAACGCGATTTAAGTCAATGATTATATACGAGGATAGACGATAGCAACCAATCATTACGATCAAATTGGAGTCAGATCACGGGCCACTAAAATGGTAAGCCCGCCGACGACGAACTTAACGCAACCCAGCGGCAACGGCCACCCACGAAACAACATACCAGCTAAAGCAATGAAGTCAGACATGGAAGTAACTTTAAACTTGCTCCACCTTTTATTTAGGAAGATTTCGAGGAACGAACATGTGCCGACAGACTAGAAAGAAAGATACTTCATCAAGATACCAAAGATAGATCTGAGAAAGCATGAGAACTCAGCTATAGAAGCATCACACCATTATCAGTACGAGGAACATTCTTCAACAGAGTGTTGCTGAACCGGATAAAAGAATCAGTTGACACTCAACTTCGAGATTAACAGACTGACTTCCGTAACGATCGGTCGTGCACAGACAAAACGCGACAATGCGATCAACTGAAGAGGTCTCGTCACTTCACGTCAACTTCCTTAACTATGAGGAAGTGTTTGACAGTGTGGATAGGAGAACCCTACAGAAACTTCTTCAACACTATGGTTTACTTGGGAAAATCATAAACATTATCCAGACTACACTGCAAAGTGGTGCATGAAGGACAGCTGACAGATGCATTCCAAGTAAAGACTGGTGTCAGATAAGGTTGATTACTTCCAACCCTTCTCTTTCTTTTGATGGTTAATTGGATTGCGAAAACCGTCAAATTTCGGAACATGCACGGACCACAGTGAAAAGCTCGGATACAGCTAGATGACCTAGCTCTTTTACGCCATACCCATCAACAATTCGGGTGAAAACAGCCAGTTGAGCAACAGCCTCTACAACAGTAGGCCTTTGCACACACAACGAATAGAGCAAGGTCCTCAAATAAAACACGGAGAACACCAACACAATCATACTTAATGGCGAAACGCTGGAAGAAGAGGAACATCTTGCGTAGCTAGACAGCATCATCGATGAACAAGGAGGAGCTGATGAAAATGTGAAAGCATAGATTGTCAAAGCAAGGGCACCATTCCTACAGTTGAGGAACACATAGAACTCAAAAGAACTATTAGCCAACATCCAAATCACAACCTTCAATGAGAACGTCAAGACGGTTCTATTGTACAGAGCGGAAATGTGCGGAACAATACAATCATCATCAAAAGTACAGATATTTATAAAGAGTTGTGTGCTCAAGATACTCCAGATCGTTGGCCAGACACCATCAGCAACAACCTACTGTGGCAGAGAACAAACCAACTTCCAGCTGAACAGGAAATTACGAAAAGACTTTGGAAGTGGAAACCGAAAAGAGGAAGACCAAAGAACACACCACTTCGGGAGTCGGAAGCAGATATTAAGTGAATCACTGGCAACTGAAAAGGATTGTCCAGGACATAGTTCTGTGAAGAATGCTGGTAGGAGACCTATGTTCCTCTACAAGAGGTAACAGCCATGAGTTCAGTCACCTGTTGTCATGATAGCATTTGAGTTGACAACAAATCTATATTAAGAAACTGTTTCATAGTTACATTGTCTCAGAGTTGTAAATTTTTCATCAGTCGATGTGATTAAGCTTTTCTTTTATGTTAATTCATTACCGACAATTGTACTGGGTGTGCACATGTGATCCTGATAAATGTAAAAAATATCAGTGTATCACTAAAAAAGAATGAAAGATTCTTAATAAATTAAACAGCTAAATGAATAAAAACTAAACTGTTCAGTCCTATAAAATTTTATAAATATAATCGATACCCACAGATAGTCACATCAAGCTACTATCCTTTTTTGTTAGATTATACCATGCAAACATAGTAGATCATTTTTGTAGTTATTGCAAAAACCTAGTCTGATGACGGCCTAATGCAATTTTATTGGTTCTATTTTAATTGAAACCCCACTCAATTTACTTTTATTTACATTGTGGAGGATATTTGCTGTAGACACTATCATATGTTTTGCTCTGAATGAGGATACTTAATTGAGTTTTATGATTAAATATACAATTCGAAGCAAAATATTTTTTCACTCATTTTAAACTACTTGCAAGTAGCTAGAGGTTCATTTAACAAATATCCCAACTACTTCAATGGATATCATAGAGACATAGTAGGCCAACTCATCAGATAGGAAGAATAATTTTACCGTTCTAAAAGAAAGAAGTGACTTTAATAGTCAAAAATTCGTTGATATTATGACATTTTTGACTGCTTCCACTACTTATGTGGTAAGTAGTTTAATTCTACCGTAGTTTTATGGACTTTCACACAACTAATTCATTATGAGCACAACCAGAGTAAATAAAAAACATATCAGCACTTATCTGGATTTAAATCATAAGGATATGTATAAATAAGAAATAAAATAATTCAATTTATCTTCTGTGAAATAATAATACAATCCTAAACTTAGTGTTAATTTTTTATTTTATTTTAACGCTTTAAATTATGATTGATTGAGAATGAGATTGATAAATCGAATACTTTTGGTGAACCTAATGTCTAAATGATTAGAAAAGAAACAAAAATATTCCAGTGTTTTCATTAATGGTACCTGTTTTATCATCAAATTCAATTTATTTATTAACTGTAGAGTCAGATAATTAAGACAAAGTGATTAGAATTAATTCAGTTCACAGGACTGTCAATCAGGTGAGTTGTATTGTCGTGTATATCATTACAATGTTTAAATGTGAAAGCGGAAGTTTTGAGTGCTAGTAATCACGATTGAATCAATGAAAGATTAAAATAATCTCTATTTCATTTCTATTTGTTAACGACCACTTTAGAAGACAAAAGGAGATTCGTTATGGATTCATGACAAATACGTTTGTATGATAACAGAATTGTAAAATCTACATTCTTCAATCTAAAGTAATTTATTCAACCCATTTCTGAAACAGACATCTGAAATTTATATCCGTAGGTCTTATTTACTAATCAAAAAGTGGCAAAGATACTGAGTAGATTGATAAATATTGCACAGTGGCGATTGGCTTTAGCGAGTATATGGTTTTTTAGCGTCTGTTTTTCCACAAAAGCATTAAGTTGGGTCAATTAAAAGCAACCTAAAATACTGATGACAATAATGAAATGACGATATATATTTACTCATGAGTGTAATAAATATAAAATCGGTAGAGTTTAATAAACGGATACATTAAACTATCAAAATTATAAATAGTACCTAGGAATAGCTTTATTGTATAAAGGCCTTATTAACGAATGAATGACTGCCGGTGTTAAACTAACATACCAAATCTGTTTTTAAACACTGTTAGAATCAAAAGAATAGATTAAATATCAATCAAGAAAGTACGAAATAATCAATGATTTACGCTTAGTTAAAAATATAGTATCTTTTAACTTAAAGGCTCATGGCATTTTTTATCATGCATAAAAGTCAGCATTCATTCTTACATACGTAATGAAGGCAATCGAATAAGCTGAGTACTTTTGTCTGTTGATTATTGTAAAAGTGATGAATCCAACAAGTGCGTGTTCCAGATAAATTAAAAGCCAAGAGACTGAGTTTGCGTATTAATGATGTCTTGTCAACTTCAGATATTTTATATGTATAGCAAAATAAGTATGTGGATACTAATATATTCCTCAAATATACTTGCTTCATTCAGTACAAAGAGATTTGAAGATACATCAAGAGGTGACTGATTTTGATCCGATTTACAAGAACATTTGGAAGCTAAACATTGAAAAGAATTTTCTAGTTAAATTAGACAGTTCTGAAAGCCATATATTTAGGATTTCTTTGAGCCACAATGAAACGCTTCTTCCACGACGTTATCTTTCAGGTTCCCTGGCAAACTTTCTAATACACCATCCACTGAATAACCATTTTATTTGGGAAATCTAATTCCTGGTTCTCCTTATTCCTCTGAGTACACAGTTACCAGTCTCTTAAATTGCTTAATTGACGTGAACAATTACTGGTTTTGGTAACCGCAAACTAGACATTCTTAATTATCTCAAAATATCTCCTATCAATAATCAAAAGCGGTTTTTGGGTGGAGTGAATATATCTAATACTGACTATTGTGAATAATCAATGAAGACCTATTCGCCTTGTTTTCATTGATCCTACCTTCTCTGCGGGAAAGAGTTACATCTTAATCAAAAGAATAAATCACTTGAGTGACTAGACGTATATATTAATGACTACAACTACATATACGAAGTCCCTGTAAATAAAGTGAATAAATAACGTACTGAAGTTTCAGTGACCAAACATAAGAACACACAAAGTGAGATTCGGCATGAAAAATGGTAGTCCAGATAGTGAATATCAAATTCAAATGATTGAAACATTGTTTATGTTCACATACTGGTGCGAGGATAGTTTTAAAATCCATGATGAAAACAGAAAAAATTCTAAGGCTTGGTTCGTGTTTTTTATGATTGAATAAATCACACTTTCCGCATAAATAAATTACATTTGCAGGCGTGTACTGATGAGTTATAGATACTGGGTGGAGTTTAACAAAAATTCGATAATGAAGCAAGAAGAAGTCAAATGCTGAGTCATGAAGACCTCTTTAGCTTTAACATCAAAGGAATGTAAACTAAAACAAACGACAACACCCATATCTTACATTAGTGTCTCCCGTAGTTTAACTGACTTCTAGTTATTTTTATGTTTTCAATATCGTATCTATAGCGTATAATAGCATTACATCAGAGTATATTAAATCAAATTATTAGCAAATACATGCCTTCAGTCATCAAGTTTATTCATCTTGACGAAAAACCGTGATTTTAAAGAAAACATTCAGCACTAATTTTGTTTCCTTCACCATAACCAAATGATGTTGGAAACACCCTTAACAGAATACAGGGTTCGGACGCGCGCTCAAAGCTACATAAAGGAGCTTTCAACAATAAGATTTTGTCAAATATGACGTGCTTCAATATACAAAACTTTACAAGTCCGTGCTATAAAGGGATAAGTTTCTTAAAAATCACTTACAGGTGTAGGTTGTACACACCACAAACAAATTACACCATTATTGGAGTAGATAAAAAAACAACTGCGTCCATCTGGACTGAGACTATTCTTTGGTACAGATTTGCATTTATTTATCTTTTCCTAGATGGCTTTAAATTTATTTCGAAAATTTCAAAAATGTATGAAAAAGTGAGTTAAGCGCTTAGTGAAATGTAAGAATTTTAGTTCTACAGTAGTCTAATATCACTTCCAATATACTGTAAAGGCAGCAGTGACTTCTGTTAGCATCACCAACCTAAAAGAGTAAAAGATTTCGATAGGCTTCATTAACTTCTTTCAACGTAAAAGATACCTGGAAGCCCATACATATAAACGTTATACAAGACGAAAAGCGGAAACTGCTAAAAAATTAAGAAAGTCTACAGGATGATCATGAGTAATGGTAAACAATGAAAGCATGAGATGGAAAATCCGGTCACTGCTGGAAATAATAAACAACAGTCTAAACATTTAAATGACATTAGGTTGTAGTGGTTAATCACCCCTAGGCCAAGCAATTAACACAGTCATTGGGACACCTTGAAGAAAAGTCAAACTGACCTCCATCAGCTCTCTAGTTATTCATCATCAAGCCTGAATGTTAGGTTGAAATAGAGAATCTAAATGTAGACGAATTTGTAAGTACTGAACAAGCTCGAACGACCAGCAAAATGTCCGGATAGGGTATTTTCACAGACCTTAACTGAGATACCAGATTTAATATTACTGGTCTAGGTCGGAGACCACCCCAGTTCACATGGATCAATTAGAAATCCTTTTTTAGCAATCACAGACAAAAGTTTGACAAGCGGTATCCAAAAGCTCAACTTCTTTAATCACTTCATCCTACAGAGACAGAAAGGCAAAGGAAATCAGGCTACTCTCAGACCTATCTGTGGATACACAGATCGAATAATGATTCGTCCCTAGATCCCAGAATATATGACAAGAAAATTAGTTGTTTTACTTGATGGATTGAGAAATTTTGCATGTCGACAGAAAATATGTAAATGAAACAAGTAGGAAGTCAAAAAAAAGTATAATAGTGTAGTGACCTACTTCTGTCAACAGAACACGATTGGTTCGATGAAAACAATTATTATTATAACCAATTGTACCAGTGACTGTTTTACTGTGCTCGTTTGTTTAACTGTGCTAAGAACAGCCATTTTGGGCTTCCATTGTATTCCATTGCTTTTACGCGGTTTTTGGACTACGCACGTATCTTATCTTGCCGTCCGCAACTGTACTCCTTTGGCACGATCTCGGTATTCTTTCGATACCACGAGATCGCCAACAAATATATACGACTACTACAATCATCTGCCTTCTGATATTTTGGCCTATCGGAATTTTATTGGTCTATTGGCAAGTAGTCTGGTAGCGGTGTTCATAGTTCAGCTCAACTCGACACCACGCTACATTTGGTGACCCAAATTTTGGAACACGCCTCAACTTCGGTCAAATCTTCTGCAACTGGTGAACCTACATCTACGACCACTTGGCAATCGCAACCAAACCTTTCAAAGAAGTCAATTTTGGTGAGTCTATCGCTTATCTATCCACGTCTGTCATATATTTTCATATTAATTTTTAATATATAATATATTTGACATGACGGATAACGATAAGAATAGTATTAATATAATAGACTCCGATGTACGCGTACCGAATCCTCGGCACTTTTTATTCGCGTGACGATAAATTCCACGCCTTATTCGAGAAATTCCCCAGATTAACTAAACCATTCGAGGAGATTTCATCGGTGACCAATCGTGTGGTACACCACATAGTCACCCGCGGACCACCAGTCACGGCAAGACCACGCCGACTGGCACCGGACAAATTAGCCTTCGCTAAACGTGAGTTTGACAATTTACTATCTGCTGGTATTATTCGTCCTTCTCACAGTCCTTAGGCCTCTCCTTTACACATGGTGCGCAAAAAGGATGGGGTTAGTTGGAGACCTTGCGGCGACTACCGAGCATTAAACGTAGTTACGCGCTTTGATAGCTACCCCATCCCCCACATACACGACATCACGGCATCGCTCAAGGGCACGACTATCTTTTCTAAAATCGATCTGGTACGAGCATATCACCAGATCCCAGTCGCTCTTGAAGACATCGAGAAAACTGCTATCACGACTCCTTTCGGTCTGTTTGAGTTCCTACGAATGCCATTTGGATTACGGAATGCTGCTCAAACTTTTCAAAGGTTTATCGATAGCATAGTACGAGACTTGGATTTTGTTCACGTCTATATTGATGACCTGCTGATCGCATCATCAAACGTAGATGAACATTATCAACACCTTACGCTATTATTCCAACGTCTTTCGGATAATGGAATAGTAGTCAACCCAGAAAAATGTGAATTGGGTAAATCAGAAATAATATTTCTGGGTCACATCATCAAACAAGAGGGTATTCTGCCTTGCGAGGACAAAGTTCGAGCAATCAAGGAGTACAACGTGCCGTCCTCAATCAAGGAACTGAAGGCTTTTCTCGGTTTGGTTAACTTCTACCGACGTTTTATCCCTCACGCGGCAGAACGGTTACGACCATTAACCGATTTACTACGCGGTAATCCACGCAAATTAGAACTGAACGATACCGCACGTACTGCATTCTCAGAGATCAAAACGGCTCTCGCTGAAGTTACACTTCTCGCTCATCCTGACCCATCAGCCACGCTTAGTATAGCGGTTGATGCATCGGATTTTGCCATAGGAGCCGTCATGCAACAGAATATCTCCGGTAGTTGGCAACCCCTTGAATTTTTCTCACGACGCCTTACTCCCACGGAGACGAGATATAGCGCTTTTGGTCGCGAACTGCTTGCAGCCTACTGCGCCATCAAACATTTCCGGCACGCAGTAGAAGGACGTCAATTCATCTTATTCACCGACCATAAGCCCTTAACGTATGCCCTGCATACCAAGTCTGACCGCTACTCACCACGAGAGTGCAGACATTTGGACTATATCTCACAGTTCACGACAGACCTTCGTCACATTAAAGGCGAGTCGAACTATGTTGCCGATGCTCTTTCACGTATCCAGACGAATGCAGTTACTTTACCGGTGCTCGATCTTCCTGCTATGGCCGCCGCGCAAGCAAACGATCCTGTCTGTACAGAAGCACCACAATCTTCGTCCCTTCAGTGTCAGGAAGTACCCCTAGCTACTAGCTCAGGTACTATTCTATGTGATACGTCTACCGGTCTTCCTCGACCCATCGTACCCTCTACCTATCGCCGTCTCGTCTTCGATGCCCTTCATGGATTGTCTCATCCAGGTATCGCAGCCACATTACGTCTCATCGCTGCACGATACGTCTGGCCGTCCATGAATAAAGATGTTCGTATGTGGGTAAAGCAATGCTTACAGTGTCAACGATCAAAAGTGCACAGGCACGTAGCTGCCTCCATTGGCACGTTCGCTACGCCTGATGCTCGCTTTGATCACGTTCATATAGACATTGTAGGACCATTGCCACCATCGCATGGGTATGATCACATACTCACGTGCATTGACCGTTTTACAAGATGGCCCGAAGCTATTCCCATCACGTCTATTACGGCGGAGACAGTTGCTCACCGCTTCGTAGAACGATGGATAGCATTGTACGGTTGTCCCTCGACTGTCACGACTGACCGAGGACAACAATTTGAGTCCGCATTATTCTCCTCACTGACCCGGCTGCTTGGTACGGAACGCATACGCACTACCGCCTACCATCCAGCATCGAATGGTTTAGTCGAAAGGTTTCACCGCCAACTTAAAAGTGCTCTCCGAGCACACGAAAACGACAATTGGTACGAAACCATACCGCTCGTTCTCTTAGGCATCAGAACGAGTTTGAAGGCAGATATCCAATGTTCCGCCGCTGAACTTGTATACGGCACGACATTGCGTCTGCCTGGGGAATTCTTCACACCACAGAGCAGTAACGATTTCGGTAAATCAGACTACGTCCATCGACTGTCTGCATTTATGCGAACGCTGTCTCCGGTGTCAACTCGAATACAACATCGACAGGTCGCTCTCCCTCGAGAGTTATCTACCTGTTCACATGTTTTCATACGAGTAGATTCGGTACGCAAACCATTACAACAGCCTTACAAAGGCCCTTTTCACGTGATCTCTCGTCACGAAAAGACCTTCAAGGTTGATCGACACGGCCGCGTCGAGATCGTCAGCATTGATCGTCTCAAACCAGCACACGTCGATGACAGTGCCCTACCCGATAACTTGAGCCTCAATGCTAGACCTACCAAACCTTCTAGCGGGATCTCTACATCTACCTCGGATCCCACGCTAGATACATCAGAGACCTCGTTCTCACGTCCCGGTCAACAGCACGCGTCATCTGCACCATCTACGGACGAGACTTCCGTCTCACGTCCAGATCGGCAGACCACGCCGCCCTTGACCTCGGATGAGATCGCAGGCTCACGAAGCACGAACGAGACCACCGTCTCACGTTCCGGTCGCCGGGTACGATTACCCGTACGCTTTCGCGACTAAACGCACAGTCAATAACATACGGTGTAGGATTATTCCTATACTACACGCATGCTACACTTTTCTTTTTTTGATTTTTTTTTGTATCCTAAGCCCACGCCTACGACCATCGTCCATTTGATAACGTCGACTTCAGTCAACTTTGGCGAAAGCTGGTTTTGCCACCCACGCTCTAGTCAACGTACTCAGTCGATTATCTGGTCTCGAATCCGCCTGGCATATGCTTGGTAGTTATGGTCGCGTCCGGTTTCTTGGCTCAACGTGGTTTCGTCCTACGTCTGCAGCGTTTTCTGGTCCACATCCCTACGAACGCAATCTTCAGATCCTGGATACAAACCACTCTGGTGTGGTATGCTAATTCGACCAACAAATACAGCACACTTCTCCTGGTACCGTTCTGCGCAAAAGACTTTCGTTGGCAACTCGAGGATCAATGATCACTTCCTGTTCCGCCAATTTCCTCCGTCCTACAAACGCAATTCTGCCGATCAGTCCCACGAATCAAACCGCTAACTATCGAAAGTGTAAACCCTTTCTAGCGGGGGGCTCCTGTAGTGACCTACTTTTGTCAACAGAACACGATTGGTTCGATGAAAACAATTATTATTATAACCAATTGTACCAGTGACTGTTTTACTGTGCTCGTTTGTTTAACTGTGCTAAGAACAGCCATTTTGGGCTTCCATTGTATTCCATTGCTTTTACGCGGTTTTTGGACTACGCACGTATCTTATCTTGCCGTCCGCAACTGTACTCCTTTGGCACGATCTCGGTATTCTTTCGATACCACGAGATCGCCAACAAATATATACGACTACTACAATCATCTGCCTTCTGATATTTTGGCCTATCGGAATTTTATTGGTCTATTGGCAAGTAGTCTGGTAGCGGTGTTCATAGTTCAGCTCAACTCGACACCACGCTACAATAGTATGCAACACAGTAATTTTAAATATACAGAGTACACTAATATGTAAACAATTCCAAAGTACTTGTTATTTTTAAAGTTGAAATTGATGGAAAAAGTAATAACAGCAAAATTACTACTGTAACTGTCAATTGAAGTACGAAATCCCACAAATAACATTATTCTTTTCAAAATTCGAATTACAAAAATGTGTTGCTCTGATTGATCACTACAGTAGTGTAGTGTTTGAATGAACTAATGATTCCTTTGTACTTGTTGAATGCCAGATTTAGAATTTCAAATACAGTACATTCGTTAGTACTTGTCTAGTACTTCTTGATTGAATTGCGTTATTTCTGGGATTTTTAGTTAGTACTATAATTCAAATACTCCTAATCATCATAAGTAGACTATTAGATGTTGGACGAAGAACAGCAGTTGTCACGGAACGTATTAAAGTAAGTAAACGGGATCAAAATGAAAAAAGTGTAACGTTATCTAAATAGTTTTAAAAATTCATTTATTACCGAAAATATTAAATAATGTGATATGAATTGGATAACAACGGTACATATGAACACATTCAATAAACAACTCCAAATGTTAATAATGAAATAAATTAAATAAAACTATGATACCTACATCTAACATCTGACAACAAATTACAGAACTAGTTATGAAAATCTAACAAACATATAGTAAATCGTTAATTTGCAAAACATCAATCCATCATATCAAACTGGACTGTTCCTGTTGCAAACATCAATCGATTGTCTGACATTTCATTGTTCATGGGTTTCCATACAAATTCCATTGTGTTCTCGCTCTTCCTTTCTTGATCTTTCCCCATCTTCTGCTGACAGACATTAGGTTTTAAACTTGCGTCATATACTACTTATATCAATATAAGTAGCGCACACCACAATAGTGGACATTATCTCAATGTTGATTCAATACTGTCAACCCAAGTATACAAATGAAGTTATCAATAACGTTATTAATTAAACTTTACAATAGGATGTTCAGCTTTGACGACGATCAGAACACCGGAATCAAAATTATCTTTTTCTCAGTACATTTTACTTAAACGTACATGTGTATGCGAACAAAGCTTATGTTAAAAACACGTCAAAATGTCAAGTTGTATTTCTTTTAAATACTTATTTACAAGCTTTTTTTAAATTATATCCATATTCTGTGAATTAATGGATTAAAAGTTAAGCACAGTAATGACATTTCAAGAAAACGATGACAAAAAAAACATAATTTAATGTGAGACACCTAAAAGATGGTCAATTTAACATAAAGTCGAAATTAATATTTAACAAACAAACTAATCAGTATTCATTATTTAACTTAGATATTCACACATATTTCAAAGATTAGTTCATATCACAATTCAGTTTGCACAATAAATTATTGTTAGCAAATATGACTGATTACCAATATGTACGTTACAATAACCCCATTTCGGATCTTCCCATACTTTGTTGTGAGATTTTGCGTGCCTCGAGATCACGATAAGCTTATAGTTTTAAAAGGAAAGATATGGTTCAATCATTGAGAAATAATCAAGAACAAGATGTGTTGAATACTAATTTTGAAAAGTAAGCAGTGAATTTTAGTACAAATTTCAATACATAATCGAAGAAGCGTCACACTATTCCCCTGGAAATGATGTTATTAGTAGCGTTCAAAACTAAGATCTTTCTTAAACCGTCAATTAATTTTAAAGTGCAAATGTTTCCTGGTTTTATTATGTGCCGATATAAGAAACAAATCTCGATATTAATTCCGAGACTGAATAACTATGTATAAATCATGTTTTGAGTGTTTTTACGGCTCTCTGGACTCCAATTTATATCTGCAGGATCTTGAGATCTAGCCATGAAAATTAAACTCAAATCAGTAACGAGAAAAGAAACACGTAATTGTGGTCATAATTATTTACAAATAGGATGTGTTTGAAGCCATTTTTTTAAAGAGTGGATTTGTTAGGTTAGAAATAATAAGTGAAAACGTAGAACTCTCTGTAGTTTATGTATATATATTGGGACTTTCCCCAAAATCGTAAGAAATGTTAGTTTTCCCCAAACTTTGAGGAAATGGCACAAGAATTTCAAAATTTCCCCCTAAAATGGGGAAATTGCGACGTTCAAAACTATTATTTTAAAAGAAACAGTCAGCTGTAGTTAGGTTAGACAGAAGCAGTAATCGAAGTCCATAACAGTAACAACAACTCACTTGCATGGACTGGAATTTCGGCACTGTACTTAGCGACTTGTCATCAGTAATAAGGATAGTGGGTTGGTGGACTTGTGTAGTTAATGATACGAAATGCCAAGCGTTTTAAGCGCTCATCGTAAGGGAGTTTAGAAAAATCTTCACGAATTTCGTTCCAGCACGCTGAACACGCTCACGAGAGTTGGTATCCTTAATCAGTCATGAACCGGCTGCCTGGATACAGTGGTCTAAGAGTGATCTTACATAGGTGAGATATAAAATTCGAAACATCTCGTCAAAGCATTGGAATGCTCGGTGAAACTCACGAAAACCTATGACAGGCGGTGCGTTGCAGCTTGTTATTACTCTTAAGTCTGTAGTGGCATCGGATCATAACCACACAATCCTCAAAGCTGAACACGAAACTACTCGGAAAATAGATATTCAGTGTTTAATGCGGAGAAATACCCAACAATGGAGAAGGCGGGAACAATGAATTGAATAAATTGGGGGTTGATGGTATGGCATGGCTCGGCCATGCAGGCGTGGTCCCAGCTGAATGTTATCTCTTATCTTTTATTCGTATTAAATATATTGTTCCATATCTAGCCCAAGCTTGTTCTCCATCATGTATTGGTAATTGTTACGATGCGATGAGGTGGTGTAGATAATAATGTGACTTCCACGTAAGATCTTATAGGTTAGGCAGTTGCATCATGACAAATCTACAATTTTAGGATTAGGTCTATTATTAGAGCAGTGCTAATATCATAGTAGACCATAATTCTACAAGTCTTTGTGTTTCTGGACACATGGAAGAGATGTACCATCAATAGCATGCTGGAAACCATTACCGTATCCGATGTGCATGAGCACGTTTTTTCTAAAATTCTTTCCAAGTCTCAACATTGAAACCATAGAACTAATTTGTCTAGGTTAGCTTGGAGCCCATAACGATCAGTGTCACTTCCTATTGTTCTTCATATTTTGACATGATCTACAAACAATAATATCGACGATTTGGGAGCTAACAGGTTGTATGAATCTATGTTACTTAGTAATTTCAACTGAACGTTCTTTTCAAGTACTTCAACAATTGTGTTGGTCGGACTGACAGTTTGGTATGATCTGTCTCTGACCATCCTTAAATAAAGGACTGACTAAAGCGTCTTTCCAATTTCTAGAGGGTTGAGCGAGTGAAAGGGAAATGTTGAGGAGCGTCGCAACTGGTCTTAATATAACGTCTACAAGAGATGACAGTAATTGTGGATGTAACCTTTCAGGGACCTGTGTCTTACAAGATTTGAGGCTAGTAATCAATGAAGGAACAGTTTCCTGAGTCACATGTACAGGTCCTATGGCTGGTATGTCAGTGTGATTAGGATAAGTATTTTCAAAAATACACGTACAGTAGACTTTGCAAAATTAGTTCGATGACTGTAATGAGGGAATACCATCACTACGGTTTGTTCTCTGTTTAGCGTACAAAAACAATCATTTCGAACAGTCACATGGTCATACGGTAGTCACGTGGTAGCCAATGACCAACAACAGGTTCATTTGCCTTTTGTTTTCTTGGGACCCTGGTGTCCACACGCACTATTGGTTTGCAATCAGGATATTCCAACTGTCCCAGGTGGATCCCTCATATACATCAACCCGTTTAAAGCTCCGTACATTCGCTTTTCATCCTCTCAACTTCGTAAACAGCAACCCCGTCGCGAGAAGTTACTGAATAGGATCTCCCTGGCAGCGGTTGTATGAGTGTGGCTATCTGAGGGCATTTCGAGGGGGGAGAACGGACTCTTCCCACATTCGTCAGTACCAAGATATTTGGGGGTTGTTATTGTTGAAAATATGCTAAATAGCATCATTAAATGAGCTGTACAAAGTATGTTGTGCGTGAAAGCAAGCTTAATATTGGAAAGCAGGAAATACGCTATTATTATATTATGTATGCCTATCTGTAATGTATATCCGTAAGCATTGGTCATGGAAGATAACGGAGGGCCATTGGCAGAGACGACTT
Source organism: Schistosoma spindalis (assembly GCA_946903255.1). Classification (NCBI taxonomy): domain Eukaryota; kingdom Metazoa; phylum Platyhelminthes; class Trematoda; order Strigeidida; family Schistosomatidae; genus Schistosoma; species Schistosoma spindalis. Next base: position 25,328,592 of record OX336417.1, on the reverse strand, counting down.
GTATATGCATTACGCATGTCAATACTTCTACTACTGTGACGCCCTATGGTTGCTGGAATAGGTCGCAAGATGGCGAGGAGTGCAACGATCTGTTTCCTTTGGTGATGTATAAATGGACCCGCATCTGTAAGTTATTCATAAAATCAATGGAAATTCGAACTGTGTTTCTCCTTCATTTTATTTATTACTCACACTCCATGGATTTCTTACGATGGTCAACCTGATAAATCAAAGCATCGGGTTTACAAATTTATTCAGGAATAGTTTCAATAACAGTGGGATATGAAACAACATTTTTACCAGGTTTCCATTTACAACTTCCACATTGAGAACGTTGAGCTGCGGTCGTTGTTATGTTTCTAGACTAAAGAACTTGTAGTGACTTACTTTTGTCAACAGAACGCGATTGGTTCAATGGAAACAATTATTATTATAACCAGTTGTACCAGTGCCTGTTTTACTTTGCTCGTTTGTTTAACTATGCTAATGACAGCCATTACACTTACTCTCCCGTTGACTTTGAACTTGTATGAATTTGGTTACGCTCAGTAACCACGCTTGTGCTCCTTTGGCACGATCTCGGTATTCTTTCGATACCACGAGATCGCCAACAAATACATCTCGACTACAGCCATCATCTACCTTCTGATATTGGCCTACGGGGATCTTATTGGTTAATTGGCACGTAGTCTTCTTTTAGCGGTGTTCATAATCAAGCTCGATTTGACACCACGCTACAGACTAAAGAAGTCACTCGTAAATGGTGGAAATGATTGTGAAACTAAAGTGAACGTGCAGATCACTTTTTATGAACTTTGTAAAGAGTGCTTTTAGTACTGCACTCTGGAGATTGTTCCATAGTGCCATAATTCTAACGACGAAACAGTTTGTAAGGAGATCTGTGAGGGCACACTCATGTTCTGTTCTAAGTAAATAAATAGTAAAGGCCTTAATCAAAAATATGGAATAACGCAATAAACGAATTACATGATTTTAAATGGTTCAAATGGTTGTGGACGGAATAAAAGAAGCTTTCGCTTAACAGGCTTCTGTGTCTCGTAGCAGGGGATCACCAATACCTCCAGGCAAGAACCTAGGTATATTAACGATAAAAGAGAAAAAACAATGAATTGGTAAATCATAGTAAGATACTATCCTTAGTCCTTGAGAATAGATCAAGTCGCCTCTTTGAGGACTCCTGGGAAGTTGCTTGGACTAGCTCAGCTGGCAGCGAATTTCAGCATGTGACAACTCTTAAGGAGTAGAAGTTGTGTCTGCAGTCCGTTCTACTATGTTGTATCTCTAATTTCTGGGTGTTACCCCTTAGGTTAGTGTTGGGACTAAGCTTAAGTAGGCGTTTAAGAGGATGTCCAGGTGTGTTAAGGATACTGTAAGCCATTAGAAGGTCACCTCTAAGACGCCTATACTCTAATGGGTAAAGGTCGAGTGATTGGAGGCGCTCATCGTAAGGTTTAAATTTGAGTCCTCGAACTGATTTCGTGGCTCGCCGTTGGAAACGCTCCAGAGTGTTCTTATCCTTTTGGAGTGTAGGAGGGAATACTATGTTTCCGTACTCTAAATGGGGACGAATGAAACTATTGAAGATTATGTGAAAAGTTCTCCCGTCAAACTGACCAAAAATGCGCTTCAATGTTATCAGTGCAAGGTTTGCTCGAAAAGCATTTCTGTCACAGTTGGCGTAAGACTTTAAGTCGTAGGGCACCAGAACTCCAAAATCTTTTTCGACTCGGGATACTACCAGAGAGGAGTTTCCTTAAGTTGTAACTGTAATCTGCGACGTGTCGCAGATGGACTACTTTACACTTTGAGGTGTTAAAGGTAAGTCCGTTATCTTCTGCCCAACTTTGAAGTCGAGTCAGATCCGCCTGAAGTGCCTGTATGTCCCCTTGGTTGCGTATCTCTCTCCAAAGTTTCACGTCATCGGCAAAGAGCAATGTCTGACGTTACCTGTTGAGGAAGATCATTTATATAAATCAGGAAGAGAAGAGGTCCTAGTATTGAGCCCTGAGGGACCTCACTAGGACATTCCATAGCGTGTGAGAAATTGAAGTTTACCCTGACCTTAAAATAATAATAATACATTACACCCCTCTTAATGCTTATACTTTAATAGGCAAACTATACTTTATACTATAGTCAATTAAAGCACTGCATCGATGCCTTACCCACAGTTCATAATTGTCAGATATGAACTGAGCCAGTCAATTAAAGGTGGTTTGATACCCAATTGTTTGAGCTCGTTATTAAGACATATGTGGTTAACCCTATCAAAAGCTTTAGAGAAATCAAGGTGAATGATGTCCACCTTACCCTTGCGATCAACGATGCTTGTCCATCTGTCCACCGCAGTCAGCAGGTTCGTCATACAGGAGTAACCCTTCCTGAAACCATGCTGTTGGGGTGAGAAGAAATTTAAGAACAGCAGATAGTCGTGTATACCATCGTATATGACGGACTCCATGATCTTTGAAGGTATAGAGAGAAGAGCCACCGGTCGGTAACTTGAAGGTTCGCTGCGTCGACCTCCCTTGAAGATTGGTGTGATATGGGCCAGCTTCCAAATATCCGGTAGTTTGTCTGGACTTAGCGAGTGTGAGAACATCACGCTAAGTGGTGTTGCCAGGATTGAAGCTGCTTACCTCAGTATAGCAGAGTGGACCATATCTGGACCAGGAGAAGTGTCTGTTCTTAGGTGCTGTAGTTTTCGGAGCACCAAGTCAGCGCTCACTTCCACCACGGAAAGTCCTGTGTAGTTGCAGATAAAGCCGTCATCATTATAGTTGATGTGGGTCGGTTGAAATGTCCGTGAGTATTACTCATTCAGAAGTTTAGCGGCGTCACCGTCATTATCGGTCGGGCTTTTAGGACCTAGCAGTTGAGAAACTCTAGTTTTGGCTTGACGAAGAGAGGCTGCGTAACGGAATGAGCTTTTCGGATGGGAAATAAATTTATCCATAAGCTTTAACTGGTACTGGAGCCTGTCTTCTCTTATAGCCTTCGTACATATATTCCTTATATGTTTGTATTGCCTGTACTCGCCATTGTTGTTGGTTCGTTTGTATTCTGCTCAACAGTGCCTTTTACGGCTTAGCAAACGAAGAGTGCGGTTTTTGATGATTGTAGGTTGTATGTGGCTTTTGGGGACCGTTTGAGGGACTGACTGCTTAGTAGCACATAAGAGCGTGTGTAATAAGAAGTTCCAATGGGCATCCACATCAAGTTGAGGGTGAACATCCCAATCCACCTGTTGTAGATCGTCCTGTAGAGCTGACGCATTCAACCGTTTGAAATTCCAGCGCCTGTTGTTGTTGGGATATCTTAGCTCAGTTTTGCTGACGAAACTGAAGGCTATAACGGCGTGACCGCTTTTCCCCAGGGGAGCCAGAATTGAGAGGTTGTCGACTAGAAATTCTTCATTTGTAAACACAGTCTAATCGCGACGGTGTCTGACTTTTCCTCCAACGAGTAGCCAACTTCACATTTTCGTGTAGTCCCAAATCCTCAATAAGGTTGAAGAACCGAGCTTCAATTGAATTTTCACCTCCAATATACGTATGTTCTGCGAAGTTGACTCTAGGGAGATTGAAGTCCCCTAGAATCAGGATATGAGTGAAACCGAGACGCGTAGAGCGGGATAGTCCTTCCAGCATGCGACTGTCGTACTCGATGTCGGCAGTGAGCTTCCTATATATGACTCCGACTAGGCACCTTGAAGTAGTGGACAATCTCATAGAGCACCATATGGATTCCTCAAGATTGTCAAACTCATGGTTGTGAACTTAGTGCACCTCGAAGCCAGGTCGTATGTATAGGGCTACTCCACCCCAAATTCCTGTTTTCTGTCGTTGCGAAACAGAGACATCCCAGTTATTGCTAGCTCCTTGTCCGAGTACTGAGGAGATATCCAAGTTTCAGATATTCCTATCAGATGAACCCTTTTAGCGTTGCTAAGTTCGTTCAGTTCATCCATTTTATTTGGTAGACTCGCGGCGTTCATGTACAAGCAGTTAATGCTTTCAATTTGAAACGCGTGAGCTTCTTCCTGTTTGTCTGTGAGAGCCTTACGTCAGTGGACAGGCAACCCACCAATATAAGTTTTGTCGAATTGGTAGGTCCTGTCCTTTACACGCTTTTTTATCTTCAAGACAGTCCGCAAGTGGAATGGTCAGCTCCAGCTTGCCTTTGTGCTTGATCCTGACGTCCTATGGCCTGTCCGGGTGCATGTGGATCCCAGTTGGTAACCGACGTCTGTTGACACGAAAGGCTTCCAGAGCTGCAGCCGCCATATGAGAGGATGGAAAAGTTATTCTCACTAGTCGGGATCTAGGATCCCCGTCCTTCTTGGCTAGTCTCATCATATGATGAGTCAGTATGTTTTTAAGCCTCAAGGACTATTTGATGAATTTCCATTCCCGAATGTCAGAGTTTGCTTGACTAGGGTCCATGTTTTCCGGTACACCTTTCACGATGATATTTCTGCCACGGGAAAACTTCTCTCGAGAATCTTTAGGGACGTTCCGGATGAGGTTGCGCTCAGAATACGGTATGTCAGGCAGTATTCTGACGTTCTCATCGGATTTCAGTAGATGACCAGCTAGCAGGACATCCTCTACTTCGGTAGCATTCTTGGGTACTACACGAAGTAGTCTCGGGTGATTTTGATGTTTAGATTCCTTTCCCCGAGTGAGCCGTGTGACAGTCAAAGGCTCTATTCTAGGAAGTTCGAGCTTTTTGTTCAGTTCACCCCAGAGCATCCTGTCGTTTTTGTCCTGCAAACTGAGAGGAAGGTCAGGATTGTCTATGAGGTTCATGATTATGAGGGAGTCGTCACGGGCCGTTGTTGTTTTCCTAGGTTTTCCGTTGCGTTCAGGTTTAGTACGTTGCTGTTTGGAGGTCAAAGCAGGTTTTTGAGTCTTAGGTTTTTGATAACCGGGCGGACGTTTTCGGGGGAAGACTGAGCGATCAAAGCACCAGTTGATTTCCGTACAACACTTGGGATGTCAACCTTTGACGGTGACACCTGGTCCTTTTTAGCTCTGTTGGCGCGGGTACAGTCACCTACAGGGTTTTTAGGAACCACTGTTGCGTTTAAGGACTCTGAACTGGGAGATCCAAGTTTAGTGAGGTAGTCAATTACCGTCGACGTAATGATGGTGCTGAGTTTCAACATTTCATCATTAGTGCTAATGCGTGTTCCATCGATGGTAGATTTATCGACATCCCTATTTTTATTTTCGTTGCGCGCCCTTGTTTGTCTACCTATTTTATGGCTATCTGTTTCCAAGTTTACTGACAGTTTGTTCCGCAGACCTGTCAGTAGAACACTGATGTCGCTCAGCAGTACTACAGCGTCCGTGTTGCCGAGTCTCTTGTAAGCAGTTGCTGTAAGATCTGTACACATTTCGTGGAACCAACCTTTGCAGTTGTCGCATTGCACACCAGATGTAACAGCGAACCGGCATCCAGGTCATTTGCATGAATTATTCATGGCTGTATTGACGTAAACTGTGTTAGAGATAGTATCAAAGCTTAAGACCGCTAAAAATACACTAAAACGGGAAAAGTGTATAAAAACGGATGAGATAAAATGAACTAGCCTTTACGTGAAAAACTGAAGAAAAAACCGAATAGTAAGCTGGGACAAAACCACAGTTAACTATTAAATTGAGCGAAACTCAAAAAAAGTAATCTGCCGAACTTAAAGCTCAGAGTAGATTGTTTAGATCAGAAATGGTACTTTTGTTGCGTAAGAACACAGCAAAAGTTTGTGAAATGCAAACCACGTTAGGACTAAACTTCCCGTTCAAAGAAGGATTTATATGACTGGGATCAACTAACTTGTTCATGAAAATTAGTTAACAATTAGGTAGCCTATCTCAAACTGAACAGAGCGTAATATATGCTTAATACCGTATTTTACGGTTTAGGGCCATTGAAATTCCACTGAGCCCTAGCCATTGATTATCGAGCAAATTCATCAATCAATGTCAAGGACAACCAATGCGCATTAGTTGATCGTACGCCATGGACTGGCCCATGCGGCAGTGGTCTCATCTTCGCTTGTATCTACTTTAACTAATATATTTCTGTAATAACGTCCTTTGTGTTGTACAGTCTTCAAAGCATCTATGGTACCTTGATACGTCAATGGGGTAATCCATGTAAGGTGCAGACCGCGAAGTGTGACTTCGACGTTAGCTAAATTGTCACACCACTCACGTCTAACTCGATTAAGCCTCCAATCATTTCGACATAGATCATCTACGTTGGTGATCTACAACGGCTTTTATTCTTTTGTTCCCATTCATGTATTCTAATGTAGAGGAAGATATACGACGAGAGTTGGTGTCTAATGAACTGAAATTTCGAATTCTCAAAAAGATTTTTAATGTTAATCATCAGCCAGCTGCATTTAGTTAAGACGTACAATAATCCTCTGCCAGGACTGTATACTTCTATTTTCCAGGGAAGAACACAGGCACTTAGTTATTCAGCTGTCGACGTTAAGGCTAAGGAAATTGTTTAATAGCAGTGATCTTGGAATATGATCAGCCAGACGCACAATCAACAAACAGACTTATCACTTTTGTTCGAAAACGAACACCAATCTATAATGAATGTTAACGGCAGCATCAAAAGTACTTTTTTCTATTTGTAAGCAGACTGATTTGCATCAATTTACCCATTAAGAGCAGGTTGACAAAGGTTGATTTATATCAATGCATCTATATTACTACTGTCTTACGTCTAAGTTATAAATGAATTAGTGATATGTTCGAACTAGTGAAAATATAATAAACATAATGTGCACATGTTGTGTGATTCCAGTTTCCTAATAGCGATACTGACTCTCTTTACCTTATGAAACAGTATCTTTAGAAACAAATGTCTTTTTATCACGTACGATATCCGGCGTCAACTGCAAAAGGCATTTTATGTCGAGGCCATGGTGACTATAGTATACCGCCATTATTGAACAAACCATATTGTGTGACCTTGAGGAGCGAAAATACCTTTTTCCGTGTACGTTTGGTTGGGGCTGGAATGTTTACCTACTATGCATTACTCACTTGAATTTTAGGATATAAATCATATCGCCTGTTGTTCCGTACTGACCTGTATTTTGGTCTTCTTTACACTAGATATCAACATTCAATCCCATCAAATGATATGAAAGATACATTTCATACCAGTCACAACTAATATGCCAAAGGTGATTTGTAATTCTACTTAACTATAGATGCAACTTTCTTGCTACATAATATCATTTTTCATTTCTTTGCTTTTAAAATGTTTACATGAGTTAACATCGGGTTTCAAAGAGGGTTTTCGCAATAAGTTGGCACTAAACCGCAATTGTGAAACTCGCGATTCCATACTACAGTGGGTGTCAAAATTAAAGTGGCCTCTGAGAAGTAAAGAATGACGGCAAACTAAGGCACTAAAATTACTTTATTCCAAGTTTTACCACAGTCCTATCCCTTGGTGTCAATTATAATTTAAATTGATTTTTTTAATACTTAGACCTGTTGTGAAACGTTTTTTCGTCTCTTAATTTCTGCAGCTGTCATACCACTGATTGTATTGCTCTTTTGTGTAAATTAGGTTATATACCGTAGACTGTTTAGCAATTGATCCATGTAACTCGATTCATTGTTATGTACAACACAATGCATTTCTTGCACCTGGTTTCGCAATGTTATAAGATAGTTTTTGCTGATTTATGTAAAAAATTAACGTATCTGTGTAGTCTGATGTCTCTGGGTAGTAAATCTCATCGGTTTGAATCGATCGGGTATTTTCCCGACAATCATTTCATAATGACTATCCAATAACACCGTTACGGAGTTTTAGTTCAGTGGTTAAGGCCTTCGACTTTCAGTCAGTAAGTTACAGGCTCGAACCCGGTCCCATCTGTTTCGGTTTGGGTACGTGGGTAGTATAATTAGCCTTCAGATTAGGAGTGTGGCTCATGCCCAAGCTCCTGGAGAATATGTTCATTTGAATCGTAGGGACGTTTTGTATCAAACATGTTTATATATCATTTTGGTAGGGGGAAATTTCCCATGCTAAGTTTTATTCTTTAGTCTGCAAAAATTTCACCGAAATCGGTTTCCGGTAGTTGATATTCTTTGTATTAGCAGTTATTTTATCTTCAACAAGTTGCTTCTGAAGTTAAAACCTATGACTACAGATAAGAAATGAATAACAAAGTTTAGCATTACCAATTCTTCAGTTGCATGTGTTGTTCTTTGTAATATAAGTACTAACTTTCCCCGGTTGTTCACAGCCATAGTTAGTTTTTGCATCTCGTTATTATTAATAGACGAAAAACATATGAAGTGTTATTGGATAAATTCACGATAGCTCGACATTAATCTTTAATTTTTACAACAGTGACAATGCCTACACGTTTTCTAACGCTTCTACTTAGTGTGTGTTAGCTAGATGAAATCCCTGGCAAGGAAAATTTTGTAGTGCTTGTTACACAAACTAGTATCTTGTTGCTACTAAGCTGGATTTTGGATGAATAAATTTTATGTTGTGAGAAACAGTCGCTGATAAATATGTTTACGTTTTCGTAATGATTCATATCGTATTTTCCTGTTGATGTTGATATGGTGGTCGGGCTTTCTCATCGTGATGAACCAGTAGGGTTATACTGGCTAGAACAATCGTTCCTCAAGGTCCTACCATGCCTGGCAGATCGGTTGAAGAACAGTGAGACTAAACACAGCAAACCCAAGGTCCTAAGGTGAAGTTGTACTGCTGATTGTACAGAGATGTGACGGCAGTAAGGTGTTTCCCTCAGATGACCAGCATAACAGCGTTGCTGCCTTCCCACAAAGGAAGGGTGGGTTAGGGTAGGCCTACCCTAAAAATGCATACCTCACCTTGTTCCACAGATATTCGTCTCCGGCGATAAGGTCTCAACAAGTACGAAGCCAACACGAAAACTACTCACAAATAGGTCGTGTGTGATCGACTTTGAGTAGTTGTCTCTTGGGCACTGCAGTCACGCTCTCAGGTTTCTAAGGCCACCTCTATTTCAGGCTCCTTTTCAGGTACCTCTAGAAGAATCCTTCCATGGTGTGGGTAACCGAGAAGTGGAAACTACTCTCATAACTCTAACAGCACTTACGATCACTGTATTCATTGTCAATTTCCCTATTCAATTCTTATTATTTCTCCTCCCTCGACTACCAAGCCTAAACTTCCTTCTCAATTGTCACCATGACCAACGATTCTAGTGCGCGAAACACTGTCCAAAGTCTACTGAATTCTCTCCCCAAACTACACATTGGGGCCTTCCACGTACGTCCCCAATGTCAAATCGGTCAGCAGGCCTCCTTAGCTTAGAGCCTAGAATCTCGTACCATTGATGTATGTTGTGTTTCCGGAACACGCATACATTAAGAAGATCCATTAGAGTTGAGCTCAGTGACGGGAAAGCCAAAGGTAATTTCTATAAACTCAAGTCTTTTAGGCAATTTTGAAGACGAGGTTGACCAAGATATTGCTTGGAAAAATACGAGCAGCTGTGGAAACAGCAGCGACATCCACTAGCGATTTAAAGCAAAAGGTTACCAAAAAGCAGCGAATTTCTGCAACATTTGTTTTACTGAAAGACTCGCAAACTAATTCCATCAGGCCCCGAACACAGTGATGAGCAAAAATAAATCAGGTCTAGGTTAGCCAAAAGTCTACGAAACGATCGTGAGCAGTTATGGGCAACGAAAGCAAAAGAGATAGAAAAGGTGACCACTGTAGGTAACACAAGACAGCTCTACAGACTAATAAAAGAAACCTGAATTAAGAAGCCAAGTATAAGTGAAACAATCCTAGAAAAAGACGGCACTCTTTTCTGCTCTCAGTCGGCACAGTTTAAGAAGTAGTTAAGCCGGCCTTCAACTACTCTACAGCTACCCACCGTTTCAAAACAGCCTGAATGGAACATTGAAATAGACTCCTTTGACTCTAATTGAAGTTCGAAAAGCTGTAACGAATCTGAAACGAGGAAGAGTAGCTGGTTTAGATAGATTATTCCATAGGCCTTTAAGGATGGTGGCCCAGTTTTTACTATCAGGCTGACTAATATTTTAGCTAAAATTTGGGAGTTGGACGTAATCCTATCTGACTGGTCACAATGACCACCCCAATGTATAAGAAGGGGTCGAAATCATCCTGTTATAACCATAGAGGGATTAGCTTAACTATTTTAGCATCTTAAGTACCACCCTCAATAATTATCGGGCGCCTAACAAAGACTCATGAACCGCAAACACGAGAAAATCAGGTTGACTTCAGACGTGGTCGTGGCTTCATCGACCACATATTCATCATTCGTCAAATTTTAACACAGGCATGCTTATCGGCATCCGATAATGGTGGTCCTTGACTTAAAAGTAGCATTTGGCTGTTGACTGAGAGGTTCTGTGGCAGTGTCTGTCATTGAAAAGTATACCTTAGAAGTACATAAACCTTGTGAAGGCTCTTTACTCGAACATTACCAGTAGTCAGAGCTTATGGCGAATTGTCATCCGATTTCGCAACCTTGCGTGGCGTCCGGTAAAGCTGCTCACTACCTCAATTTTCGTTCAGTTTTATCATAGACCTACTGCTGAAAATAACGTTCTCGTCGTTCGAATTTTCAGGAATTGATTTCTTACCAGTAGATCCACTTATTGACTTGGAATACACACATAACATAGTCGTGTTTGGTGAAAACGCTGATAAAATGCACAGTCTTTACGGCTACGAAACGTGTCCATTAAGAGTAGAAGATACTAGTAAGTTACTATTATTTGATCACAGATGTCTTAGAATTATTGTCAGCATCTACTGGGTTCACCGGGTAAGTAATAGTGAGATTAGACGCAGAGTATTCGTGAATGAAGATAAATCAGTTGGTGAGGTTGTCAATCTTCATCGTCTGAGATAGTTGGGCGACATATTGCGCATTCCCAACCACTGACTACCACGGCACGCAATGCTGACTAGTGTTGGAGACGGATGGAATAAGGTTTTGAGCAGCCAAACCAAGACGTGGAATCAGTCCATAAAGTCACTAACTTCTGGTTTGAGCCATGTTGGTAGATGCAGAATGCTAGGTTGTCGTTGACACGAGTATTGTAACCGATGGTTGGAGACTCTGGGTGATATAGCTGTATACAATATATATCCTCCCTTAATCCGTGAGATTAAAATTAATTTACATCTTTCTTTCTACGATCTAATTTTTTCTCCCTGTATCATATCCTTATATGAAATCTTTTTTAATACCATTGAAGTAACTGCTTCTCTACGAATTTGGTGTTCATCTTGTTGTGCTAATGATGTGTGACAAATTGGTCTGATGCATATATGTGACTGGTCCTACGTTGTGGCTGACTGACTGTTGATGCAATTAATTCACGAATAATCTTCATAATGAAGATAAAGCTTTTCAGCTCTGATAGCATCTTGAAATATGGAAAGTAGATCTTTTACTTTTTCTACTTTCTGTGTACAGTTTCTTGCTTCATAGTAGTAGTTCTGACCAAATAGATCCAATTTTGATTTGATCCTACAAATATCTCACCATACACTTGTTCATTTTGCGTTAGCTTTGATATTACTATATTTAATATAGTTCCTTAATATTACCAGTTAATCCGTATTTGATTCACAGAGTGTCAGTTCCTGCATACCGAGTTCTGCTGGGCACCCCTGGCTTTCAGGTTAGTATTATGTTCAGACACCTGGATTTCTTTGTCAAAGTTACCTACTAATTTATTTATTATTAGCTTTGGACCTAAAGTAGTGTTGTATACAATCGATTCGGTATATTGGGATTGCATATGAAAATGCAGTAGTAAAAGCGCTACTCGATTCCGTTGCCATGGTTAGATGCATGAATACTGCTACATCTGAGGAAAAACAAAGTCAGTTTGTCTTTGTTACCTTGAAAAAAGTAGTTGCTCTTAATTAGATCACAAGTTCTGAGATATGTAACCGGTTTTCTTGTTGTCTCGGAGTTACTTATCTTAAGCGCGTCTCCACTTGGTTTTGATCTAATGTCTGATATCCTTATTTTTCTTGATATTTACACAATTATTTCCCTTGATAAATTTTTGTAAAACAATAATAACGAACACTGTAATAAAGTAAATTCATTCCATTTCGTGTGCTTTAAGTCATTCACATATACATTAATTTAAACAAGTCAATGAGATGTTTTACAACTAATTTTCTTTGTAATATGTAAAAAATTCTGTATTCTACTAGTGAAGAGAAATAATCACAAATACTTCCCATTTTTACACAAGTTCAACAAATAGGTGAAGGGATTAAAGGAGAGAAAGAGGTCACGACATAATCCGATCTAAGAAACACGTGCAAATAATTATGACTATAGTAGACGAAATGAAGAGAGTGACAGTAATGACCGTTAACACGATAGTGAAATAATTATGATAGTGATGATAATATATGAAAAGGAAGGAGTCCGACGTCTTAATTGATAAGGACTAAATATTTTATTATATGGTGTTAAAGTAGGTATAGTTATTATAACCATAAATAAGAAACGAAAACTACTAAAACAAACAATGAGAATATCTTGATTAGATATAAATGAGGACAAGCAAAGTGAACGAAAAAATAGAGGAAGTAAAGTGCAGCAGTGAACTGATCAACCTAGAAACTCTAGATGTACATAATTTGGGTTTTGGACAACGTAACGTAGAAGTCTGTCGTTACTCTTTCTGGTTATTACTCGAAAAGCAATACCAGAGTATACTGGATGACCCATGTCCAATATATTTTCTCCGATAGCACTGCTATGTAGTTTAGGGCCATCCAAGATTTAATTTCTCGGGACATGTCCTCAGATTCTTTCATGTAGTATTCTCTCCATTCTTCCGAAGCACATGATATTACGTGAACAAATAAATAGGCTTTTTCATTTTAAGGTAAATGTAAAGGAGGTTTACGCATAAAAGATTATAGTTTTAACTTCAGTAAACACTGGTGGTTTTATAGTTCAGTTATTTCTGTTTAATGAAACCACTCAATCTACATTATATGCGTTTGAGGCCCAGATCAAAGTAGAATGAGAACTAACATTCAATAAGGAAGTTAGTATAGGTAAATTTGTAACCCAACATTCCCTTCGTCTTTATTTCAAAATTAACCGTTTGATATTAAAGTTTCTGTTTAGTTCTCTACATTCGACATGGGCTTCCTTAATTTATAGATGGTGTAGCACGTTTTATGGAAGTTGTTCAGAGGTGTGTCATTTTAGATGAAAAAGTATCATGTAAGTTGCTTGTACGCATATAGTTAATCATTTAAACACTAAGTACTATGAGATATAACTAATAATTCATTTGTCGTTCTTGAAATGTACACGGCTGACAAGATTTTCCGATCGTGAAGCTTTTAATCCATCGAACAAAATGTTGCTCTGTGAATTGTTGTTATCCAAATGATGTTGTCCACGGTTTTTAGTTAGTTTCTGTCGTCATATACCTTAATCAAGTTTTTCTACATAAAATTATTTCGGCCCACCAATTGCTGAATATATAAACACTTACTTGGTAAATGTCCCATGACTAGAGTTGCTTTAAATGATCACTTATCACATGTATACAACAAAAGTGGATTGGTGTTGAGATATTTCAGTAGCCTTACAAATAAATGTAGAATCGTGTGTGGTGAACGCGAACATAAGTTGGGATAAAATTACATAAAATCTTAGCGAAATCTGAGAACCATACAGTAAATATATAATCAATTGTCTCAAACTTGACTGTTCTTTTTGCAAGTGTCAGTTAATCGTCTCGGACTTCATTGTTCTTCCGTTTCCACACTATTCATTCTTTGTTCTCGTTCTCTTTTCTTTGATCTTCTTAACCTCCTGCCACCAGACATTTCACTTTCGATTGATGACACATACTACTTATATCTATCGACATCAGTAGCATACACCACAGTGAACGGCTAATATTTTCAAGCTTTATGCACATATCGGACAACTACTAGCCGTGCTATCTCAAAGTCATTTTAGTCAGACTAACTTTATAATTTAGAAACAGATATCTGTACTTATAAACTTAAGTGATAAACCTTTCCAACGTTCTAGACTTCGGTAGGAGTCAGGAATTTGTGATCGTCACGCTCAGAGCGTTTTCATTATTAGTTAACTCAACGACAATACAAGTGTCTTCAATTACCATGTGCGTTGTTACAGTTGGTTTTTCAGAGACTACTGGCGGCCAATCTGTTTCATTTCACATAGATACAAGTGTCATTTTGAGAAGGCTTTGTGTAATTTGATTCTAACAAGAATAAGAATACTGGAATATGATTTCTCAATTTCGACTGCAGGTTATTAACTTTTTTCAACGAATTGAGTGTGTGAAATTTAAGATAAGTGAAAAATAAGAATCATAGTTCACTAATTTTCCAAACTATTCGACCCTAGATACATGACTACATAGTGTTCATAAAGAACACGATAAACTCTCGAGGCACATTAAACCGAAGTTTAATTATATCCTTGATAAAGAGCACTTATGTCCTATAGATTCAGTCTGACTACAATAATAGATGAATAGTACGTCTGTTACCTTTTAATTCCCATAGCATTCGTCCTCTGAACTTTTCCACTGCAATCACTGCCTATCATAACTTTTTCATCTGATGTTTTGTACCAGATGTAGTAGTTTTGGATAAAACTGAACCTCTATGTTATTCTGTACCGATAGAAGTTGGTATGTAAATAAAGAGCTAAATTAAATATCAGCTTCATGTTCTCAAAAAATCATTCTGTTGCACAGTATTTTTAAGTCCGGTACTTGTTACAGATCCGTCTACTTGTCTTCAAGCAGTGATACTACTCGGTTTCCCAAACTGAAGTAAGTGGAGCAAGTTCCAAACCTTCAACTGGGTGGCCAACAGTCGAATACCTTAGTCGCTAAGCCATTGTTCCGTGATTAGGAATCGTGTGGTTATCAAGTAGGATCTATTAAGCTTACTTTTACCCGTAAATAATAAATTTTGTTTAAATAGTAAGACAATAAACAAAAAAAAACTTTCTTTATGTCAAATTCATTGTATGGTAAGATTTCCGAACTAAAGAAATGCTGAATTGGTTGTCGCAAAATGCTCGTTTGAATGACGTAAAATAATTCATCTTTAGCTGTAATCTTTAATGTAGAGTGAATCTCACGAACTAATTCTTTGTTTCTGTACCATATCCTTATACACAATCTTTCTTTTATACATTATTACCATTGAAGTGACTACTTTTATGAATTTGGTGTTCATCTTGTGCTAATGAGTTGTGGCAACTTGGACCGATGCATATATGTGCTTGGTCCTACGTTATAGCTGACTGATTGACTGACATGTGTTAGGAATGTTTGTTTATTTTCAAAAACAACACAATGTGTATTCAGATTAGTGTAACCACGTAAGGCAAAATAATCTTAGTCTAAAATCTCTACTATTTGAAAGTAATGGAAAATCGTACTGTTATCAAATATATCTGTATACAGACTGTAATCGAAGAGGTAGTTGCAAGTTGCTAAGATCTCGTAGAAATACAAATTTTTACTTCTGTATGCAAATAATGATGCCAATTTTTTTCAGTCCCTCATTCATGACTTCACTTATTTTATCGCTACTAGGTTCTGGAGCATCTACTGAACACAGAAATAATGGAGACTGTATTAAGCGCTCGGAGGTAAATTATTTACTTTTATAAGTAGGTTGGTTTTAGCTTCTATTATCCACATTTATTCACTGTATTATATATATATATATATATATATATATATATATATATATATATATATATATATATATATATATATCAATGTTGTATGGCATTCTTTTGAGATAATTTAAGTCTCTTACAACTCTAACCAGTCACAACGCGTTCCTATACATACATTGTTCTAGCAATATTGATTACTTATTTTAATTTTTCCCATTAAAAATCAATTTAACTCTCCATTATTGATAGTTTTCAGTATGAAGCTAGAAAACTCGTGAACTGTTTATCAAATCGATACCAACTCTGCTATTTTTCGTTTCTCCTATAGGCTATTTACAAGACACTGAATAATGCTTTTAGTGACCTTATTTCTGTTCCGACCTGTCAACCAAATTGGCAATACGATGTTTCTAATGCAGAATATATTGATTTTCAGGAGGTCAGTTGGGATTTGATAACATTTCATTTCTTAAAAATATTCCTACGTGATATTGATAGTTATTAGTTATACCTTATTTTTACTGAGTTAAAATTAAATCATTATTATCCTTCTTATGAAAATCGTGGTTGTAAATGGTAAAGTCCCTTATTGTTCTTGGTTATCGTACATTTGACAATATGTTGACTAAAATTATATCAAGGTGATTATAGTTTTGATACTTCAATGGATTTTTCGCATCATCCTTAGTTATTAATTTTTTTGTCGTGCTGTTGATACGAACATATTAAAAGAGTTTTTTTTGCATGCAATGTTATTTAAAAATACTTTTTTTTCAGTTGTTTACACATACATGTCCTTTTACTGACGTTTTTTACGGCTATGATGTAAATTGGTTGTGTGTAGCAGCGCTTGTCAGAGTTGTTCACTGCTTAATTTTATGCACATTTCTCACAGATAATCTGAAAGTGACTTCTCGATCACCCAAATTTTTACAGATCACACAGCTTATTCACCAACTTTACGTTTGTGTTCCTGCTTTCGAGCCATTCTGTTTTTGTGACGACCAAAGATACTACCAAGTTGCCCAAACTAACGTTCAGGTTTTAGTACTAGGTCAAAAGAACATTAGAGGTCACTAAACCAGCGTACGCCATCTATTTTTATCAAGTTGTTCATTGTTGGTTCTCTCGGTTTGGTTTTTCAGGGTGAGACCTCGAGTGATGCGGCTCAAAATTAAGTTTTGTAGCTTATTTACATTCATTCTCGATCTTGAGTTTTAACGTCCATAATGTTTACTCTACAACTACCTTAGTTACTTTTAAACGACATTTCCATATCAGGATTTCACCATGGTTGGGACTGCTATTATTACAATTCAATTGGTTCTCGTCTTATTAACTAGCTTTCATTGTCATAATGTAAAATGTACCAAGCTGAACCAATGTCCATTTATACCAGTCGCCACGTTTTTTATGACGGCAGCGCTAAAACAATGTATTTTGCTGTGTACAGTCTCATTTATTTTATGGTCACAATGAAGTTATAGAGACATCTTAATTTCTAAGTAATTTACAGACTGATTATTTTTGAAGTAGTCCTTGGTTTAGTCGCTTTTTATTAATGTGATTGAGTTCAGCACTGTTTTCGAAATCATTTCATATTGTCCTTGATGCATTTGCCAGCTTCATACAATTAATGATTGCATAACGTTTGACATCATTATTTTGTGAGTTTCCAGAGTACTTTCCTTTATCATGCTTAGCTGCACGGTGTTCTCATATTGTTCACTATATTGTTTTATACTAGCTTGATTTATTTGATGAGTGATATGAATAAATGCCTTTTTATTTGTTTTAAATCCACCCTTGCTATTATATATTCAATAAGTTCCTTCCTCACAGCTTCATATCTCTCTTTTTATCTTTTAATTAGTATCAAATAGACTTGATGAAGAGATTTTGCCATGTGGATGAATCTATTTTGATTAGCATAGCTGAAAATCTGCAAAAATGTTTAAACTCAACTTACCGTTCCCCTAACGGGAGTACATGGTTACTTCACCTATTCGTGGTTGCATTTTTCGTTTCTTATGTAAGTTTTAACATTTTACAATGCATATATGTATTTTGTCAACTTGTAAACAGTGTTACTCTTTTTAACATCTTGTTCGAATAAATTTTTGACAAAGGCAAAGTCACTGAGTTCTCAACTATTTATAACGTAAAGAATATTCCCAGTGTTTACTTTTAATGTTTCTTTGTATAATCGTAAGGTTTACATATTGTTCAATGAAAAGGAATAGAAATGTCGGTTATAAACATCATTTATTATGAATTAAATAAAATATACTACTTAATCTGATTGGGTAAGCCAATCAGAAGTAGCTCGATGGAGAAAATCACCAGAAATAACCCGAATCCAGCTTCACCCAAGGGTATCTGCCCTGCTGAGCCAATGTTCAGAAGTAAGGTTCAGACTTCATTTGATAGCATGTATCCACAAAGAAGAAGACGAAATTATACACTCAAGACGACGAGAACTGAACGTCTGTTTCGTAATGGATTACCAGTGGATGTAAGAAACTTTCGACAATGGGGGCCTGCGTAGGTATCGGGTGTCATTGGAAGAAGAGTCGATGAAATGTACAAAATTGATGTTCTAAGTAAATGGGTGACGCTGTATCTAAACTACATCCTCGTTAGATGAATAGTTTCGGATGAAAAACCCCTTAGCTCGAACTTGCTGCTCGATCACTTAATTGATACAGTCAGCCTGGAGCGACAAGATCAACGTATAAAAGTGATGGTCACACCCCAAGAAGATCTTAAAAAAGACGACGTTTCGCCGAACGCCTTCAATTGAATCCAACGAGTAAGACTTATTTTTCAGGAGGGAAAAGTGATATGGTAATTCAATCAGAATTAACCTGAAGGACAAGTTCATTTCATGGACTAAAAAATGTATTAATTTCCTAAGAGGTAGAGTTGTGTATATATTGGTGAGTATTCGTGCATTTTATTTGGTGGCCCAATATACTCTCTCGCTCACTATTGTGATATCGCGCAAGTAGTCATTTCGGGCCGAGGTTAGCGCGTAGCACATTGTGTATCAGTATTAGATCTTGGGCACTTCCCGTCATAACAGGATGTTCTTTATTAATGATTGTCTTGTTTCCCCAACCAACATTGTTCTGGGTTTTCCTTTACAGTTGCTATCAAGTGCTGTTTATTCTTTCGATGTCTGTCTTTAATCCTCGGCGCTGTATGATTTCCTTTCCCATTGAAGATTATAAGTTGATGAAAGCAGTCAGGTAACCAAGTAAACGAAGAGTGTCAAGACGGCAGAATCAAATAACATACCAGCTGAAGCACTGAAGTTAATTTTAGAACATGTTCCACGTTCTGTTCAGAAAAATCTGGGAGGAAGAATATGTGCCGACAAACTGAAAAGAAGGATACCTGATCAAGATACCAAAGAAGAAAGATCTTAGCAAGTGTGAGGACAGCAGAAGTATCACACTACCATCAGTACCAGGAAACGTCTTCAACAAAGTGTTGATGAAAGATTCAGTTGGCACCCAACTTCGAGACCGACATCCTGGCATTTGTAAGGATCATTCACACGTCGTCTAAATCGAACATATGTTATTTATGTATTGTAAACTATATTGAAATGCATCTCCGAACATCATCCTTCGTTATTAAAAGTATTTTTGAAGTTGATTCTCGCAAACATCGGTCATGTTACTTCACCAAAATCCTCCAAAGCTATTTTTAGACTCAAACAGAATGTTTCGAAGGAAATTCCATCCAAGAATTTATATACCACAAAGTTTAGGAACCAGTTGTTTCCTGCCTAGTTTCTGTGTATTATAGCAATATGTTCTATCCCCTAGTTAATATGATCTCAACTTCCTTCTTATACTCTATATTCAACAATCTATTTTTGTTATTCCTCCATTATTTCTTCATAATATGTAATGAGCTATGAAATGTAATTATTCTGTTTTTTATATTCATCAAACGAACAATTATCTCTTTTCTGTATAATATTTTTTCACAGTTCTCATTAGTCACTGGACCGTTAAATAACTTCGTTTTTATATTTAGTATTTCCAAGTAATCTGTGACTACGTCACATTTACAATTTCTGAATATTCTTCAAGTTGTATTATATGATCTGCTTTTATCTTGGTCTATTATGTAACTTTTACTGATACTTGTAAGAGACTTTCAATTACGTGTTAAGTGATGCCATATTTTATACAAGAAAGAATTCATCAAAAAACGATTGCCTTCGCTGAATTGTCTTTGTTACCTCTTCAATTTGAAGCTTGTTAAAACCGGAAAATGAGTTATGTAGCGTGAAATTTAGCGAAATTGTATGCAGATCTGATTTTATGGAAATCATTGACCATATACGGTTCTAGTCTATGGTCAACAAAAAATTAGACGATCTAATTAACTCGAGATGTTCTATTTTTTAACTAGATTGTATAGTTGTACAATTTTGATTGTGATTATTAAAAGTATTATGAAGTAGATGCAACTGAAATCAAATTTATCAGAACATGAATTAATCGATATAATTATGGTTTTGGTTTACTTCTCTGAAGAAACAAACACCAGGCTGCGAAACTAAATGTTGAACTTATTTTTAACTCCAATACTTGAGATATTTGCGAGTATAATCTATTTTCTATTATTGCATACTAAATTTTAGCAATTTTGCTTATTCATATCTTACTATACTGTATCTATTGAAAGTTGTAGTTTTTTGTTTATCCTCAATTCTTCGTTTGCAAAATCAATTAAGTAAAGAGTTTCTGTTTTTTTATTATTTATTATTTATTCTTAACACATAGGCATTTGTACAAGGAGGCAACAAATACATATGCGCCACACGAATCTCAATTGATTTGTGTGAGGGCTGTGATACTGCTTGGGTGCCCAGACCGAAGCAGGTGGTTTTCTTAGGGGGCCACACCCCGAGCCTTCGACCTGGACGTCTGATCCACAAGGCAGTGGAGCATCGTAAGGAGATGCAGTCCCATGGTAGCCGGTGACCAACGATTGGTTCATACGCCATTTGTTCCTTCAGGATACTGGAGCCCATGTGCACTATTGGTTTGGGATCCGGTTAAAGCGCCGGACATTCGCTTT
Organism: Schistosoma spindalis; assembly: GCA_946903255.1. Taxonomy (NCBI): domain Eukaryota; kingdom Metazoa; phylum Platyhelminthes; class Trematoda; order Strigeidida; family Schistosomatidae; genus Schistosoma; species Schistosoma spindalis. The sequence goes on along the minus strand of OX336417.1, from coordinate 25,307,705 downwards.
TCGTCCTCTCATTTTCGTAAACAACACCCCGGAATAGCCGGAATAGCTCAGTTGGGAGAGCGTTAGACTGAAGATCTAAATGTCCCCGGTCCGATCCCAGGTTACGACAGGCGACGGGCTTTCAGTTTGCCCGGCTAGCTCAGTCGGTAGAGCATGAGACTCTTCTGTTTTGTATAATAAATATTACCTCAAAATACTGAAGATGATATGTAGCTCAATTGTTTAAACTCGTCAAATCAAGTTCAAATAAGTGTTATTCAAAATTATAACATTTTGATTTCATTATGAAATACTAATAAAGTTCACTTCATGTAACATTTGTTTTCACAGTATTCAGAAAGGTATCATATATTTTCTTTTAACTACTTTTAAATATCGGACTGTTCAATCAGTAATTGATTTAATAATAAGTGATTCGGATTTTTAAGAAATTATTTTTATCAATCATTTAATTGAATACAATCCTTAAAGAATAAGTATAATTTGCACTAAAAGATAAGAAATATCTCGAGGTTTAAAGACAGTTATCCATGAGTGATCACTATCCATTCCGACCTGTTGCAGTGTAACAAAATTAGCGGTTGACAGATCAAGACTTAAGATTAATCCATGAAACCACTGATTATTGACCTGAATAATGTTGTCGGGTACAGACGTACCGGTTGGGATCCAAGCTGTACTTGTAACCAATTTTTGTAAGCATCGGATAACATAACTCCAATTCTGTCACAATGAAACAGTTGCATTAATTTCTCCATCTTTCTCTAAATTTTAGATTTAACATCATTCCTAACTCTGTCTTTCAATTGATATTGTTCCTTTTGAGTTATATTTCTCATATTTAGATTTCTACTGTTTATGATACTACGTCACATCCTATGCTTTCTCACTTAGTTGAATCTATGTTGTGGTTGTGGCTAACATTAAGGTGTAGCAACTTGTACCTTTACGTACTCAGGCCAAGTCTCTGTTCTGATAGTAACTGGCTGAATAGCAAGTAAATCTGTGGATTATTAAGGATATAACACAAACGTAATGAGTTGCAACGGTGTGCTGTTAAACTGCTCAGTCACATTTTTATTGCAAACTCAACATTTGTACTATTTTCATATTTTAATATAAATTCAAGTAAATTCTAATTTGTGTTTGTAAAAAAATTAACTTTTTCATTGAAAATGATAACCTGTAACCAACAAAAACCTCCATTCGGCTCCTCAAAAAAGTAGTAATCAATCTTCCTGGAAAAACTCAAACATTGAATTAGAGCATCTATAAATTAAGTATCACCTCTTTTAATTCGACAACTGTCATTGTTGAATATATGCACTTTACAAAAAGATAAAAGTTATTTTCAGTATACACAAATATTTTTAATTTTCATTTTATGTAAATAGATAAGCTTAAATTATTTTACAGCCCTAAGTTGTATATTTCATGGCTCAAAAGTTTGTACGTGTACTCAATTAGTTGCTGATCTCAACAAAACTCCGACGTGAACATTTGGATCTCGTGAATCAGTTATAAGTCTATGACTAGTCTGATTAACGAGTGACCGGATTAGAATAGCTAATAAGTATTTGTCACTGGTTATAAGAATTCGCAACCCTGTAACTATATACAGGTTTGTATATTCGATTTAGAGCCACGCCACCTTATGAGGATTAATGTTACTGCAATTGTTTATGTCATATTAGGTTTAGGGATATTTGACTCCACTACCTGATGTTTGAAGCTCAAGTAGTGTGAGTTATAAGCTAACGTTCATCACCGTTAAGAAGCTTTTCATTCAGCGTATGAAATTATTCACTAGTTATTAAGTGAATGGTTATCTAGTATTTTCTTGATTATCAGTTTAGGGGTTGTGGAAATTGTCAAGTTTTTTGTCGAGATCATGAACCGATTGATGTTAGACCACCATTGAAAACCTGGAACCACTGAACAGCCGTTTCGTCCTATTGTGGGACTCCTCAGCAGTGCGCATCCACGATCCCACTCTCTGGATTCGAACCCAGGGCCTTGAGTCTCGCGCGTGAACACTTAACCTACTGGACCACTGAACCGGCATCCAATGGTGTTAGTGTCTAACCCCAACCAATCCACAAAATCGCAAAACCATCTTCCATTGTACTGAGGTAGACACCTGTTTCTACCCGACACGAATTAGGTTAGTCATTAACAACACTGGATGCCGGTTCAGTGGTCCAGTAGGTTAAGCGTTCGCGCGCGAGACTCAAGGCCCTGAGTTCGAATCCCACGATCGGGACCGTGGATGCGCACTGCTGAGGAGTCCCACAATATGATGAAACGGCCGTCCAGTGTTTCCAGGTTTTCAATGGTGGTCTAACATCAATCGGTTTATGATCTCAATCAAAAAAGTTTCTTGATTGTTCTCATATTTAGTTAAAGTTAGTATTTAGTGATAATAACTTAACCCAATAATACTTAAACAGCTGTCTCGAGTCTTGTAGGTCGAGTAAACAAAACTGTTTTCTTAATATACAAAAAGAGATCATTAATTCACTTTGAATCATGCTTTTATTATGAGAAAACAATGTGATATGAGTAGCTTCTTGTAAACAAAATTAACATTGTGTTCTATTTAGCTGTTCCCATGAAGTGGTCAAGTCCACACATATATCTGTAGATTCGTGCTTTTTAGTTTTCTATATTTAACGGATAACGTTTTACTTTATTGTTTGTATGACTATGTATTTGACTTTTGTTTTACTCAACTACTTTTCATTTGCATAATAAGCACCATATTTTGTCATTTCAATTTTAGGTTCAGCATTTTCAAAAACTGCCCTCACGGAGCTTGATGCTGTCCATTTTTGAACTGTCTCCGGAACCGATTATTTTTCATCAACTGTATGCTTCACTACTCCCCGAAGTTTTATCTATTCCAGGTATGCTATACTGCCATGGGTTAACTTACGATTAGGGAGGCAGGTCAACCGTCGAAGTTGTTTAAATATATCCATTCCAGCTTTAAATGTATATTTTATGTATGTCTTCATCAATGTTTTCGGTCTTCAACATTGGCTTCAATAAAAGTGGGAGTCTGTTGTAGAATCTTGGGGATGGTCGAAGTAAAGTATAAATAACTTGATATATATAATAACGTTATGACTGTTAATGCTTCAGTCGATCTATTACTGTAACAGATTTTGAATTCTCAAGTCAATTATTCTGCATAAACATCTATTGATTAACATTTTATGGATTAATGTTGTGTTCTCAAGTTACTTAAAGAATTGCTTGGTTAATCAGTCATACATTTGGATGCCCTTATAAAATGTAATTAGTTGATGATCTATTCTGTTATGTTTAGTGTTTTCGATCTTACACAGCATCCTGAAATCTCATATACAGCTTACATATCTTCTTCTGGAGCGCTGTATAATAAAGATTTCCACAAAAAATAAGTGTTTAATAAGCATTTAAACGTAAACCAACAACTTCAGTTGCTCAAAGATTGACTATAAAAATTTAAAATCATAAGAACCTTCGATATTCGTTTATCAATAGGTTTGTATGATAAATCAGTTACCTGATAAATAAAAAACCCTAGTGTTTAAGAATCAGACAGTGAATTCATATATCACTCATTGAGATTTAGGTGTATATCCATCTGACTAACTCTCAAGATAGTGAAGTTTACATTGTCAGTTCAATCATTAGTTGCTACAAAGTATTTAATTCGTTGTAAGTGATTAGTTAATTAGTTCTTTTAGTGATCTTTGCTAAGCAAATCGACTACGACTAGTGTATTTTAATTCTACTGTTTAATATCTTTTTATAATTGTTGTAAGTAAACTTACATTTTTTAAACTGCATACTACATATAGCTAATTTCTCAAGTTTTGTCTTGTTTTCGTGTGGTAGTTTCGTTTTGTTTTTCACTCTGAACATCTCAATCGTATGCTTGTCCATCCAATGAGTTTTTGTTTTTAAAAAACTTCACTTATGCAGTCAGTTTGCTTATGACTATCTAATTCACTGTTTCGTCAATCAATAAAATCAATGGCTGTTAATATTGACTTGTGCTTACTTTACGCTTGCTTTTCAGATCACCGTCAAGGTGAATATATATTGAACTTCTTAAAGAACTCTACTCCTTCCCACTGTTATACGCTTCTTTGGTAAGTTACAATGGTGGAAATGTTATTTTCAATCTGGCAAATAAACCAGCAATGCTCATAGGATTTAAGACGAAGAGCAATGATATATGCGTTTGAATAATATTTTACAACCAAACAGACTTTCAATGTTTCCTGTTAAAAGCAGTACTACCGACCAAATAAGCCTTTATCTTCCACACTTTAGAGTATTTTTTCAAAAGCGTTCCATAGTTATGTCATTTTTGCCCATTATTCAACATTTGATCCAAAGTGCTGTAAGGTTTTAAACCCCCCGAATATAAAATATTTAGTTCAGTTAAAAGATTTGTGTGGAGAGCAGCTTGATTTAAAGATCTATTGTGACAGATTGATTTAGACTAAAAGTTAGTTAGCCACTACCTACTAATGGCAATGAATGTCCTCTACTCTTCCTTACAAATAGATTGAATTTTTAAGTGTTGAGCATATGATTCCTGCTCAGTAACTTAATGTTTTCTCTTTCACTGTGAGAACAGAAGTTCTTAGGAGGCTGTGGGTCCACTACACTGGGGAGCCCCATACTAGGATGGGACTTTGTTCCAATGTTCGCTAGTTCCAAACGGTTCAGCAGTTGTTTGTAGTTTCTACAGAAAACCATTTTTAAAATAAAATATTCAGCTATCAGTAAGTCGATCTGTGGATTATGTATTTTCGATGAATGTTACAGCGATGCTTCTTATTTTTAATTTTTTAACTAACTAGGAATCCCAACCAACTACATTATTTACCCACATGCTTTCACAAAATAAAACATATAATCAAGTTAAATACCATTAAACTGTATGAGAGATACAAGAGTGGTTGGTATATTTTTCTCTTTGTTTGTCCTGTGGTAGGACTGAATGCAAGTAAATTAGATTTCATTTACCTACATCAAAATCTATCTGTTAAAACTCCCAAACGACATGTCTTCCAGTTTTTAATTTCTATGATTGAATTCATTCACACCAAAGTTCTTTACTGGAGGGATCCTTCCTTTCAATCGCTATTAAAGACGTATTTGTTTACAAATAATTTGTTAGTCATTTAGTATACTGCTTTTGTTTTACCTTATTTAGACGGTCACTGGGAGCATGTGTATACGTTAGTGTTACTCGCTCTAAAAAATATTCTTTTGTCTATATCAGTAAATCTTTCCACAAATATTTGTCTCCTGAATTAATTGGATCTAAGAAGATGAAAAGAGGATTATTCTATTCAGTTTATCAGAAATGAGCTGTAATATAGGCATAATAAACTTTTGATACTCTATGAAGATTGTTGTACAAAGTGAATATCTAATATTTTCGATTAAACACAATATAACGCAAATAATCACATAATCAATGACCAGTGGTTCATATCATACGCGTAATTGTAGGTTTCATAGGTCTGAAAGTTGTAAGAGTTTATCAAAGACCTTAGTTAACATGTCTCAAGTTTAGTCGCATAGTCTAATGTATAGATAAATTTTATTTTCTTAATCATAAAGATTTGATTATTTTATAAATGTCTGTTTTCTTCTGGTTAACTTCAAAATAATAATATCTTACTCTTCTTAATAATTAATTATCCCTTTTACTAAGGAAAAATGTAAGTCCAATGGTTGCTTAGAATTTTTCATTGCTCAGTCTTTATCTTGAATGTCTTTAAGTCACTAATTTCTTATTGAATTATTGAAATGAAAAATGAACTAAATAATTATATTATATGTAGAAGATATGTAATTCGTGTTTTAGAGATTTTCCACTAGTTTTCTTTATCTTTGATGTAATGTTAAAGGAAATCTTTTTTTTAAAGAAATAATCACGACTTTTATTGATATGCAAATTTAAATTGTTAAATAACTTTTTATGGTTACTTTCTTCATCAAATGTTTCTATCTTAACAAAGTAAACTCTGTACCTTGGATTCTAATTGGCCAGTCGATTCATATTCTGTCTTGGAATTTCTTTTTGATCCAGTAAGTATTGGTCGTTGATCCATGTTTGGCATGTTTGGAGTGACTATTTCTTCACAGTAATCTATAAAGATTTTTATTTAGTTTGCAAAGTTGTTTATTGTTGTTGGCTAGTACATTGGTCTAATGCTTTTCTCCTTGAATGTAATTAAAAGACAGTTAACCACGTTGATCTATAGGGAAATGTTATTTGCTAGGGTGCCCCCAAATGCCCTGGTACGGCCGAGAGTGGGGAGTCAGCCCTCCCTCTCGAAATGCTCTCACATGGCCACGCGTATATAGCCTCTGTCAGGGAAGCCCTACTCACTGCCTTCTCGTGGCGGGGGTGTTGTTTACGAAGATGAGAGGATGAAAAACAAATGTCCAGCGCTTTAACCGGATCCCAAACGAATGGTGCACATGGGCTCCAGTATCCTAAGGGCGTAGGAATGGTGCCCTTGTGTTTGATAATCTATGTCTTCACATTTGCACCAGTTTCTTAAGGAATAATAGGAATTGAATAGGGAGGTTGATTTTGAATACAGTGGTCTTGAGTGCTGTTAGGGGTTTGAGGGCGGTTATCACTCTCAGAATGCCCACACCGTGGAAGGGTCCTTCTGGAGGTACCTGAAAAGGAAATTGGATTAGGAGTGGTCTTAGTGACCTGAGAGTGTGACCGCAGTGCCCAAGGGACAACTGCATGATGTCGGTCACACACGCCTTTTTTTATAGGTAATTCTTGTGCTAGCTCCGTACTTGTTGAGACCTTACCGCGGGAGATGGATATCGTGGGATTTTTAGGGTCGACCTTTTCTAACCCCACCTCTCCTTGTGGGAAGGCAGCATCGCTGTCATGCTGGTTGTCTGAAGGGGACACCTTACTGCTGTCACACCTCTGCACAGTCAGCAGTACGACTTCGCCTTCGGATCTTGGGTTTGTTGCTTTTGGTCTTACCCCTCTTCAGCCGACCTGTCTGATATGGTAGGACTTTGAAAAACGATTGTTCCAACCAGTATAACTCGGTTACTTCATCACGATACGCAAGCCCGACCACCAAGTCAAGGTAGCTACAACCAGAAGATTAAAATCACTTCATATCTTTCTACGAACTAATTCTTTCTTCCTGTACTATACTTTTATATGCAATCTTCTATATATTACCACCATTGAAGTAACTACTATGAATCCAATGTTCATCTTTCTGTGCTAATGCGGTACGGCAACTTGGCCGACGCATATATGTGCCTGGTCCTACGTTGTAGCTGACTGACTGACTCCATCAGTTCCTCTTTGTTCATCGATGATGCTGTCCAGCTACGTAAGATGTTCCACCTCTTACAGATTTCCGCCATCAAATGTGATTGTGTTGGTGTCCTCCGTGTTTTATTTGAGTATCTTTCTCTTTTCGTTGTGTGTGAAGGCCTACTGCTGTGGAGGCTGTTGCCACACTGGCTGTTTTCACCCGAATTTGTTGATGTGTATAGGGTAAAAGAGTTAGGTCATCTGTAAAGTCCAAATTGTCTAGCTGTATCCGAGCTGTTCACTGTGGTTCGTGCTTGCTCTTCTTCACTTGCTTGTTTGCTTCTGTGTGAGAAGCATTTCCTTCTTGATCAAAGTACGGCAGTATCTCTTCTAAATTTAAGCTTTACTGTCAACTTGGGTCTAATGCATTTCACTTATTCCGAGCACCGTCAAGTTGTATTTCCTCATTTCCGTAGCTATTTGACTGGTTCTCGCGGTCTCCCACGTTGTCCGAACATTCCATATTAATTGTTGCACTGGTTATTAGAATGGGTATCGGCATCATGACTCTTGAAGGATCTCGGGTTTGACCATGAAGTGTTATAGTTCTTCTAAAAGAAGATCATTAGACTTTCAGGATAGAGTTTAATTGGTTTAAGTTATTCATTCTAGTTAGTGTTTTTTAGCAAGATTTTTTTCTATGGGATGGGGTTTCTGACCTCATCCTTATTCTTTTTCTTTTACCCAGGCTCGGGAGTTAAGTGAAAGTAACTTAGGTTCCACTACAATTTCATCTGTGAATTCTATTTCTCGGATTGAGTTTAACATTCAGAGTATATCCGTTCAGATTGTTTTCTGTTATGTGAATTACGAATCGACAATGTAAAATAAAACACCTGTCTAACGTATCATAGTTTCATATCGCGTTGTGATAAAAACTATTTTAAAAAGTTCAATCCTCTTTCCAAAAGCAACACATCAAAGTGCGAACAAAATTTACAAGTTCATTCAGGGTTTTAAAAATCAATTTCAAGATTGAATAACTTAATTTTACGCTTCCAACTTCTAGTGGTAGAATATTTTGTTACTAGTTGAAATTCCTTCATAACGTACATTGTTGTTTTGTGTGCCAGAAACTACATAGAACACTTGGATCTCTCTCTCTCTCTCTCTCTCTCTCTCTATATATATATATATATATATATATATATATATATATATATATAAATTCATGACGATTTTTCTATTTCGTCTAATGTCTTATCTCATTAATGGAATAGGTTCACTATGTTTTTGGATAGCGATTAATAATTCGGATCTACGTCAATATGTCTACCGATCTGAATCCCATAGATCTTCCTGTACTCTCTCGATCTGGAGTTTTGAAACTTCCATCCTAATTCGTTTCTATAGCTGTCTTAGCGCATTGATGTAAATGACATTATAGTATGCACAAATTGATGTTTTGAATTTACTTACTTTCCTTATTCAATAATTGTGAAACTGTTATCTTATATTTTTTAAAATTTATCCAAGGACAGTATCTTTGGAATATGCTGTGGAAGTAGTTAATTTACAATCATTCTACTACGCTATTTCTTCATGTTTGTGTTGACGCTATCAGCTCTATACCTTGCAACTCAGTAGATGTTAGTGTATACATATAAATTATTGTTCAGTTCTTTGAAAATACATGACATCAATTTATGAATAATCATTGTTTTGCAAGTAGGAAGATTTGTTTGTCCAACATCTTATTTTTTAATATTGACAACCTTCACTGATTTTTACTAAAATGATAGTAAACATATCATATCAGAGATAAAATATTCACGATTGAGCGAATGTGAATACACATTTAACTTATTCTATAAACATAAATGTTACTTTAATTGAAACAAACAATTAATGAATATTGAATGGTCTCGCAAATTTAGGGTTTGTAAATGTTTATCACCATTGTAATTCAATCAGTTTGTGAGTTTAATGAAATTTTATCGTTTTAGTTATATTAGATATTTTTACTGGTCCATAATGGGTTGTTATATAATTTACACTAGTCAATAGTTCTTGATTCATCTTCATTCAGTTAAAAGGTAACCGTTTCATTAAGTTAACTTTTTACAATAGAAATAAAGTGAATTTTTCTTTATTACATACAATTGGTACTTTCTAATGCAAGATATCAATTTTATTTCTCTCTCTTCCTATCTCGCTGTTTTTTTTCTTAATCTCTATTCTCAGTGTTTAGCCTATGTATCTTCAACTCCAGAATTGTCTCCTAGTCAATTGTTTGTAGCTGTTGTGAATAAATTTTGCCATGATGCTCAAAAAGATTCAAATCTTCGGAAATCAATAAAATTCACAAATATGATTATTAAATTTTTAAGAAATTATGCAAGTTATTACGTATGTCATATGAAGTCTCTTTAGATTTTCATTTAAAACTAAAGGGTGTTTTTTTTAAATATAGATCTTCAATTGTTTTCTGATTATTTTTACTGTTTCTAATTTTGTCATTCGAGATTTAATTTATTACAGGTTGATGTATCAGTTGTTAACACTAAGAAAAAAACACTCAAATTTAATGGTATCTTAGTGCGATATGAACAATCAACTTTCCCCAATGTTGAATTGTTGGTTAAATTGTTAACCTTGCACCAATGGATCCAATTCCAGTAAATTACATTTCTTTGCTATTTGTTAGTTTAATGGAAATCCTAGTATTGGACTCCTCAATAGTGCGCATTCACGACCTCGCACGCAGGAATCAAACCCAGGACCTTTGGTATTGTGCGTGAATGCCTAATCTCTAGGCAGCTGAACCGGCATCAAACGGTGTTAAGGTCTAACTTCAACCAATTCAGGTTTTCAGTGGTGGTCTAACATTGACCGTTTCATGATTTCAAAGAGATATTGATTAGTTAAAATACTCTTTGTTTTTCAATTATAAATTGTAGAAAGTTGGTTGTTGGGATATTCAGAAAAATATCCCAAAAATTATCCTGTTAAGTCTAATGCTATCCCCGAACGTAAAATGATGTCATTTTCCTATTGGTCAATATTTATTCAACGTGTCATTTTCCTGTTGGTCAAATCTTGCACAAATGTTATTTTCTATTTTATGGTACGATGTAGTCTGTTTGGTTGGTATATAAACAGAGTATGTTTGAAATATAATGATTCATAACTCATAGGCTGAGACTTGTGTTCTGGACTCAACTGGCTGGGCTAGACAGGGAAGTAGGACCAATCAGAACTCTAAGCTGTTCTTACATGTTTTACGCTTCTTTGGTCCGATCGATAATTCGCTTCCCTATAATCCGCGCTCGTCACAATATATAACATTGGTCTACCGAATAATTGTTATCATCTAGCTATTATTGTTGCATTTCATTCTACTATATAATGTAAATATCGTAGATGTTGTGCAACTGAATGACAAATAAAATTATCACATATTGCACAAATACAAAGTCACCAATTATCCTACTACATTTTTCTTTCTTCTTATCAGTGTTTCATTCTCTTCAACTTATGTTTTATTATCTTTTTTACCAATCATTATTTATTTCCGTGAAATGTATTTTTTTACTATGTAATGTCATTCATCTTGAATTAATTACCATGTTTTGGTTTATATATTCAAATTATTTAATAAATAAGTACCTTATATACATATTTACAATCAAATCTTTTTAAAACAATTCATTTAAACAAAACCAATATATCGCGTGTTCAAATTTTCCCATACGGAATATGATTACTTGGGTTATTACTAATAAAAATTTGAAGTAAATTTGATTTGATTTCATAATATTGTCTACTTGCTTCTAACCACTTCTTTTTAAATTTTATCATTTCAATTTATACAGCCATCATTACAATATCCAGAGGAATCTCAAATTATTTTGAAACAATTGGCAAATGAGAATTCCACTTTTCTCCGAAATACATTAAATAATTTTGTTTGTTAAAGAAAAACTAATGTTTCTGTGCGAATAATTTTTGTACTATTCATTAGAAAAATGTATCTGAAGAAAATGCTCATTGCCTTTTTGTTTTTTCTCTCCCATAATTATAACAATACACATTATTGAATTCGATTCTGTTTATTTTAGCTTTTGAATATTCCTACTTGGAACAATGAATATTGGTGATAAATTTATTACTAAATTGTTAGATACGAAATTACAAAGAGAAAATGTATACAGGCAAGATTAATATTATTTTTAAATAACGTTGAATATAGTTTAATTTTAATGTGATGCTGATTGTATTCTTGTAGCTTGATACACAAAACACTGGTAACATATAGGTAGATATACAATAACTACTTATTAATAATGTATTCTACAACGATTGATTAAGATACTTCTTGAAAACTGAACAGTTAGTGATTTATCATGAAGGAAAGAAATAAAAACATTGTTTTGCACATGTTTTAACATACATTTATTGAATATGCGCAAGGAAGTTAAAATTCGTGAATTTGTTTACTTAATTTTTCAAAGTAGTCTTCACAAGTAGTATGTATGTTATTTTAAGCACTAACACTTTTTGTATAAAGGAACTTGTTTTGATAACAACTTTCGGTTAGCAATTTCTGCATTCTATTTCCAAGACTTGATGTAGTGAAAATACCCAGTCTATGAATCTCCAAGTGATCGTTGAAATATATACATATGATGAGTGGTTTGTTTCGGAAAGAAATAGAATTTAATCTCATACACTGGATAATGAACTTGTTTTAAATATCGAGGTTTGCGGTTGTAGACGTTAAAATGTGTCATATAAAAGGATTATACTATTTTCATATTATCAGTTTTGTCTACTATATTCTATTGACAGCTGTAAGAGTTCACCATGTAGATGTAACTTTGTGTATTTCTGCAAAAGAAGTAACTCCTAGTGTTATTGTTTTTAGTCATATACATCATTTTTTCAGTCCAAAGGTCAATATAGAAGCTTATTTTCCATCAGGCATTCGACATTTCATTACTTTAATGACAGAAAACTTGAAACTTTTGTGACTATTATGTAATATTGCTTGTCTCGGAAATATATACTTTTTATTGTAAACTCATATTCGAAATGTAATCTCTTATGTGGTTTTTTGCAGAGGTGAACGCGTGTTCTTGCCTAATCCGCGAACTATTTATGGTGGTGAACTCATGGCTCAAGCTTTAATGGCTGCGAGTAAAACCGTTCCTAAAGATTTCAGACCGAATAGCCTGCACTGTTATTTTCATGACCGATGTAAGTTAATTAGTAATGTGTTTTGTAAAAGTGTATCATGGGGCGATTTTAAACCAACAGAAAAATGTTTATTCGATAATGATGTAGTGGATTATTTTCGATATAATACATCAGGCTTCGTATATCAATCGTCCTGATAACCTTTATTAAATGCATCATAACGGTGTATGAATTTCAGAAACGAACACAAACCACTGACTAAAACTTATTATTAAAGAGCAGAGATCGCTAAGTCACAAGCTCATCAAGTTAATTCGGGCAGTATTGAAAACACGAGCGATTACAGAGACGAATCAAGAGTCTAATAAATTAATAAGATTCAAGTATATATATATATATATATATATATATATATATATATATATATATATATATATATATATAACATGTGATGCATGATAATATTCAACTTGTTAGTGTTCGAATAACACTGTCAAACAAATTAATTGAAGAGCTCAACAAAATTAAGCGTAAACAAACTTCAGCGTGGGAAAGGTGATAAAATGTTACAATTTTTTAATCATATATTATTTCAAATTATCATAAGTGGGTACCACTTTTATTGATTTTGTGTAACCATTTTTTCACTTTTCATACAAACGGGAAAGCGTTTGACAATAGGTTTTCGCTATTTCAAACATCTTCACACTTCAGTACATTGTTGATGGCATTTGAATCAGCTATAATTTTGTCTTCACTTTATGTTTAGATAAGCCCAGCGTTCTAACTGGTTGGAATAATAAAAGACTGATATTTTCAAATGCCTTCGAATATAATTTTGCGCCCTTACTATAGCTGATTAACGTCCACTGACAGTGGTTTTCAGAGAAGATAACCTATTGTTGTGTACTATATAAATGCATTATATTTTAATTGTTTCAGTCCTTGGTCATTTGTATATACTTTATCGTAATTACACAAACCTCTAGCTATCTGTTCTTTACTGTTCAGTGTAGAGCATGTGTTAAAATATCTGATGCTCAGTTACCATGTTTGTTATTAACGTAGAAAAATGGTTGTTTTTACCATTATGATGCAACATGCATTTCATTTGATGTATGTTTTTACTGTCTTGACAACTCACTGTTTTATTACCTATTAGGCTTTGACTAGAAATCTTAATCACAGTTTTCAAGCTGTACTTATCTAGTTTTTTTGTATTGAGAAATCTTTGTTTAATATGAAATTCCCGTTTTACTTTTCATCAGTTCTATTTAACACAAGAGTACGTTGAAATCTACGGTAATGGTATAATATTTTTAATTGTAGGAAAATCCGATCAGCCTGAAACCAAGTTTCTCATTACAAAGCATCCATAATCAATAAGAAATTATCATAAATTTTTCAATATCTTTTTGATTTAAACAAAATTCACGGTGGACTTTCTCTTACTTTAAGCGTATCGAAGGACACAGTGATGGTGGGGATATGTGCAACCTAAAATGACGGTTAATAATTTGTTTGGAAAGTTTTTCAACTTCCTAACCTTAAATCCTATGATTTGATCAGACTTTTTATTATCTGTAATCCGGATCGCAATAAATTCAGTAAACTGCTAATTATAATGATATGGCAAGTAGATTTAAAGATGTAGTCTTATTTTTTTGTAAGGAGGAAGGTGTTGGGGAGATCCAATGTATTCCTCGAAATAGTCCAGAGGGTCCCTGAAGGTTCTGTGAAACATTTCACCCCATCAGCGTTGAGTAGACGTTTCTCAGAAAAATCTAAAAAGTAAAGTCACGCGTCACATTTCTGACTGGATGATTACCTATCCTTCTACTATGTTTCGTATGGTTCTAGATTCTTCCAAAAGCCAAAGGCATTCTGAAATGCTATAAATACTCTCGATTTTCTGTATATGGAAGTAAGCGTTCTCTCCACATTTTGCGCTCTTTCTCCGTGTTCACACTGTCGTGTAGATTTAATCTGCGGCTATTAGAAGAGCTTAGGAAACCGATTCAAGCATTCGTTTAGAAGACTTATCAGTTAACTGTTACATATCTGCCCAAAAATTCACTTGCTTTTATCACTGCAGAAACATTAGAGTAGTGAATGTAGTACTTCGCTACGGGAAATATGTTGAAGTTATTGACTGTAAAACGTCAGCGAGTTGATAGATTTGCGAGACGGTAGCTAAGATTTGAGTTATATAGTGATTATTCTTTTGCGTTTTCCGACCAGCGTCTTCAGCTGTATAAATTATTAGATAAAAGTAAAGATATAACACCATTTATTGATGTTTCTCTCAACTATGTAATGTAGGTCTGTGACTGAGTTGTGAATGATAAAATATACGAAATCGATGGTTGGATATTTTCGGTATCATCTCTCAAAAATAACCAGGATATAATTGGATATTTCCTGTCTTTGGCTTTTGATTTTAAATATATTAATCTATAGCCATCTTTTTCTCTATAATTTCATTTTCCTGTTGATTTGCTCTGATATTCTTTTTACTCTAAGAACATGCTTTTATTATTCCATATCAGAGACTGGATCCTGTTTTTTTCATTCTTCTGATTTGTTGATGCTCTAATTTGTTTTTTTTTCAGCAAATATACTTGAACCAAATGATTACCATGTTACAAAACTTCGTGATGGACGTTCATTTTGTCATAGATTAGTGGAAGCTTTTCCAGTGAATAAAAGCGAATCGGATTTAATTACTCCGTATTTTCGCATGGATTGTTCATTTAAAACACCTGAAAAGGATGCTGCATCCTTTTTGTCTCCCATGCCTAATGTTCCGTCTGTTGAAAAACTCCAAAATTTTAATTCATATGTGAAATCACTTGATTTGTAAGTTTAATGTTTGAAACTCTGTATGGCAATTTTACTTTTTCACTCACGTCTTTTACCCCTTGTGGAAAAATAGACTACCTACCAAGATTCGACAACCAACTCTGTCTTTGGCACTCACTTTCCAGTTGCTTCCAACTACTATTCATTCTTTTCATGTCTTCCTCCGATTCCCGACGCAGTGTGTTCTGTGGTCTTCCTCTTTTCCGTTTACCTTCAGAATTTCAAGTTAGGGCTTGCCTCGTAATGCAGTTCGATGATTTCCACATTGTGTGTTCTATCCATCTCTAGCATATTTCCCTAATTTCCTGTTCACCTGAAAGTTGGTTTGTTCTCTGCCACAGTAGGTTGTTGCTGATGGTGTCTAGCCAACGATCTGGAGTATCTTATGCAGACAATTGTTTATGAATATCTGTACTTTTGATGATGGTTGTATTTGTTCTGCACGCTTCTGCTCTGTACAATAGAACTGTCTTGACGTTTGCATTGAAGGTTGTGACTTGGATGTTGGCTAATAGTTCTTCTTAGTTCCATGTGTTTTTCAACTGTAGGAACGCTGCTCTTGTTATTAACGCTAATAAGTTTACAGTTATGATTATATATGCGTCTTATTTCTCTATCTCTCGGCAAATGAGGTCGGAAATCGAAGAAATGTTCCTTTGATTCACTCAATGCTAATGATAGATTTCCACCCATGGAACTGAAATGATATGTATCAACTTGACTTGTCACAACTTATGTTAGCAAAGCTAGAAGGAAGATTAATAAGACGAGAAATAGTTGAAGAGAAATAACGTAAATTGATATATAAAATTAAACATTGGATTATATTTTAGAAGAAACTATCCTATTAAAATGACCATTTTAGTTTTATTATTATGAACTGAATAATTTTGTACGTTTCTATTTACGAAAAGTGTTATTTTATACCTATTTCACTTGTTGAAACTTTTCTGTTGTTGCCTTCATACTAACTGAATTTATCAACATCGTCGTTTTATCGTCAGTCTGTTGCTAAACAAAAAAACGTTCCTTTTTGGTGCGCTTCATATTAAGCATTATGAAATTTTATACTTCATTAAAAAATAATAATTTGCACCGAATGTCATTAATAGGGTTTTCTAACTATTTGATTCAATTACTTCATTTTTTATTAGTGACAACTTGCCAAATGTACCACGAACTCGAGTACTACATTATCAAAGTTTCGATGCTAATTCACCTATTGAAACAGTATTCTGTGAACCTGAATATGTTCTTGGTCTTAAGTCAAATGTTGGTGGACAACTACACTCTTGGATCCGTTTAAAGGAACCACCTTGTAAGTTGTTAACATTTATTAAGTTATTTGCTACTTTTATTTTCCGTATGTAATTCTCACCGTTTTCAAAGACTATAAATCATCCTTGATTTACGACAATGAGGAGAATACCTCGCTGATTGAAGTAACTAATTGTTTAAACATAACAGGTCGTGTGACCATTTAAAACCTTTCTATTATATCGTTACTTTTCTCAGTGCTCGAATTGTCTACCTCACAAGTGAGCCGGTCGCAGCTTTAACAGTTTAGGATTTCCTGGAAACATCCTTATGCTCTCCTGTTTGAAATGTTCTTTTATTAATCAAATACTACTGCTGGTCAACTGGATAAACGAGTACAAAACCAAGAATACATAATGTTTCCCTATGTAGTACTAAGTACTTTTTCTATTTATATTATCACATAATGTTCATGGCATTTCTAGGTCAATTGAGCGCAGTAAATTTCCAGATAATCGACACTTCATTTTACAGTGAAATCCATGCCCCTCTAAGCTACTCTATTACCACTCTTTCCTAACCTACTATTTTTACAGAAAAAGAACAGTGTATGGGATTATAATTATTCGATGGTGGTTGGAGGTTGTCGACAGGAAACCCTGGACCCGGGTTTCGTGCTACTTGGCACTCGTCAGCATGGTGTACCTGTAATCTTTGAGGTAACTGGTTCTCCCTGGCGGATTCGATCCCGTGTCGCCCAGCTTCACAGTCAGAGACATTACCACTGAGCTATCCGGGCCGCGACCGACCTCCTGTAGGACTTAGATGTAATCACAATTGATTGATCACTAGGTTACCAATGTCGGTACACCATGCTGACGAGTGCCAAGTAGCACGAAACCCGGGTCCAGGGTTTCTTGTCGACTACCTCCAACCACCATCGAATCTTACATTAGTGCCCGCGGTGTCGAGTCACCTAGACTGGTGGCCACATTGCAACATGATCGATAGCATTCGATCTGCACTAATAATAAGGACTAGACAGGCATGACATTGGTCACCCAGTGATCAATCAATTGTGATGATAATTATCTCTGTGAGTTTATTGAAATCATAAGGAGATTTATGTTCGCTCCAATCGTCTTCAAAAACTATAATAGTTTGACATCGGTCTACAGCAAGTGTCAGTATCGTTATACAGTTTGTCTTATTGTCCTATGTGGGGTAGATAAGTTTTCATTTTTTTCCTCTCCTGTGCTTTATTCAGGTCATTTTCCACTTGAAACACTATAGTTGATAATATGGAGATATCGCTTAATCAAAGAAATAATAATTTTCTAAAGTTAGGTTGAACCAACTATCCATCTAAAGGATTCAGGCGATTCTCTACTGTCTTTTTCGTGTAATATCACTGCGCTCCAGTTTGATAGATGAAAAGTGTAAATTTATTTGATAGCTAATCCTTCAGAAACAATATTGTTTCACTCGTTTATTACTCTAAAAGCATTAGAAATATTTTTGGTGTGCTGTATTACTAAAAGGAGTGAGTGCACTAGATTGCTAAATGGTTCCTTCAGTTATTGATATTTTTCAGCAAACTTTACATGTTTATATCCTATCATGTTAGGAGTATGTGCTTAATACAATCACTATTTATTAGAGCACTTACCTTGTTTGGGAGAATTACTTACTATATAATATAATAGTTTACTGGGTTTATGTGAATAGTACAGAAGTCATACTACTTTAAAAAAATCTGTTTGTTTGTTTTCCGTTTCCTAGCCGCCTCTCTACATTCTCACCGTGATGCCTTCCTAGCGTATTTATCGGATGCTTTTTTGTTATGGGTCGCTCTTACTGAACCACATCATGTTTTATACTTGGTCACACTAAATCAAAGCATATGGTTTCACAATCCCGAAATAGAGATTAAGCCGGACGAATGGATTTTGATTGGAACAAGAGCAAATTACGTAGGTTCGTCAGCTATTGCAGCTTATCAATTTTGGAACAGTGTTCGGTGGTAATCATTACCTTTTTGTTTACTAATAATCCTATTTTTAAAGTCATTTTCAATAAGGATATTCGAGTTCAAAAGACAATGTAGTAAAAGTACTATAACTGAACTATATTATTATTAGACAGTTTTCCATGTTACAAAGTCTCAACAGCACAGTAGTGTGAACTAGTTTTAAATTTGCTACGAAATCATTTCATTTTGAGCGATCACTACAATCATTCTAGATTTCGCTATCTTCATCAATGTTTAGTATCGTCTTATAAACATGGGGATAGGGTTTATTCTGTTCATCCGCCAAGATTTTATATCATTTAATTAGAAAACAAGTTGTGCATTTTGAATTGTTGAAGTCACATGAACTACACGCAGTAATTTATTAGAGTAGTATGCGAAAAATTGTAGACACGGTGTATCAATCCATCTATAGAAAGAACTGGGTTAACAGAAAACCACTGCCTAATTTTGATTATTGGTATGATCTCATGTAGGAGTGTCTATAAAAGCTTGCAACTCATGATTTATATTAATGTACAACCTTTAACAGTATTTTTTCTGAAAATTCTGTGATTTACTTAACTTTATGTTAGGAAATCTTCTAGTTCTTCAGTCTGCTCAAGTTTGTAAAACATTCTGTTAACCTTCTTTGGTGGACATTCAGGATTGCTATCTAACCATCTTAATTAAAACTTTGTTTCTTGGTGTGCAGGTGGCGCTTTGACACTTTCATATGGAGACATTTGGAATAGAGAAGGCTGTCTCCTAGCAAGCATGGCTCAACAAGGTTTGGTGCGGACTCAACAAATGACACCAGTCTCATCCTATACATCAATGAGTGAACTAGCGGAACAAGCTGAGAAATAATCTTACATCCATATAAGCACCTGACTTAAAATTGTATTATCTTTTTGTATATCTTAATTCCTGTCATGGACATATACATTTATGCAACATTACTCAGCACATGAAGAAGTCTCTTGATATTATGTTCTGGCTATATCTTACTCTTTAACTATAGTTGTGATATCGGCGCTGTGATTCTCTGATTAACATGTTTGCAGTATTTTTCTCATAATTATTATTCACTAAATTACAACGAATTGAATGTCATTTTAATATTTTCCTCATAAAAGCTCACAAGCCGTTCCACTTCAACAGTGAAGTGACTTTCGGTTAGATTAGTGATTAAGAATATTCACACTAAGTGCTTTTTCTAACCTTCTGCTCAGTTTTTACTAGGGTGAATTGAGCGAGCACCATCCTTTGTTGATAGATGGATGAAAAGTAAAGTTACAAAATAAGGCTAGCCTTAACTCCAAATTTATATAAGTTCTTCAAGATTAGTGTTAGTTACGAAATCCTTATGGAATAATTCAAACCAATATACAAAAGGAAATATGGTGGTTAGCAATCGAATGTAGGACGGGCGTTCCGTCCTATTCGGGACTCACCGGCTGGATGTACACGCATCCTAGAATTATTGTTCACTCCAAAGCTCGAACCTAGTAACGTTCGTTTCAAATGCCATCACGTTATCCACTTAGCTACTGAGTCCTGATAGCTACTTTTTTGTGCAATGAGGTGAAGTTTAAATTTACTTGGTATTGTTTGCTTGAATCTTCCCATTGATCAGTGACAGTCCTAAACATCAATGAGAGGATCCAAGCAAACAATACCAAGTGAATAAATATACGTAAGGCCCAAATCGTCGCTCAGCTTAAAGTACGAGGTGAACTCCGGTTGATATCAAGAAGCTAGGATCGATGAGACACTATCTTACCATATATTACCAATCAAGTACAAACACCCAGTAAAATATAGAACATTTTTATGCATGCAAAACCTATTGATCGGACATAATTCTATAGTCTTGTTTTCTGAAAATGCTCCAGTAGACTGTTTATATGATATATCTTTTGCGGTCAGAAGATAATGGTGTGCTAACTAGGATGATTATTTGGATTCATACCAACTTGTAAACTTTTGTACAATAAGGCTATACATCTTCCGATGTTTTTTTACAAACTCAGTTCTCTATTACCGTAGCACTTAAATTATTGTTTGGATTCAAGTATTGACTGAAAATATATTGTTCTGACTTTTAAGTCGATGCTTTTACACCATGTTCGCGTTGTAATATACAGAAGGAATGCATATCCGTGCCATCAGTCTTAATAAGATCTAATAAATGTAAACTCTAGCAATCTTGATTTTCTTGTGGTGTATTTGATACGAACGCAACTCCGATCTCATTCGACCTAATCATCTGGATACGCAAACAAACACTAATTATCCCTCTTCATAAACTAAGAGTTCCATAAATCGAAATTTATTTCATTTCACGAAAACGTAAATATGTAACTCTGCCCCTGAATGGAGTTCACTAAATCGACAGTTATTTCTTTTATACGAAACTTGGATCATAATCCGAAATTCGATTGAAATCCTTACTTGTTACAAGTTTTGATAGATTAACGCTCTATTTATTTTCTCATTCTCCAATAGATTATGCAGTGAGACGCCTTCACATTTTCAGCTTTCAACTTTGCTAAGCACTTAAAAAGAAGCAGAACATACCATTTTACTTGTCCATCAAAAATTTGATCTATATGAAGTCCTATGAAACAAACACCTAAGTAATCCTTTATAGAAATTTTTGCTTCTTTTACATTTAGTCTAAATAACCTAGTAACCAAGATTAGGTGTTCAGTTACGAAATAAACATTGCACCTTTTTTTAATCGATCCAGAGAGCGCAACTTGTGATCATTGAGTCCCATAGTTCGTATCCCCAGCATTGATAATATCGAAACAGGGCAACCAAGTTACAACTTTGTGTAGCATTTGACAGTTCTACTTAACCCCTAAAGTGTGACTGAAACGTATTAGGTCGTAGGTGCTTCGCGTACTGTGTGTGGTGAAACTACCAATAGGTGAGGATTAGAATCTGAAAAAAATGGAGAACGGACTCGTTGGTGATGTGATTTCCCTTTATAATGAGGGGAACGGTTGCATACGATACATAGCCGGGGTTATCTAGATTCTAAAAACCAGGAAACGGGAACAGAATGACGTAGCCCAAAACCAGCCACCATATAGTACATAAGTGTCTGTAGTGTCGGTTGCTATTGTTAAGCCCACTAACTCATTCTAGCTTCCGGACAAGCTGATCTATTAACCTTTCTTGAGTCACATTTTGACCTTAGTAATTATTGGCTTATCAAGCTTGACTGTTTTTATGTATTTATTTAAACACATAAACATTGGTACAAGAAGGCACCAAATAGATATGCGCCACATAAATCATTCGATTTGTGAGTGCCGGGATAATGACTGGGTGCCCAAATCGAAGCAAGTGGTTTTCTTCGGAGACCACACTCCGAGACTTCGACCTGAAGGTCTAATCTAAAAAGCAGTGGAACAACGGCAGAGGATGCGGTCCATTGGTAGGTGGTGACCAACAATTAATTCATATGCCATTCGTTCTTTCAAAATACTAGAGCTCATGTGCACCACTGATTTGGAATTAGGGTTTTACAACTCCCCCAGATGGACTCTCCGTGTCCACCAACCCTTTTAAAGCTCCTGACATCTTTTCATCCTCTTAATGTCGTAAACAACGCCCCTGCTGCAAGGAGGCAGTGAGTAGGACTTTCCTGGCAGTGGTTTTATGCACGTGACCATGTGAGAGCATTTCGAGAGGGGGAGCTGACTCCCCACTCTCGGTCGTACCAGGGTATTTGGGGGGTGTGTATGTGTGCATTTCTTATCTTATTCGTCACATTCCTATGTGGCCATAAATATCGAATAACGCTTGAGTAAATCGAGTTAGCTCATACGCCATCTCCGCCGCGCATCATTTTTCCTCCTTCGCTTCGTCCATTTGATTGTCTATCCAGATCAATGATTGTGCGAAATATACGTCTCCAACTCAATCCCGTTATTCACCAACACGATTTAAGTCGATGAGTATATACGAGGATTGGCGATGTATATATTTCGACAGCAATCATTCAATAACAATCAATCTAAAGATCCACTTGGAGTCAGATATCGGACCGCTAAATGTCTCACTTTTCCTTTTCGAAATCATATCCCCCTTAAATATCAAACTATTCCAGTCTATTTTAATTAAAGTTGATGCTAATAAAATTGGTACGTTTTGTGCAAGATTTTGTACGCTTCAAAATAAATAAGCTTGTAGAGAAATACGATTATTTCAAAGCACAGTACATCTATTTACATAAAAGATCACAATATATTTATGTCGAAATATTTGTTTCCGCTTTTGCATACTACATCTGTAACTTCATGGAATATTTGTTTAGATTCTACAAATATTGCTTTTCGCAAGTCCATCTGTATAGATAATTCATGGAGAAATGTTGTCTTACCAAAAAATTGTTTAGTGTTTCTGTTGAATACTTCTTACGAACATCCCCATTACACCACAAAAAACTCATATGAAATTTAGGATTCTGAAGAATGACAGGGAAATTGATTGTCTCACTTCATAATACTTTGGTCCTCTAAACGCAGTAACACATGAATCAACAAAATTGAGTAGAGAGAGCAGTGCTATGCGTGACTCTTCAGAAGTTACTAAAGTGAAAAATGATCTACAGATTATAAGCAGTAGGAAATGAGTACCGTGTGTTTTCTTCATTTACAAGAACTTCTACGCCATCAAGCGCAATCCAAAACCTACAACTGATTAAGTATGCATGGAGTAATCTTACTTTCCGAAAGAGCTTACAGCAGAACGAAGATTACAAACGAGATTCTCAATCCAATGAAAATAAATAGGCCATGTCTTCGACAAACTTATGTGAGGAGAATCCACAGTATGACAATCACCCATTACAGGGTTTGATTGAATTACGGGGTCTTTGATCGCCTCAAGTATTCTAGAATGCAAATAAGAACCTTGGTACAATACAAGACGTTGTTATGATTACATGCAATATAAACGGAAGTGGCCCAACTCCCAGGTTCATGAGGAAAAGTTCTACTACGAAAATCATGCTTCGAAGGATCATCTTCACGAACAAAAAAACGGAAGGAATCAGAATTTAAATCTTGAAGTATTGTAGGCAGCTCCAGTTTTTCAGTTTTTTCTTCATCACTAGATGAATATTCAACTAATTGCGTGTTCATATTACATTGAATTTTTAAATAATATACGCAACTTAGGTGTATTTAATTATCTGATGAATTGCACACAGTTACAGTCACTAAAAAAAGATGGCAAACGAATGATAAATAGTGGGAACAAAAACACAGGGAATAAAGAACATATAATGCTACCCATAAATACATGGAGATGTGCACGTTAATTGCTAAACTAACTCCAATAGTTGATGCAGTAAGCCACTGAGAATTCCAATTCTACTGATTTTCAGTGCAAAGAGCACTTACCCTACATTGTCACTTGAGCCAAATTAGGTTGAGTTGATATGAACCAACAACTAATTAGAGTAATATTGCAAAACCACAGTTTCACACTTATGTTGTCACAATAAAACCGCATTATTTGACTACCACTAGTAAAGTTGAAAGAAATAGCTATTCTCTTTAAATTGTTGTGGAACGAATAGAAGCTTCCGCTAAGCAGGTAGTAAAATCCAGGATTCGACTAATCGCAGAGAGTAAAAGGTATCCCTATAGTCCATTATGTTATGTTGCATCTTTAACTTCTGAATGTTACACTTAAGGTTTGTGTTATGACAGAGCTTAAGTAAGTAGGTAAGGGGATGCTCAGCAGTGTTTTAGATGTTATAAGTCATTAGGCCACTTGTAAGACGCCTATGCCATTATATGTGAAGATTAAGAGGTTTGAAGTGCCCTTCATAAGGTTTGAATTTGAGTCCCCGAACTGATTTCGTGGTTCTCCTTTGGGTACGTTTTAGTGCATTCTTATCCTCTTGGACTGAGAGAGGAAACGCTATGCTTCTATACTATATAAGAAGCCGAATAAAAGTGTTTAAGATTGATTAAAAAGTCGCACCGTTAAATCTCAACTTTGGGGAAAAACCCCAAAGTCAGGGGATATTTTGGGGGATTTCCCCAGGTGTGGTTAAATTTTGGGGTTTTTGTGCCTTTTCCCCAAAATAGGTAAAAATATTCCCCGAAATTGGGAGCTTGGGATTCGCCAAAAATGCTAGTCCATGGTATGATTGTAAGGCATTTTTTAGTAGTTAGCGAAAGACCACCTGCTGTGGATTGCTTAAACACCTGTTTTTAGAAGAATGTTTCAGCCCAGTATCGCTAATAAAACCGAGTCATGACGGTGTGACCACTTCCCCTTAGGACTGCCAAGATTAGAAAATCTCGGAAAGTAAACTGAAGCAAAATTACGTACGTAGTTGGCTACGTAGCTAACCGTACGGTTAGCTACTGACTCGAATGAAACTCAAAGTAGATAATTTACAGGTAATTAAGCAGTAAAAAGGTTTTTGGGGTTCCAAAATAGTACTTTTGTTGCGTAGATACATTGAGTCCGAGAATAAAAAACCACGTCAGGATCATCCTTCCTGTTCACAAAGAGCACGGATTTGCTTAGCTCTTAGTGTCAATTAAAAGCACTATTCTATATGTTTTTTTATAGCTGTGCTGATGAGAAGTGTAACAATTTTGACCACTATCCGTCTTCATGTTAACTGAAAACTTACTGAAGGCCATTTTTGTAATTCCGCCAAATCAGGCGATTGAAATGGTAATAGGTAGAACAGAAAACTGTTTCACTTGATAAGGAGCCGTGTCTAGACAAATTATATCAAATTGAATACACATATTTTTGCAAAAAGGAATTTTTCAACGTTTTGAGGCATTCGGCATACGTTGCTAGTATTATACTAGGAGCTTAGATTTAAAATCAAACTTTACGCTCCGAGCAATATTTCGGTTTCTACTGTAAGTCTTGTCAGCAGACATTTTGTTTTTGGTTCATATTTTTGTAATTTTCTCACCATTTTTTTCGTTTTTTTCATAGAGTTGAATGTATTTCCTCAACTACCACAAGTTAATTTTTGTTATTGGTACAATTTCGCAATTATGGTAGTTACTACACTTTTCGCAATTCGTCCTCGGAAATTGTATAAAAACCAAACAAGTTATCGTTTCCAAGCCAGCTTCGCTATTTTTCCTCAAATAACACTGCCAATGCAAAGTGACGAAAAAATGGACATCATGCTGGAAGGACTAACACAAGCCATCAAGCCTCGTGTCCTTTCCAAACCGAAACTGAAACTGATATCGAACAATTCATGTTGCATTAGCAACTCGAACACTCATATACGACCAGATTTGTTACCAGGAAATTAAATGAAGTGATAAAGTAGTCTTACTGATCGAACCGGCGAGACTAATCTTAGTATTTTTAGGTAATGAGGATTCCGATGTCTGTAGCTCTATGACGTGCTAATTTCGGTCATCGCTCTCCAATAATAAGGATAAAAAGTTGGTGAACTTGCATTAATCTCTTCAGTTAGTTTTACAGTGAAGGTCTAGATTCTCGATGAAAATGTTCACGGATTACGCTGATACCACTTGTTCGAGTAAGGCGTCACATTCATCGACCGCTCAATGAGAAAAACAGAACCGCACTCTCAGTTTATTAGATCACGGTTTGTGAACCTTCTCGTTACAGCCTCGAAGATTATTAGTACTGGAGGTAGGAGAAAGATAAGACATGTTATCACCGAAATCGTAATTAAAGATACGAGCTGCCAATACCAATTTTGTTCTCACACGCTCAATTAAGTTGATATCCTTAATCAGACATAGACCAGATGCGTGAAAAAAGTAGTCCAAGTGTGATCTTACGTAAATGGGATATACAATTTGAAACATCTCGTCAGAGCATTCGAATGCTCGGAGAAGAGACCATAACTCAGATGCGTTGCAATGAGTCACAAACCGCAGGAAAGGAAGCAACGTTTTATCTAAAAGATCACTTTGACATAAAATTTAGTACATAGGAGGCGCAAAATAGTGATATTCGTGAGACAAACAGCTTTCTATTAATGCGTTGCTGATACTAGGAGGAATGTATTGTGGTCAAATTGTCTTGCCTACAACTTTATCTCAAGTCACATCTTTTCACGAAGTAAGGCTAACCGCTCTAACGTCGTTGGAGATTTTAACGCTTCATATATTATTTGGTTAAGGCTTACAACTTCAGTCACATGATTTGACATCAGCATGCTGTGAACTATTAATAAATGCGCACTAACACAACGCGTCCATATGCCAATGCGTTTTAACTTGGAGCACGAACCATCACATTTGTACTTTGTCCTTGTTATATTGATTAAATGCCCTTCTTCCCAGTCTGCCGGCATATGTTATTCCCTCAAATCTTTCTGAAAAAGAACGTGGAACATGTTTTGAATTGCCTCTATGTCTGACTTCAGTGCTGGTATAATCTTTGAATCTGTCGCCTTCCAACTGTTGAGTTGTCTGATAAGCAGCCTGATTTTTCCTATCATTGGTGGAATAACAGTTAAAAGATGGTCAATGTGCACTGTGGGTTCAGTTGCGCTGGCTTATTTAAAAGTTCTTACAAATGCTCTACCCACCTGTCTTTCAATCTCAGGGATTGTCTTGCCTTCCTGCCTTAATCTATTTCCGTGTAGATGCTTTGTTGTATAATATAATCGTTGCATATTTCCTCCCCTTGCAGCTTTTTCGGTTCCTGCTGCTAGGTCTTTCATGAAATTCTGTTTGCAGGCTGTATTGTTCTTTTTCAGTTGCTTGGTGGCTCCTGTGTAACTGGACTGTGCTTTGGTTTCTATTGAAGATGCCACAGGTATTCGGAGTTTGACAACGCTTTAACCAGTAACACCTTCTAATATGAAGCGCACCCACCAAGTAAAATCAAAAGACAGAAGTGAGGAGATCGTCTGCACTAATCTGGCTAGCGAATGAGGCAGATGTTGAGCACGGCGTTCCCACACTTGATCTGGTGCGGATGCTTGATCGAGCGCCTTCAGGTAGATTAGTCCACTAAAACTGTGGTCAGCATCCATGTCGAAAACTTACAGAGCTATTTGATTTTGGGGAATTATTTACCGCTACACTATTTTAAAGTTAAACAACTCAAAATTAATAGTTCTGTAGGTTTACGACATTGATGCTGACCTCATCAGTTTCGCTGAACGCACACAGCTGGAGGCGCTCGGTCACGCATCCACATCAGAGCACGAGTGTGTAAGCCGCGCCCATAATCCTTGCACTTATTACCCAGCTCAGACAAGGCGCTTCTCGATGTATTGATAGCCTTCGAAATATATATAATTCGAAACCCTTCATTTCTGACTTCTAACTTGTCTGAGTTGGTTAAATTTGA
Source organism: Schistosoma spindalis (assembly GCA_946903255.1). NCBI lineage: Eukaryota > Metazoa > Platyhelminthes > Trematoda > Strigeidida > Schistosomatidae > Schistosoma > Schistosoma spindalis. The sequence goes on along the minus strand of OX336417.1, from coordinate 25,279,701 downwards.
CAACTCTCTTACACGTAACACCTTAATAATGAAACTCTGAATATCCGTGGCATCTTCAGTGGTGGGAAAAACGTGATCTGCATCGCCGATTCATAAACCGTGGGTATGTTCCTTGGTGGGAGACCATATTTCATATTTTCACCTTTTATTCTTACCTACTATGCTATTGTTTTCATATTTTCGGATATTTTTTCTAGTCCACTGATATATTTTATCTACATCATGACAGAACAGACATGTAAGCTACTTATAGTCAAAAATCTTAAGTCTCCATTATCTCAAATCATGCCATTCTGGCACGATTATACAGAAGCCTGGTTTCATCACACAGAAGCTAACTTCCACGAGTACAGGGTGTCAGATACCCATTCACAATTCACCACAGTAGTGAAAGCACTACCACGCATTTAAAATAGTTCTTTTACACCTAGTATTTACCAATGGTGTTCCATAACTTCAAGAAGCTTTGAAGAACACTATTCCTAAACTTGGAAACCTAACCAATCGACAAACGCTAGAACAAATTTTCAACAACATCGGGCTGAGACATGGCAATAGAAATGCTTTTACGTATGCGAGGGGTCATCGGTCAACTGAACTTTGATTAGGACCTGACTGGACAGCTTTCTCTGTCTAAATTTCCTCAACAAGTGCAGGCATTCCTTGTATCGTCTCAAAATAACGCCACAGGCGAACTGACTGCATCTGCCTACTGAATTCCAAAAAGCTCTCAGCGTCGAGGCTTGCTCTGTAAACATTCGCAGACGTTTATCTGCCATGCGTTTTTCAGAGGAAAGACTGTTACACAATAATGCGTAACCAATGAGGAAGAAGTTTTCCCAGGTTTTTGATCTGTATGTCTCAACTTTGACCTTGGATACTTTGTCTCGAAGGTCTTATTCATGTGTGTTTTGGGCAAGAGCTATATTACATGTGGAATAAATAATGTTTTTGAGGAGTTCGAAATAAAGAATCAGATTGGACATGACCCTTTTTTTTAAAAGGGGTTCGAGTGCTAAGATAAGGCATCAGGAACTGCATTCAATGAGCGAGTCGTTCTTAAGTATTTTGCGGGTCAAACCTCGTTGTATCCCTTCCACCTTAAGTATATTGGATAGGCGTAAATTAGAAAATATTCTTTGTTGATGATTCGTTTTGGGGATCGCTATGCTAGAGATTGTTATTGGTCCGAATTCTCAGAAGGTTAACTGGGTCCGGGACAAATTAATTAAAATTACCATTGTTCGGAAGAGGAAGCACCATGGTAAACTCCATTGTTACGCGAGATTGCATTACCTCTCGAACAATCATGATAGAGAAGTATGAATACTCTGAGCACTACTGCAGGGTTAATATAAAGGTACCATTCATGTAAAGCTAAACCCTCTAGTAAACAAATTAAATAGGAATCTGCTTGGATATTGTCAAATAAACGAGATAATAGGTAATGTCTCTGGTTCTAACTCATGATTATTTAGGAGTCAGATTAAGTTGTGCTTTCTTTGTACTTAAAAGTCGTGGAGACTCATGATGCAAAAATGTCTAATCCAGTCCTTTTACTGCCGAAATTGTAAAATCGTCTGTATCCTACAAGTGTTTGTTTTGGAAATATCTCAAACCCTATGAAAAGGATGCGAAGAACTGGTATTTAAAGAATTTCGGAAGAACTTGATTCACTTAGTAACAATAGGCTTGATATGTTAAGCTCTTTTACGCCACCTAGCCGCAGGTAAGTATGACTTCATTGTAATGCATGAGATTCCAAGAAATGACATCTTTGATTTTTCTTCGAGTTTATCATTTTAGTTTGCGTACGCGCATAGCAAACAAATTTCCGTTGAGTAATCAGTGGTTGGGTCTAACGATTGAAAGGACTGATTTCTGAATTTTCAATTGATCCGTTTAGAAGAAAAGCAGACAGAAAAAGAAGCTACTGAAACACAGACACACTTTCATGCGAAACCAAGGTTAAAAATTCAATGTCATTGTATATTCTCAATAGAATAGAAATTCCATGTTACATGATGCTTCGCTATCAAAATCAAAGAGCTATTTCTATTATTCAGGAATAATTTTTGCTTTTTGCATAATTGCTTAGACTGCACTATATATGAAGGCAACTTGTTGTCCGCGATTTTAGGCTGAGTGATTGATTACTGTTGTTACTGGGAATGTTATCGTCCAGACCATTTGTTCCGAAAACATCTACCATAACATCCGAATATGCGATCACGAATAATGTGCTTGGCTTGGGAATCACAGGGAAGGTGATGCAATGTGTTCATAAGGAGACAGGAGTCGAGTATGCTTTAAAGGTACTATAATTTGGTATGTTAGCTCATACTCTAGATACTTGAGGACAATCAAAAGTCAAGAAGAGAAGCTGAAATTCATTGGAGAGTTTCGGACTGTCCTCATATCGTGAAGGTCGTAGACGTGTTTGAAAACACAAACCAAAACACTAAAAAGAACTATCTTTTAATAGTAATGGAATATATGAGGGGTGGTGAACTGTTTAATAAAATTAAAGAAAATGAAAATTTTACGGAAAGCGGTAACTCGTAAATTTGTGATTTTACCATTTCAGAAGCTGCAAAAATAGTGTATCAAATATCCTCTGCAATTGCTTATCTTCATGAAAGAAATATAGCACACCGTGACCTTAAAGTAATATTTAACTTTTTAATAAGCCGTTTTTAGCCGGAAAATTTGCTTTACACGTCTAACGAGAATGGTGCCGTCCTCAAACTTACGGACTTTGGATTTGCGAAAGAAGTAGTCACTAAAAAGTCTCTTCAAACACCATGTTACACTCCTTACTATGTCCGTAGGTTCCCTATACTTTTTATGATTTTAATTATGTCTAGCACCAGAGATCCTTAATTTTGAACGATATGACAAGTCCTGTGATATCTGGTCCCTAGGGATAATAACCTATATTTTGTAAGCAATTTACATTTGATAATATTGTTTAGGCTCTCAGGTTGTCCGCCATTTTTTAGTCAGAATGGCCAACCCATATCTCCTGGTATGAAATCAAAGATTCGAGCTGGAAAGTATGATTTCCCTGATGCACAATGGAAATCCGTTTCAAAAAGTGGTAAGTAGGGTATTTATTTGAACGGTACCGAATTTGTACTCATAAACTTTACACTTGCTGATGCATTTACTTATTCGTCAATAACATAACAAAGTGACCTGCTTTCGACTTTAGCCTCTGCACATTTGGAGCTATGTGTGTTGTCCTCGACAAATCATCTTACATTCTATCCATATTTGCTTCCTATACTGTGTTCGTAGCTTATATAAATCCAAGTATCTGATATTTGTGTATTCGGTCAGAGCTATCGAAATGTACCACATGCTTTTCTTGGGTAGCTATCCATAGCTTTTCACTTATTGAAAAATCAACAATGATATTTATTCGACTTTGAGTAGACATTGTTCCCTAAAAGACAGTAACCACATAACCTGCAAGAGGTTATTTTACAGTTTCAGTTTGGAAAGTACAGAATGCTAGATGGCATGTGTTAGTCCTGCCAGTGATGGTCTCTTAGCTGGTCCAACTACCGTTTGAAAGAGTCGACAGATGGTTCGACGGGAAAGCCGATAGTCAGCTGACAAGTAATTTGTTTTGGGTCTATGAACTTTTTGTAGTGTCCTCGTAAATTTTCTGTTGTGAAAAACAAAAGAAAATGAAGGCATATTTGTCACTAAGTAATTTGGAAACTGTAATCAATTCACCTTTAGTTATTTGATATAACAACGGGAATAGGTTTAGTTTAGTCAGTCGGACATCATGCGGGAGCTTTGCCACTCCAGGAATCAGCATAGTTGTTGTTCTCTTAACCCTTTCCAAACTCCTGATCCCTTTAGTTTGTGTACAATCTGTAATACTAAGTCCCGTTCATTGGGATACTTTAATAATACTTTGTGCAGCGTGGCTCGATTTTATTTCAAGTTCGTTTGGCCACCTAGTCCACACACTTTTAGCAAGGTGACTACGGAGATATCTTGGGGCACAAGCTTATTTATTAGCTGTTTTATCAATCCAGTGTCAGGCTCAGAACGAGTTTGGTTTCTGAGCTTTCACTCTCCTTGATTCTCTGAAGGATAACTGACCTGTCACTTTGATCAGTCTTTAATTTCTCGGCTACGTTTTTCTGGGGGGAGGGTTGGATTTTTTTTAATGGTGTAGTGTCGTTTCTTGTTCTCGACCTATGCCCATTCACCAACTTTCGTTGTAGTAGCAACCACAGTCGCGTTAAACACACTGTGGGATTCCGGAAGGTTATCGATGATTTGGGCAGTCAGGTTGTTTTTCTAGCTAGAAATAGATTTAGTCTTGCGATTGAGATACTTAGGCGTTTCCTGCCGACTTCCATTTGAAGGACTGGGGCAGAGGAAACTTTTTTTCTTGATTTTTTATTTGGTACATAACTCTTTGAAGCCAGTCTTTCGTCCCTTGATCGATGTGAGTCAGTTGTTACTGAAATTACTTGATGTAGTTTCACATCAAGTTGTGTGTCGACAGAGCGAGTACTGTACGATGTGTCCTGATCTAGTTTGTCAATACACATTTTAAAAGAATTTACCATTGAAACGGCCTTGGTTATCAAGCTGTTTTCGCCCGAGCAGTAATGCTGACAAAACCACACGCAACCATTTTTACTAAACCGCTTGAAAGCTACAGGCGTCAGACTCGTGCAAACTTCGTAGTACCATCCTTTGCACTTGACGATAAAACAGATCTATTTACTCTCTATCCTTTTTTGAATACTCGGTGTCTTCATAGCTCTTTTAATCATTACTTGAGATAATTAAACACTGTATAATGTTTTTTATAATGCAAATATCAATTATGTTTTGCATAATTAGTGTTCATAACTAACCAACTGACCGATTCTCTCCTCAGTTCTGTTAATTGCTATTTGATGCTACTAATTTCAACGTTCTGTAGTTCTGCATGACTGGCCACGTTACTGAAGTACTTTATTGGGATTTTAAACTTTAGATTATTTGTTATAAGATCTAAAATTGCGTTTTAGCCGGCAGAAGTTCAAACCTTATAACTTTCAATACACCTTAGTTCTCGAACTACATTCTTACCATCTCACTTGTCTTCATAGGTAACGTTGAGTTTACAAATACTTTCAATTTTTCCGCAACCATTTGATTAGTATGTGTTTAACCACCAATACTATGACTTGCCTATTGATGCAAACCCGGGCTAAATGAAAAGCAATGCACCTAAGTTTAACTTGAGCTTCAAAAGTCGTTCAATTATTTCTGAGAATGTATGTTTTCCGTTATTGATATTTAGAACAGAGCAGATCAGTTATGAATAAAACTAGGAGCAAATCCCAAAGTTAATTCCTAGCCACATTTGGATTAAACATAGGTTAGATGAAATCGAAGTCATCAACATAATTTGAAATACCTGAATTGTGATATCAGTCATCATAATATCTCGGTAAACATGATTTTCAGTTAACGACCCAGTTTTTAAAACAGGACTGGATGAAATACTAGACTAACAACACCTAGTACAAGTTTATTAGGCCTACATTAATGAGATACCTTAGATCCAAAAAAAATGAAGTCTGATCTCAAGAGTATGTTTTAAATCTTATTTCTTCCATATATAAAGTTAACATTGCTGAACTGAAAAATATTCACGTTAATATTTTCTACAGCCAGTTATTGTTTTATGTTCCAGCTTTCAAAAGTTTGTTAGAATTATCTGTATGAAATCTTGAAAAACACGCAATCATTGTTTAAGTAATAAAATAGCTGATAAAGATCATTATACTTTGTGTTATCTACACTAAGTAATGAAATATTCAGTTTCCTAGTATTTTAAGACTATTTTAGCTACTTCGTAATTCCAATTTTCAATTTCTTTTTTGAAAAAAAATTTTTTAAACACTCAAAATTGACAACTAGACTAAACAACGTTTACAAAATACTGAAGATATATGCGTTTTTTAGTCGACAAATGTGATTAACCATTTTTTTTTACTATCAGTTAATCTTACTTGAGGTTTATGGTATTCCTTTACTTTTTAACATATTTGCATGTTTTCATTAATTAATAGCTAAAGATCTAATCAAAAGCCTATTACTCACAGAGCCAGATCGTAGACCCACAATCAGAGAAGTGATGAACAACCATTGGGTGGCTCAGCATAATGATGTACCTAACACACCTCTTGGAACTAGTATGTTTTTCACTACAAAAGCATGGGATCAATTTCGAGTAAGCTTGAATATTATAAATAGATTGATTTATCAATAATTTAACACTGTAATTTTAGTATTTACTACTAATCACGTTGAGATATTTAACTAAGTTGACACTTTTTCTCATCATGTGGAAGAGATTGATGTCCCGTAAAATTAGAAAGTGAATTCAAAATGAGAGGATGTTTAAAATGTACTATAATATAAACAGTTACTTATTTGTTGTTGTAAATCGACCAATTGTTGTGCATAATGAATCTACACAGGCTCTAGTAGAATTATTTTATCGATTTTCAGCGTATACAGTAAATGAAAGAAGTTAAATTTCCAAAAATATTTATTCAAGTAACTTGACAGAACGTTTAATTATCCATTCGATATATGAGACCTTGTTTGAAGCATTTTGCTAATCTCCTAGATAATAAGACATTAAATAATAGCAGATTTAGATAAAGCACTTAGTCACTCATGAGCATGGTTTTAAAAAGTACTCAGACCTTTTATATTAAAACATTATAATGAATTAAAATTAGGTGTATTATAAATGTGTTCCGTAGTAACATTTATCATTCGGAATTTAAAAATATCTAGAATCAACCTTATGTTTAATCATAAAATTGTCTAGAGAATGGCGTAATTAATTTATTCCGCATTCTACATTAAGTAAGACGGGAAACTAAGATGAAATTAATTTAATTTTTATAAAATTGATTTGATAAACAGAACATCCTTTTTTCCTTTGTATTCATGAATAGAGTACATATGTATGTTATGTCAAATACTCGTTTCATCCAAAGTTTTTACATGATAGTTCGATGCGGTTCTGAATGAAGTCATACATTGATAAGGTCAGAATAAGAAAAGCAGCCAAACGTTGAACTGTAGTACTAAAATAACGTCGTTTTTAATAGCTGTAGGTGATAATAATTCCACCTCACACGTGTATAATTAGCATAAGTGTTGATTAAAGCACCATAATTTTCATCAACTTGAATCATAGATTGAGTGAACTGACATTCATATCAAGTATATTCGTCAGCTTGTAGTTGAAAAAAACTCAGATAAATCTTCCTGTAACTTCATAACACTGAGTGCTTTATTTTGAAGTAGATCTAAAATGAGAACTGAGAGTGCTTATTGTTTATGAACAAATAGAACAAGACGTATACTATGTTTATAATGGTATTCAGTACTTTACAATGCAATTAAAAACCATAATGAGTTTAAAACATCTCATTTACTAATAATCGTTTGTATTTATTGACTACAAAAATAACGTCTCATTAATTTGAATCTTTTTTCCTTTTACGTTTTTTAAAAGGAGATATTTCGTGAAAGTCTTCAGACAAAGCGTAAAGAACACTCCAACGTCCCTACTTTGATGACTTTAGATGCTTCCAAAAATCCCTTATTAATTAAACGCAAAATTAATCAAAAATCTAATCCTGAAAATAATTCTCATAAAGTATTATAGTAGTCGTTTCATCACCAAAAAAGATTTTGTTAATAATAATATTATTACTATTATTGATATTATTGTTTCTTTTCTGTTAATCATATTATTGTTAGCTTTTTAAATCTATTTATCTCTACTATTTTTTTTCTTGACTTACGTGTATTTTTGTATTCATAATGATGATAAATCATACTGAATTTTGTATAAAAAATTTCTAAAACCGTATATGTATGACATTATATAATAATACTTTGTAGAGGTAATATTTTTCATTACTGAACTACTTTGCTCATTACATTGTTATTTTACTTCAAAACATGAAGTAAATTCTCTCGTTGTACAGAAATGTAACATATACATATAAATATGTCTTTTAGAATGTATTCTATGTATGTAATGCTAATACTCATAATAAGTAAATAGATAATGACGTTTGTCGAATTAGTTTGAAGGTGTTGTATTTTGTCGGACAAGAAACTTGTTATGGATGTTTTATTGAAACATAATAAAGCCTATTTATCTAGCTGTATAAGCTATATAGGCTTGCAACAGTACTGTTAGCCATATCCTTGGCTAAATGGACTGTAATATAGTACAATGTTGAATAGAAGCTATGACTGGTTTTAAACCTTTCAATTTCTGGTTATCAGTTCAACTTACTGATCGATTCGAAAGTTAAAACTATTTAAAACAAGGAAGTAGGATCATTAGTCAACTGGGGAGAAACAGTTAGATTTCCAAAATATATTTTTCGTAAGTGTATTGTACGAGCTGGTATGTTTCCTGACCGTCCATTTTCACATACTACTGTTGTACTAATTTTAGAAATCAATCCACAAAGACCGTAGCTAAATAGTGAAAATAGTCGCCGGTGACCATAAATATTACCTCAAGAAGTTCAAAATAAGCAACCTTATGAAATACAATAATGGTTTTAAACCGTTGTATCTTTCACTAACCATAGTTCTATCACCAGCAATAACTACTGAGTATAGTGACTTGAAAGGAAGTAAGACCAGAACTTCCTTTCTAAAGGAAATCATCAATACATTTCTAAATGAACCCCATAAAGCTATATATTTTGATGATAAAATTCCGAATAATGATTATCAAACGAGCTGGATAACAGTATAAAGCCTTCATACTTTGCCAATTATAGCTTCCACCTTGGTGTTGAGTGTTGGAAATATTGAATTCAACACATTAATCATATTATATCTCAAAATAGGGGTTATGGTAAATAAACTTAGGATTTAAATCATAATAGTATCCACGAAAACTATTCATATGTTATCGTTTCAAGCGATTAAGAGTGTAGAGTTTGAATGATCAATGAAATCACTGACATTCGATTTTGAAGTAACGAATAAATAGATCGATGACTTTTTCTTCTAACAGCTTAGTCTATAAAGCGGCCAAGCACGTTTTACTTATTTCAGGAATTATGTATTTGATTATAATTATGGAGCACGGATTATTCAGGTGTTGTATTGGTATCTATAAAAAAAGAAATATAAACTCAGAGCCAAATTTTTGATTCCATTATCTATAATTTCGTAAAAATTAGCTAACCTTTATCAACTAGTTTATCAAAGTAATCATTTCAGATGTTTTTAATTTGGGGTTTTGTATTGAACTGATAGACTAGAAAATTTTGTTTACAGTCATTATTTCATTGATTTCAAATGGATTTGACCTTGTTTATCTATAAGCTTCAGAGAAAATGAATTGTTACTCAATTGATCAACTTTCATTTTTACATTTGAGATAACACAACTTTATATTATTGTTATCAATAGTACTCTATATATATACTCTATATATACATTAGCACATATTTGGTATAGTTGTATGATATGATAATGATTGATTCATTTAGTCTATTCTGATTATTAAATAAGAAAGATTAGTTCAGCGAAGAGTTTTCTTTTCGGCGAATTCATTTTCAAAGCTGTACAGTAGCATATATATATATATATATATTATAATGTTTGTTCATTGTAGCAGTAATTTATACAACCCTGCTACATAGTTTTATTAAAATTTCAAGTTGAATATTTTAATATTATTGCTTCTCCTTATCTTTAGACGAAACACTTTGGTATATAAGTCACTTAATACTCCTATATATTCTTTATACATAAAATGATTTTGTGTTAAAGCATACAAAACCAGACAATCATTTGATCTAATACACGCTATCAATAGGTACTACACAAGCAGATCATAAACCACATGATAATTTTCGAAACGGAACGACAGTTCAAAAATTATCGATCACAAATATATGTAATTACCGTCAATATCTGAAGGTAATGACTAAACTAATGTTAACTGAATTTAATGAGGAATAAAAATCTCTTCTCAGCGCATTATACTTCTTTTAACCATACGATTATCAAAAGATATTAAATGACTTGTAACTGGAAATGATTGATAGATTGACAAAAGATAGCACTTTACATATATTTCTAGCGAACAAATAAAAGGTAACAGAAATGTGCTTTGATTGAATAACTTCAATTGATTAAACATTAAGATAAATTGATCGATGAAATTCTTCAAATCATTTAATTGTTTAAATCCAAACTGAGGGTAAGGAAAGCTGTAGTGCTACAGTTGATGAACAGAAATTTCAAATTATTTCGAGCACGTAAGTTCATGTACTTTATGTCAAATGAAGTTTCAAATAGTAAAATATCATTTCATGACAATTTACTGACCAAATTCATCAGGTAGATTGATGACAAGCGTTTAGTCTTTTTGCGCATTACCATTACGTTTGATCAAGATGAGTTAAACTTAATTATTTTTACCTTCTAAAACCAACGTAATACTAAGATTAAAAACGTAAGTTGTAAGAAGGTATTCATTTACTGTTTTGATTGCGACCCAGCAACAACTATGTAGAAATAACAGAGGATTTAAAGTGTTTAAAATAAGATGTTTATTGCTTAATAATCAGTAAACAAGGGATAAAAATTGTTAGTAATAACAATAAGGATAACTAAAATAATTAAGAAACATGAATAGGATAGTTAGGTAATTTGGTGGATAACATTAAATACAATAAGATAATGTTTGTACAGATGATAAGTGGTAACGTTTCAATCAGATGAATAATCCCTAAAATTCAGAGTGCAATAAATAGCTGTTCCATTCTAATTAGAGTGTCGTCATCAATGTGTACCAACAGGACTACATACATTCGAATTCAGTAGGTTCTTGTCTCGAGAAAAGCATGAAATGATTTGCCTACGTTATATGAAATAGTGTTTGGTAAAACAATCCGTATATCCGTATTTTGAATAAACGAATGTGATTGAATGCTATTTTAAGATATTTAAACCCTTAGATATATTAATTTTCACTTTCGTTTACTGCTGGTGATTTATATTAATTTATGTGGTTGAATAAATGATACCTGTAAAGGATTAATTTGGTATTGTTTAGTTACATGTACTACGAATTTAAATGTTCACAATAAATCTAGAACAGTTGTGAAGTAATTGTTACTTTTGTAGATGACAGTGTAAAGGTAAAATATTATTGTTAATATTACTAGGATTATATTTTAGCTAATTTGATCGACTAGAGAAAATGTTTTCTGAATTCCAGTCAGTTTTACATTGTTTGGAAAGATGGGGCATTCTACAATCTTGCTCTCTTCTATACTTGGAAACGTTTCCGTAAAGTTATATTCATCATCAATGAAAGCAACTCCACAAGATCTTTATGATGGATTATTATTCATTAATCTAACACTGAAGAGCAAAACTTAAAATCTCATTATCAGTAAACCTAAAAAGTATCCTTGATATAGACAATTAAAAAAACAAGTTCATGAGAATTTATAAATGCACAGTCGACTAAATGAACTAAAATTGACCAACTTTCGATTTTCCTTCAAACAATAATACACGGATTGATCAAATCAACTACTAATAGAAACAATCCATTTAAACTTATTCAACTAGTCAGTCATACTTCAATTATGTATTTACTCACTTCGTAATAACCATAACCACAATCATTCAAAACAATCACATTCTCAACAACTTAAGTAGTGAAATTCAGTTGATGCACACTCAGTCAACCAATTAATACTCATTTGATGATGACATGCACGAAACAGCTAACAATGGCATTTAATCATGTGAATGAAGTAGTCATCATTACTGGCTTCACGCAAAATATGACAAGTAGGCAACTATTCATGCACCCAGTGATGAATATATTCATAACTTTCAATATGTGAGTAAGGTTATGTCTGTTGATGATTACTCCTGCACCAATCGTTAGTATATTACTATAGGGAATAATCATTTAAGAAATTGTTTTCCACAGTAAGATTTGCAGTTTGGAAAACTTACCAATGTTGACTCTTATTTGACACAATTAACTCAAGTTCAAATTTTTGAAGATACTTACTTTTACACTAAGCCCATAGATAAATATTTGCTAACCAACAGGTAATCTAAATGGAAGTAGGGTACAACTTATCTTTAATTATAAAGTATAATATACTAAAGTGTACTTTATCCCAAACTATTACTTTACACCAATATATTAAACGACAAGATAGCTTATTATGATAATTCATAAACATTATCCTCTAGGATCAGGCGAATATGTTCCACTTACACAATAGATGAGGAACTAATTCAACTTCGACAAACTCTCATAAGAAACGGTTATCCACCTAGATTCGTCGATAGTAACTTAACACCTAGAATTCATCATGAGAAAGTATCAACAGTACAGAAGAAAACCTTGTTCATGAATATGGAATTTAAAGGAGACACGGCTGCTGAAATCTTAAATAAAAGGATTCCAAAATTATTAAACAAAACTTTCTACACAGCCAAGCTCCAAATTGTTTTCTCAAGCCGGCCTACTATTTCTGGATGTGTTAAAGATAAACTTTCGCTTCGGGCCACATCAATGTGTATTTATAAATTTACGTGCTCATGTGGGGCTCGTTATATAGGCCGAACAATGCGATCACTGTCCAAACGCATCTCAGAACACTATCCGGCTTAGCTCTTAAAAGAAGAATGTAAGACAATCACTAGTTCCATACAGGAGCATTTAATCAATTTTGGGCACACCGCTCCCAAGTATTGTTCCTTTAAAGTGATCTACAGAGTCAAAGGAATTGGATCGAAGGGGTGTCGAATCAATATATTATGCACTGCACTGGTAATTCACGAACTCAAGCCCGAACTTTGCGTGCAGAAACGATTTGTCCAACCTCTTATCTTTCCTTGGCCCTAATTCCCTTAATAGGTATGTTTCGGTTTTGTTTTTTTTCTGCACTTTTATTTGATTATAATCGAATCTCTTAAAATTGCTATTTTGCATTTTAAACTCTAATCAGTTATTATTATTATTATTATTATTATTATTATTATTATTACCTGATACATGTTTTCATGATTATTATTCAGTTTATTAATATGACCTTTGTGTTTGTCGCTTTTCTTCATATTTGTCAATCGGACTATTATCTGACCTATAAACGATTTTCTTCCTTACCCCTTGATTAGTACGTAACCCCATTTGTTATTTTCCTCGAATGATGGAAAAAATTTTTTCTATCCTCCAATAGACAAAAATTTTACATATAACTATATGTACGAATGTACAGCTTAAGTAAACGATTTCGTCGAAAAGAAAATTTTCTTCGCTGAATTCTCTTTTTCTTATTCAATGACACTATGGGTTATTTTAATTACTTGTATTGTTCAAGATCTTCTAAATTATGACATTTACTCATAAAATCTCATCTTGGCTAAATAAGCGATATGAAGAATTTAATCTGACCACGTGAGTGTGTAGGCGTTAAAAGGATACGGCCATTAGACAAGTTTTAGTATAGCTAGTTATACAATAAAGAAATTACTTGATGGTGGTGAAACATTTATACTTTTTAGATAAAGACTATTCAAGCAGTTGAACATGTTTCTTCCATAGGCAAGTTATATGGTCAATATTCATATAATCTTTTATTGCCGATTCTTTGTATAAAACTGAGAAATTTCGAGTAATAATTGTTTGGTCTAAACATATATATCGATGCAAAAATGAGATACACCAGACTAAATTATCTAACTGACGATTGTATGCAAAAATCAATTTCCCTGGTTTTAATTTACCCCAATTTGAATAGTAAGGAAGTTAGCTGGAAAAATGAGCATAATTTGCCTGAGGTCTAAAAAATATTAGAATAGAGAATTCTGTTTTGGGTTATATATTCACTCGTCTGGAAAATATAGGTTCCATGTTATTCGAACTATATATGAATACGGTAATCATTGCTACAAATGACGCCTTAGTCTGAAAATGATTTAATGTTGGATCGTCTTGAGCATAATGCTCTAATATTAAACTATTTGACTGGTTCATAAAGATGACATTCCAGTCTTCTTGCCATAATAAACAATTTCATAAGTGCAGCATCATATGTTTAACAGGAATCAAAAAAGCAATGACATATATGAGTGTGATACAATAGCCTTCTTGAACCACCGCATCTATATTAATGCTACTTCAATAAAATTTGTTCTTTTCTTTAAAATAAGCTAATTATTCAATCTCTTAACCTACCACAGACCTAAACGATTGGCTATCAGTTGATATTGAATAAAAAAGTGCTGTTAAACACTAATTTGTAATATAGTTAGGAAATTTATGAATGTACCTTTCATTGGCAAGGATGATACATCTATCATTTTAAAAAGCGTTTAAGGTTGTAGTTATGTTATCTCTCTGTATTTATGTTTTTGATGCCTTGTTTACTTATGATAACTCCACACTTGCAAGATTTACCTGCACTATGGTGCATATTCAGAAAATAATGTCTCTTCAAATAACTTCCTGGTATTTCTTTAAAGTTACTTTTCCTTTTCTGTTAAATCGATTATTTTCGTCAACTAGTTTGAATTCTGAAATCATTTTCAGAGGATACACACTATTATATAGAGAAAAGAAGTTACTCCAAGTTTAAGAATAAATAAGGATAAGATAAATCCGAAAGTAGCATTGGGTTATTAAGAACCTGAGGGTAATCCTATCAAGACACGGAGCCATTCTATGAAGTCATTAATTTCTAGTGCAAGCGGGATTCAATGTAAAGTAAATATATCATCGTTCAGGTCAGTAATTTAGTAGTAATCTATAGTTGAAGACTTTCGGGGATATTTGTCAACATTCGCCACCGTGGTATAAATGTATTCATACTTCATTCGCTTTTTAATTTTAAGCTTAATATTATCTCTTACTTCCTACCATTCAATTTTATTTTCCATCTTGTTACATACTTCTTTTATTTATCACTCAAATAATATTGATATTACGATTTCAACTTTCACACTTTTCATATTTTCAATTTTCATGCTCTTTATGCTGGTGTGAAGCGTGATACCTTGGACTGATGAACTTTTATGTTACGTTTTACATTGTTTATGGTGTACTGAATAGATTTATAATGAAAAATATAGTTATAAATAAATTTAGTGAGCATAAAAAATAATAATTCACAATGATATCACCGAATAGTTTATCAAGCGAATATTATAATTCGATATACCTGCTTATTTAAAAACAAAGATGTTCTGTTAATTGAACTAGCTCGTGCCAAAGAAAATATGTGATGTATTTGTATACCAGTATTCCTTTGAAACTTAAAACTCCGTCATATATATTAGGGAAGTTATCAAGATAACCTTTAACGTTCTTCAGAATACCACAATCGCTAAAAGACAGTTGACCTAGTCTTGCATATTATAAATTACACTGGTTATACTATGTCGATACGTCACATAGTGATCAATATTAAACGATTCATATGAAGATATTCAATTTATGAATTATATTGAGTTTTTGTACGTCATATATAAACAAAGTACAAGTTTAATGTGTTACTGTGAAACAATTTTTATACATTGGTTTGTCCGTAAAAACGTGGATGAGCATAACTGAAGAGTCGCACAATAGGACAAAACGGTCGTCCAGTGCTTCCAGGTTTTCAATGGTGGTCTAACATCAATCGATTCATGATCTCAATCAAAAACCTAATCTCCACAACCATATACTGATAATTACCATGTGCTCACTAATGACTAGCTTCGTGAGGAAATTTTTAGAGTTCTTGTGAGAAGCCATGACAAATGGAGCTAATCCGTTGTATCAAATTCGTACATAAATCTACTTTCATCCTGATAGCTAATATTCTCACCGTCAAATGATACATGTTATTACTTTATTCAGTTAAATGATAATCGATATTATACATAACATCAATGATAAATATAGAGCAACATGAAGATACAAGTTGTTCAATCTTCTTATCATCTCAACATTAAATGTACCATTTTGCGTCGGTGACATCATAATAAATAGATGAGCTTTATTTGCAATTACGGATATGATTTCTAACTAATAACTAACGTAAATAAGTCTAGAATAATGTTACTTTTGACGAAATAAACTTATGATCTAATTCGTGTTGAACAAACTGACTTGTAAAAAAACAAATCTCTGAAGCCTTTGTGTAAATAAGAACTATTAACTGAATTTTACGAAAACATATGTTCTTAGAAAATGTTTCAAATAGACTCTATGTAATAATCTATAAATTAACCGATTAAATAAACTTTTAACTGCTGTCCATGTTCTATTTTTTCAAGTTTCAATTGAACTTTTGTTTCACATTAATGTCAAAGTGTACACATTAAACTTAATAAAACGAAAACAAAGGGGTGTAAGACAGAGTAACCAGCCTACTGAAAATCTGATAACTTAGATACATGTATCATAGCCTTACGTAAAGAATCTATCATATGGAAATACATAAAGATCTTGGAAATCATTTCCCGTGGTTTAGGTATTACACAAGCAATGCTGGCTCTGATATTATTGATTAAGAGCACGGTGTTTACGAAAATTGTCATATTTAAAGTAAGTTTTTAGTGAGGACCGTGATTGCGTAGAAAGTTATCAATAACCTTGGTGGACTGAAAATAATCATATTCACACCGATGCCTAGGTTCAAGCTAAACTCCAAATGTTAAAGTAAAAAACCGTAACTGTTTGGATTCATTCTCAATGGGAGTGCGACCATTAAAAGCATGCTAAGTTGTCTAAAAATCTCATACTATTTCCGGAATCCAAGGTCATGAGCTAAATTCTGTATAATGCACTTGTAATGCACTAAAGTAGGGTCCAAAATTTTGTTTTGAACAGCGACTTAGTATTTACTTATTTCAAAAGACTAGTTAATAAGTCAAAAAATGACAACTAATTTTGAATATAAGGACTTTATTGCTTAAATATTACTGAAAAAATACTAGTGAATCATCAAATCACAATTAATTAGCTTGTTAAAGATCAAAAGCGTGCATGACAAAATGAGTAAATAATTTCTGTTTTTTTCTCTGTATATAGTTATAGGTACTTATTGCTTGACAAACTTAAGTATTACAGGAATCAATCAATAAGAATATTGAACTATAATTTTCACGTTGTTCTGTTGTCACATTGATTATCAAAGTTAACAGCCTTACCGATCTCAAACAATTTAAACAAATTTTATTTCAGTAATTTTATTACAGACTATATTTCGCTTCGTATTTTAATCAAAGTTGCTATTATTTTAGGAAGTTCTTATCGCTGACCTCCGCGCAATATCAGGGATTGGTTGAAGTTATACATTAACACCGTTGGATGCCAGCTCAGTGATCTAGATGTTAAGCGTCCGCCTGCGATGCCGTAAGTCTTAGGTTCGAGCCTCGAGTGCGGGATCGTGGATGAGGGCTGCCGAGGAGTCCCATATTAGGACGAAACGGCCGTTCAGTGCTTCCAGGTTTTCCAGGTTGGTCTAGCTTTAATCGATTCATGAATTCAACTAATAAAAATGTAGTCGTCTTTACATAAAGTCATCTGTATCAAATACATATTTACATATATTTAATCGCATGTATTTCATTTGACACTTGTTTCGAATAATAAAAAAACAATGTGATTACCGGAGTTGATTACGAAATTTTAAGTGACAGTAATATGATTTAAAAATTAAATTTTAGGGCTTTGAAATTATCTGTCTTAACATGTTTGACATAACAACCGAAAACTTCCGTTATTGAGTGAAAGTGGATTAAAATGATTTCTTTGATAAAAATTCGATTTCCCCCTCACCTGAACATTTTTTCTGAAAAAAATTACAGAAATATGTATGATAAATACTGACTTTGAATTGTATTAAAGCCTACTAATATTTGTGTATTGTGTACAATGTTCAATATTTAGAAATTATAATAGGGATTCCTTCTAGTTAAATATTCGTGATAAAATAATTCAGCTCGAGTCTAGCTTATTAATAAGTTTAAAATAGACCTATGTAGCACTTTAATTAGTTGTTAATAGGAATTAGAATTAAATTTAGTTAAGTAGGTTTTCAATCACCACATTGACTTTGATATGAAAACTAACGAAACCTGATGAATGTTTGATTCAGATACGTTTCATCTGCTGTCTGATGAGATGAGCTATTTACTAAACAGAATCTGTTTCTGATCAGGGTACTAAAAACTGATTTTATTATAGTTTGCAATAGATAAATGTTACCTAATGAATTTATTATCAAGAATTAGGTCATGTTGATATTGCTATTTTATCGAAATTTTAACCACTGACTGTTGAATGTTCGTTTGATTAGTAAACATAATCAAGAAATTCAATAATTTTCTAATCATTCAAGTCAGTTAATTTCACAACATGTTAGAGTATATCATCAGCGAGTTGTCGTCTTACTTGTGAATTGATTGACTTCAAAGGATACAGTTTTCCGTTAAAATCTCAAAGTTAATTACTTGTAATTATCAAGTTATTAGTACTATTATTAACTGATTTATAATAAATTTCCTTACTGTTTCAGTATAAATCGAAGCACAAACTAATGTCGTTAAAAAGCCAATTGGATAACACAATGAGCACGTAATATGTAATGAAGTACATTCAATAAATATATGTAATTATATGGATTAAAATGTGTAGAGATTTTAGTAATCTAAAGAATGTTAGTGAGGTAATGAACTAAGACTCAGTTATTACTAGTTGTGTATAGAATTAATTTTCAACTTTATCAGTTAATTATTGTATAACCAGTATCTATGAAATTTCCCCTAATAAATTACACATATAGAATGGTTTTATTCTTTTGAAAGTGTTTTGTTTCCTGACATATATAATAACTATCAAAGCATTTTCTAAATTGATTACCACAAAACAGCACAATCATTTGCTTCATAGAGAATCCAACTACAAGTCTCGTGTATGTGATGTTTATTCATTATGTGATTTCAAGCTTATTGATTTATGGGAAAAAAATAAATTTGTTATTAACTTCAAATGGTTCTTGATATAAAGTAGTAATGTAAGATTATAGTGAAACTTTTCAAATCGACAAACTTACATTTCTTGTGCTTGGTGATACTCAAAGTCTTACAGTATCTACTTATGTACCACAGCTATATTCTGTAAAAATGGTAAGTAAGGATAACTATTTACTCTTATTGAATTGAAAAAACCCGTGAAACGAACGTCAATAGAAGTAAGGGATGTAGCCATTCTTACCGTTACTATAAATCATATGTCAAGATATGTTCAGTTTCCAGTATTTTATGAAGCTTTAACGAGATTATTTTGATTTAAGAACTTTAGATTTGTATTTGTAAGTCAAAAAATCTTTCGACTCACCGCATGGTTTACATTTAACACTTATCAACATATCTCTCCCACGGTTTTCGTTTACAAAATTAGTCATAGCCTGTAAAACGTGAGAATATTCAACTCTAATAAAAGGTGACAATACAGTTGGATTATGTCTTGTACAAAAATTTACGTTGAATGTCCAGATTTTTCGAATGAAATCATCCATTCTATTTTATTATAACATTTTTGTTATTACTAATGAAAGAATAACATAATACTGACTAGTCCATGCAATTGATCTATACATGCGAATAAAGATTATATCCTAGGAGAAAAAAGTGAGTTATAAATCTTGCTTTATACATAAAGCTACGGCTTCGTGTTCATTAATGTTATATACATAATTTCGATAACAAATATCATCATCTAAAGAGTCCACAGTAACCACTTCAATTAAATGTTATTGATGATCCATCAGTTAATGGTTGAAATATTTTATTCATACTATCGATTGAATAAAAATAAGTTTTTCAGTTTTTTTTTCAGGAATCATTTACTACTCCAAAACACCAAATAGATTGGGCATAATAAATTCCTTGAAGTATGGATGAATGAGTATTGAACAGGATTATTATAATCGAACAATGTTCTTGATATTTAATGATGAATTCAATCCCTAAGCAGGTTATCTTTTTCAATAATTTTAAATAGCTCAAAGCAGAAAAATTTTTATCAGAGTTAATTTGTTTGATTAATTTAAACAATCAAATAAAACTTTTTTTAAAAGAAATGATTATTCAGGATTGTTCTAGTCTTGTGGATGGTTACATATTTACTATAATTGGTAACGTCAAGTTCTGTAATTTAAAAATTATGTTAATATAAGGAAGAATGCTTTGTATTATTATATTGGAAAATCTGTCACATTTTCCTTACGGGTGCTTTTTTTAAAAATTAAAATGTAAAACATTCATTGAAAAGAATGATTATTTAATTATTATTGAGTTACTTTAAAGTGCATATCCTAATTGTGGAATGTTGGGATTATCATCAACACTTACCTGTATAGCAGTTGATCAATATTACTAATACACAGATATAAAGATACCGGGTCAGTTGTGAGATAGTAACTCACTGAAGAAAATGGTGGGTGTGTCGCTCAATTTCGTGGATTAGTTGAAGTTAGACATTAACACCGTTGAATTCCGGCTCAGTGGTCTAGTGGTTAAGTGCTCGCGCGCCAGACCAGTAGGTCCTGGGTTCGAATCCCACGAGGCGGGATCGTGGATGTGCACTTCTGAGGAGTCTAATAATAAAACGAAACGACCTTGGAGTGCTTCCAGGTTTTACATAGTGGTCTAGCTTTAATTGACTCATGATCCCAAGAATTGAAATTACTAAATTCTCCACAAAACCTCCTTCTGACAAAGATACAAAAATATGTTATTATAAACAAGAATAACCCGCTAACACATTGTCATTTCATTAAGGACAGAAACATACTGTAGAATTATAACAGTTTTAATAAACAAAATGTTTATAATTTATCAGTTACTGAACTTGTACTTTAACAATTTAGCTTCATTTCTATCCAGCACAAATGTCAAGGTATTTTATCCTTAAGTGTGACATTAAATTATCATGTTAATGTAAATTAACATTGATGACATAGTTTCAATAGATGGTATTGATTTTTAAAGAAGGTTAATACAAATAAAAGTGTATATTGGTGAGTATTGGTGAGTAAAGGGAAAGAATCTCATTAGATCCATGGGATCCAGCTAACCGTTTTTCATTGTCTAATACCTCTCACTTTGATATCTCGTGTACAAATGTAAGTTACGGTCACTCAGGTATCTCTAATTAAAAGGTTGAAATATCAATATTTTGTTTGATTTATTTGTTGTCATTATGAGCTTCTGGTAATCATCAACTGAAAATACATTTAAAAGGAAGACGGTTAATCAAAAATTTAACAAAATGTTGTTATACATAGAAATGAAGACATGTGAAATACTTATATTTAAATTAAAACAAATGTATTTACTACTACTTAATGACATCAGTAGCATGAAACCACTCTTCACATCAAATAACAGTTTGATTTAACTTTTACATTCAAACTCTTGACATAAATAACTACTCTGATAAGATAATACGGTACAATTTGAGTTCTTGATTGTCTAACCAAGTTATAATAAAGCTTTGTTATAAGATTTCATCAAGTTTATTCTATACCCAATCTAAAGCACATGAATTTTACTAACACTTGGATTAATTCGAAATTTCTCATAAATTTATCACTCATCTTTATATCAACTTAGAATAACTTTAAAATATTAAAACCGGGTCTGTTGTGAGGTAGTAACTCACTGATGACAACGATGGACGGTGGCACAATATCGTGGATTGTTTGGAGTTAAATGTTAACATCGGTGGATGCCGTTCAGTGGTCTAGTGGTTAAGGACTCGCACGCAAGACTGATTGATCCTGGGTTCGAATATTGCGAGATGGAATCGTGGATGTGTGCTGCTGAAACTTCTCATAATAGGACGAAACGGCCATCCATTGCTTTCAAGTTTTCCATGGTGGTCTAGCTTCAATTGATTCGTGAATTCAACTATTAAATTAGTATAATATCCACAAAATCCCTATCTGTTTCATATTGATTACACTTATTTTTCATTATGAACTTTTAATGATGAATGTACATAGTGCTTTTACATAAATCAATTTTTCTCTAAAATTGATATTTAAAGAAAACATCAGTTAAAATACAACAACTCTTTAACGGTCATATGATTGAAAGCCTCTGGTTTACTACTTTTTTTGGCACCTTCTAAACAATCTAAAGTGATCAAAAGAGGTAAACAAATAAATACTTTTTTAGAAAAAAACACGTAAAAAACGCTTGGTTTTAACTAATGAATCATATGAGATAAATGAGTTATAAAATTTGATGGATATAAATTTAGAACATTCAATTTTGTGAAAGTCATAGGTTGGAATCAATGAGTTAGTCAGTACATCACAGCGAAGCTTCCTCTAAACAAATGCATATTTTAAGTTAATAGTGTTTTTATTGAGGACGGGAAAATATATAGTTTAAAGTATTATTATGACAATAATTATTGGGATGAATTTTTTTTATGCCTGACTACTTACAGGTTGCAAACATTGAGAGAAAATTTGGGATGAAAGATGATTAGGTTTAAGCATTACGTCCCTTAGCTCAACAACATTCACCTTATCGTGAAAAGCTTCGATGAATTTTACTTTGTAAACTAACCATCATGATAAGTGAATAATACCAAATGATTTGATTTTGTATTATAACACTACTATTTTTAATGATGATGTATAGAATGGAACAGTGCGAACCGCTTATCTTTACTCAAATTATAACTGGTGTAAGAATACATTAGAAGATAGACAGATGTAGCAAAATCAAGACATAGCATCAGTCCATGAAGAAGCTGACCTCTGAATGTTGGTGGATGTAGACGATTTGATTAAGGCCAGCGAAATTTTTGTAACTAATGGTTTGAGACTGAATGATATTGCTTAAAATTGTTCATAGTGCCACAAGTGAATTCACTCTTCATCTTCCCTTGGATCTAAAGTATGTAAATGCCTTATAAATCTTTCTGTATAGCACTAGTTGATATTCACTTGATATTGTTTTTTTAAACTTTATTTAAATCTTCCCATTGGTGTTTAGGACTGAAATTGTTCAGTCTCTTATTGGCATATGTGCATATTGTGCGTATGCCTCGATATTGCCTTAATTTACAAGCATTATAAGCAAAGATGGATAGTGGCCAATAAGAGACTGAACAATTTCAGTCCTAAACATCAATGGGAAGATTTAAATAAAATTAAATAAAAAACAATATCAAGTGAATTAAACTTCACCCGATTGCACAAGCAAGTGGCTATCAGGACTCAGTAGCTAAGTGGATAACGCGATGGAGTTTGAAGCGGACGGTACTGGGTTCGAGTCCTGGAGTGAACATCAACTCTGAGATGCAAGTACACCCAGCTGACGAGTCCCAAATAGGACGAAACGCGCGTCCTGGATTCCACTGCTAGCAACTATCCATCTTTGCTTATAATACTAGTTGATATTGTTTTTGCAAACGTATCGTTGATGATTAATTTTTTCTATTGCCAATAATATTATGACTGCCTCTGCTGCTCTGGGATTTACCTTGAAAATATCATCTCATATTACTGATGAAGTATAACGACTTGCACCAATGTAAACATTTTCCAGGTTCTATGTTACACATGCTTCACTGACAGAAAAAAATAAGTTGTCATGATACTTGGTACCATCGTTTCATAAAACACAAATCCCATAGTAGATAGAGTCTACTAGAATAAGTGGTCAAACAAACGGTTTCGCATTTCGCGTTTTGAGTAAGCACATCCCACATCCAAAAAGCTGATGGTCTAAATTTATTCTTAGCATTGTCCTTTAAAGACAACTCATTCTTTTCTTCCTAAAACCCCTTAAAAATTGTTTAAATCGAGTGTAAACTATTCACACCTACTAAATTCAGTCGGCTTTTTTTCCATTTCAGTTACCTTTCATGGTTTGATTTAAAAAATATACTTCAATTTATGATTTCTATTTCAAACAACCAAGTTTGAAATCTCCTCTGATCATATATCTGGTATGAGTAAATGATTAATCTAACTAATGATTTTCATTTCTGTTTATAGTTGTTGAAATAGCAGCAGGAAAAATTATCAAACAATTTCTGTATGTTTAAAAAATGTATTTGGATGTGGATTGATCATTAGTGTATAATGATGTGCACCCAACAATGATAGCAATGAAGATGATAAAGATCAGTTCTATGAGAGGCTGCAATCAATCATGGCGAAGATCTGGCCATTTTAATGGGAGACCTAAAAGCCAATGTCGGAATGGACAACACCGGATATGAGGATATCATGGGACGACATGGATTGACTGAGAGAGAGAAAAGAATATAGTGAAAGATTCACAAATTTATGTGGGTTCAACAAAATGGTTATAGGTGACACACTATTTATACACAAACGCATACACAAAGCTACGTGGGTCTCACTGAATCAGACCACGGAAAACCAGATAGACCATATTTGTATCACCAAAATCTCACATGGTCACTGGAAGACATAAGAACCAGTAGAGGAGCTGACGTAGCCAGGATGAAACTGAAGTCAAAGAAGCACTGGACAACTGGACAAACAGCATTACAGAGGTTTAATACAGACTTCCTTCAAGATACTGACAAACTCAACAGACTCAAGAGAACTCTCAACAATAGGTTCCAAGCCTTACATGATCTACTGAAGGAAGATGTAACTAGTATGGAGGACAACTAGAAAGGGACCAAAGAAGAACTAACTTCAAAATGTCTTGAGGTTCTGGGTCGCAACAAGCATCATCATAATGAATGGATCTCTGTGGAAACCCTGGACGAGATTCATGAAATGAAGAACAAGAGGACAATAATTAACAACAGCTGAACAAAATAGAGAAAGGCGAAGCACAAGCTGAATACACAGAAGCAGACAAACAAGTGAAGAAGAGTATATGTGAGATAGCTATCAATGGCAGTAAAAAATGCTACAAGAAAAGGAAATATGCGACGACTATATGATATAACGAAGAAAATGGATGAGAAATGCGGTAAACCAGAGGGACCAGTAAAAGACAAAGAAGGTAAGCTAACCACTGAGATTCAAGAACATAGGGGCAGGAGGACAGAATACTTTGAAGAACTCTTCAATATACCAGCCCCATGGAACTCACAGGACGTCGAAACAACACACACAAACGTTCCTATGGCTGTTACTCCACCAAAGATCGAAGAAATGAGGATGGACGTCAGACTAATCAACAGTGGGAAAACAGAAGGACTTGACAATATACTGCCTGACACACTAGAGTCGGACATAGAGGTAATTCAGTACGTACTCTACGTTCTATTCAGAAAGATTTGGGGGTAAGAGGAAACGCCGACGGACTGAAAAGAAGGACACCTTATCAAGATACCAAAGAAAGGAGATCTGAGCAAATGTGAGAACTACAGAAGCATCAGGCGTGACTATAATTTACGGACGAACCAATCAGATTTACGATAATAGCTCTTGGATTTCGATGCGAAATTCATTCATCCATTTGGCTAAATAGAGTCTTGGCATTATAGCTTATGTCAGTTCGTGATGGAAACCTTAAATCTAATTCCTAACCCTAACCATCAACTTTAAATCATAATCTTTATTCTCCCAACTGCTTTATAACCCTCATTTAACCATAGTACGTAGGTAAACACTCTCAAGGTTACTTTAGCGTCACTCAAAGGTCGTCCATAAATTAGCCTCTATCAGCATCACACTATCATTAGTATCAGGAAAATTCTTCAACAGAGTGTTGTTGAAACGAATAAAAGTTTCAGTAAACTCCCACCCTAGTTATCGTTAGGATCTGTTGTGTACAATCAAAATTGCGGCACTACGGATCATTGTTCAACAATAATTTGGGTGGAACTCGTCACTATACACTAACTTCCTCGAATATGAGAAAGCATTTGACAGGATGAATAGGAGAACATTATGGAAACTACTTAAACGTTATGGTGTTCCTGAGAAAATCGTCACCATGGAATTCAAAACAACCGCCAACCAATATCAAAGTCAGAATCTTCAATACGAACGTCAAGACAGTCCTACTTTATGGAGCTGAAATTTAAAGAACTACCACAACCATCATAAAAAAGGTAGAAGTATTTAATAACAATTGTCTACGTAAGATACTGAATGTTCGTTGATCGGATACCATTAACAACAGCTTGCTGTGAGATAGAACAAACTAACTTCCAGCTGAAGAGGAAATTAGGAGAAGACGTCGGAAGTGGACAGGATATGCATTGTGGATATCACCATACTGCACCACAAAGCAAGCCCTAATTCGGAACCCTGAAGTGAAATGGAAAAAAGGAAGACCAATGCACATGTTGTTTCAGGAGTCGGAGGCAGATATGAAAAGAATGAATAACAGTTGGGAAAAACTGGGAAAGGAGGGCCCATGGTAGAGTTGGTTGGCGAATCGTGTTGGGCGGTCTATTCTCTTACAATGGGTAACAGGAGTAAGTAAATAAGTAATATACTGAAATCAAACTTGCAATAGTTCTTCTTTTTCTGAAAACTCCAGAGTATGTCATATCAAAATCATTTCCAATACGCGTTATCCTTGAGTTCACTGCGATGCAACGTGATACATAAACAGTAGATGGGATGTGTAGACGTAGGACTTTATTTTGTTGATAAAAAAGTTTATTCAATTTCTTTATTTAATACATAAATATTCTGGTAATTAATAGGGATGATTTTGACTCTCGCTTTGTCATTTGATGCAAAAATTTCTAACGCAACTATTTAGATTCGTAAAGGTTTTAATTGTTCAACAAATATATAGATTTCGTCTGCGTAAACCTATTATTTGGAGAATAGCTTACAGAACATGATATTTCAGTAGTATATTTCGTCGTTAACTATAAACTATGCAGATAACAAAATCAAGTGTTTGAAAAATGTAACTAATATATAAAAATTATAGTTACATGAATTTAAAATGCAAAACTATTAAGATTTTTTAAGGTAGCACACAACTTAATAAAGTGTTTAACTTTGATAAAATTGTTATTCTATATTTCAAATGTTGAACCCTTCAATCAATATATTTCAACTCAATTAACTTCCTAAGAATATTCAATCTTCTTTTTTTGTAAGTAAGATCATGAACTTACATTATCTTTTTTTGGAGATAGAAAACAATTTTGGTTAATGTATATTATCATTCTGAAGCGAATGTAATAACACTGAAAGCATCAACATGAAATACAAACTTTCTTCATCATTTTGACTGTAATGGTGTTAATTACAAGATGGTATATTAAAATGAAATTAGACTAATGGGACTCATTTTTGGTCACATATATAGTCTACTTATGGATTACGAATATTAAACTGTAATCCAGTATTTCATTTTTTGGTCAAAAAA
Source organism: Schistosoma spindalis (assembly GCA_946903255.1). NCBI lineage: Eukaryota > Metazoa > Platyhelminthes > Trematoda > Strigeidida > Schistosomatidae > Schistosoma > Schistosoma spindalis. Next base: position 25,252,230 of record OX336417.1, on the reverse strand, counting down.
AAGTACTTGAATATAATAGATCCACTTCAAAAAATGTTTATATGTATATAAAATAATGATGATCAAGTAACATACATTCGGGACTTTATGTACGAAAGTGATGATAATAAAAGAGGCGATTTCAAATGATCGCCTTTCTATTTTAAGCGATTTATCTATATTATTCAGAAAATAAAGCAGTTTGAGTTTTGTTTCGGTAATTCTGCAACGTTATAATTTTATGCATTTAGTATGAAATTTATTTGAACTGCTTAAAAAGTATTTTTTTATTGTCTAATATTAGATGAAAATGACATAATCAAAAACGACTGCGAATAAAAAATAGGCAAACTTACGGAAGGGAAGTAAAAAACACATCTATAAAAAAAGTATAATGAAATGTGTATAAACGAAAAAGTATTTATGTTCAGATTATGTGAATTATAAACTTATGTCAGTTGAAAAACGATTAAAACTGGTGAGCACTGGATTAAATTTTTGTAGTTCCAAATAATCCAACAACATGAATTCGAGATCCTCATAGTGAATTATAACAAGCATATTCAAGTCTTACGGTTATGATAATATTATATAAGAGGAATTCACTGATTCATATATCTGAATCTCATTAATTAGCTACTTAGATTTACTATTATCAAATACATTCTATGGGTAGCCATTTTAGGTACTCATTTATAAGAGCTCAAGCTAATGTGTGATAATTAATAAGGCACATAATGGTGAAGGCGAGTATCGAATGAACACATAAAATTTTTAAAAGCTTGAAATTTGTTTAGTTTATCATATGTCTTTGATTCTTCGGTCACTCAAAAATGTAGTTCCTCAAACGTTCAATAAAGAAACTACTTTCAACAAATACTGTGATTTTCCAAACTAAATAACAATCTGTTCTTCTGACTACCCAAATCATATTTCATTCATCTATTTCGAACATCGAAGCTGATTATCAAGTTGATCTGCATTGTATTTACTAAAGTGCTACAATAGTAGTGTTTAGATAATATGTCTTCATGTACTATTAAGCCACATTTGGGTATAATATTTAAAACCTATTTATTTTAAGCAATTAACTAATACCTGTCAGTGAATAAGAATCATTTAACAGTGCAGAATATTTCAATCACATGTTTGACCTAATATCTAGATTTTCATTAATAGTTTGAAAAGCTATTGATTCCTAATATAAGCATTTTACTAAGATCAGAACAGTGATGATAGATTATTCTGCAAATCTCTTAATAATATATCAATTGTCGGTACTAATTAAATGTTGTAATCAAAAATTAGGATAACCAGAAAACTGTTATTCACATTATATATATATATATATATATATATATATATATATATATATCAAAATCGCACTAGTATGGTTTATCCTTGAAATATGGTAACTATTGTTCTGAAATACATATGTGAAAGTATTCAGATCATTGAGATTTTTTTTCTAAATTAGACATTTTTGTGCATGTCCACGTATGTTTGAATAAAAAATAAAATTCGCGATTTGAATGAGTTGTATGTTTATTAGTAAAAAAAATCAAGTCAACAAATGACATTCCACGGCAAATAACTGCCCTAAAACTGAATATATTTTTCAAATTTATGTTCAATAGGGATTATTTTAGTGTGAAATAGGTGTCATTTGAAAAGAGCCACTGAAATAACCTTTGATACTTGAGGGTTAACTATTATCTATGAAGCGAACATTTCATTCCTGCATTCGACGCTCACATTTGTTAATATGAACCATTTTTTATGGTCATCCTTTCGATGGTCACTGTTATTAATGTTCACTCTTTCTTCACTTGCTCTTTTTAACAGTTATCCATTTCTATGAGCACTTATTCGTATGAATCCTATCTATTCACTGGTTTGGGTTACTATATCTAAAGTAACTTCTTACTGGGATTCCAGTAGGTCAATATATTTTGCTCCTTACGAGATATGAAAACCATGAAACCGATCTTGTAGAAGGTAATGGTGTGCATTTCATAAATTGGTTTAAATTAGGAAGCAATATATTGTAAAACGATTTTCATTGATCCTGAATTTGGTCCAGGTTAGCAATAATTTAATCTTTGGTGTTAACATTATTTTGAATGTGTCCTTCGTTGACAACTTTTCCTGTCATATTATCTAACATTCTTAGATTTTTTCTTTTGTAGAGCATCTCTTCATTACTCTATTTTATATATAAAAATAATCATTCTTATATGTTTAGTGTTTTAGAAAACTAACTCATATTTTAAAGAAACTTTGGGAAGATTGTAAACGTTACTGTTTCATTTGTTTACCACCGACTATTTCAAAAATGAAATTTATGCTTTGAATGTCAATATGCTTGAAACAAACAACATTCGCATGACAAGAGTTGAAAAGGCCATTTTATGTGAAATTAGCTTTCAACATGAACTGATGTCAACTGGAAAACTATGAAAGCAAAGCAATGCTGAAGCACAAACTTGTTGACACTCGTCAGCAAAATTTTTCTGAAGTTTTGATGAAACTGTCGCCCTTCGCAGTGTTTAAACTCGCGACGTTCATTGTCTTCGCTGGTCAATCAAACCATATGAGCCTAATGGTAACATATTCGTCTTTAACACAGTGTGATATCAGTCAGATTCTAAAGATCCACATAAGTTTCTTCTAGGTCGCAAAAACATCTCATTGACGAAAGCCAACTAAGATGAATCGTGGATCCAAAGATTTCTATCAAGTGATACGTAATGAGTTGTGTGTTCTAACGCTGTTCAATCTTGCTGTATTCAAAAATTATAATCGTGTTTATATGCACATCGGTTTCCAAAAGATGCTTTCAATGTAAGCTTTGCTACCATAGAACGAAAAAGCAATGATCTTTGGATTGAAGAATCCCCTTCTTTTAGAAATTGTTCTAAGAGCTGGTTAAATGGTTAATTTGCTGTAATAATTTTCATTGAATCTCCACTCCTACTCAGTTATTAACCATAGAACCCATTTTAACTTACTCTTCACTCGTGATGACTACTTCACTTTTTTCCCTATTATTTGCCGTTTTATATCGTTTTGCCTGTTACCGTGTTCATTTTTATCCAATCACTTCAACCGATTCACTTCACTTACCTAGATTCAAATGAGAATACGAATGAGCTGAACACAAGATAAATACCAAGGTAAATATAAGTAAATAAATGTAAGAACGCTAAAAACAAGTATTGAAGTAGACGGTACTTATAGAAATTCTATGGACTTCTGGAATTATTCACCAGAGCTAACCTTTTAAAATAGAACCAAAAACATTTTGGGCATACCTTCATTGAGTAAGAAAGCTATTTCATTTGGAATCTGTCCTTCCAATACCATTTTTAAACATCTATTATACAATATTTATTACAGCTATAGTTTGTAATGTGAAAAATATTAACCTTTCAATCAGAATGTACACTTATAGAGTTAGCCAAGAAATAGCTTAATCTCATGACATATTAAATACTCAATCTTTAGTCTGTTCTTAAATTTGCAGTTATCAGAATTTACATTTTTTGCGATAATGAAGCTGTATAACAATTAATGTTTATGAGACTCTCATTATTCCGTCTCTATATTCTTAATTAATAATAATTTCAGATGGATTTTGTGGATATTATAGTAATTTCAATGGTTAAGATCATAAGTCAGTTGAAGCTAGACCACCATGGAAAACCTGGAAGCACTGGACGGCTATTTCGTGCTATTATGGGATTCCTCAGCAGTGCGCATCCACGACCTCGCCCCCTGTGGATCTGTCGCTCAATTTTCTGGATTAGTTGAAGTTAGACATTAACACCGTTGGATGCCGGTTCAGTGGTCTAGTGGTAAAGTGCTCGCGCACAAAACCAGTATGTCCTGGATTCGAATCCCCCGAGGCGGGATCGTGGATGTGCACTTCTGAGGAGTCTCATAATAAAACGAAACGACCTTGGAGTACTTCCAGGTTTTCCATGGTGTTCTAGCTTCAACTGACTCATGATAATAATTTTTCAGTAATAGAAATAAGTTAAACGTCACTTGAAATATTATTCAACGCGCACAAAATTAATTGCATATAAAATGATATCAGGTGATAATAATATTTTTAATGTTAATAGGGTCTACTTACATACAAAGCTAATCATGTGATTTTACAAACACTTGACATAATATTGATCATTTGTAATAACAATAAGTGACGTTAATCTGTTACAGTATTTAAGGTGTGTATTAATGCCTATTGGCCTGATTGAATTTATGAATCATTACAATTAGTTACATTTTACAATATTAAAAATATAGAAATATTTATCTGAATTTAACAGAACCTTTTTTACATTATTAAATATATAGCTTTCTAGAAAATTGTTCTATATTACGATCATCATGTTTATTCATTCAATCATAACTTACATAAGTGTAATTCATTTCAAGAGTTTTGGATTTTTATACAAAGGATTTCAAAACAACAATAATTGAATAGATCTGAAATTCAGTTGATCATGAAGGAAGTTGTTTATCTGAAATAGCATATTACCGATTAGCTTTATTGTTGAATGTGGACAGTAATGAAAAGGAAATCGAGTACTGACTGCTTTTATTAAATAACTTGAAAAGTTTGACAGAAAAGAATGAGTATTTTGATGATATTCTAAATTGTTTTAGATGGGACAGTGTAAAACCTCTCCATAGTTTTGATGAGTGACATCTGGTTAAGTTTGTGCATTCAGTCGCCTCAATATTCTGTTTGATATAACATTTGAATCCTTCACATTTTGATTGTATGTCTTCATGCGTCTAATCTAAAGTAATTCATTGAAGGTTCAATATTGGCTTTAGTGTTCTTAAAACATAAAATAAATAAGTTTATCATTTAGCACCATATACAAAGTGCCAATCGTTGCAAAATAAAACTGAGGCTATAGACATTAGAATGTTCCTATCAAACCTATCAAGTCAACTATTCGATCCGTTTACTTCTCATTATATTTATTAACCATTGGGTCACAATCATATATTTTAAAGGTACTTTGAACGGTTGTGAATATTATTTTCACGCGTAATAGTAATAAATTCTATATTTATAATATACCATTGAGTAAAAGTTAAATTTTTGGCATTTTGAATCTAAGTGTAAGTTATTTACTCAGATAATGAATAAATAACCGAATTAATTCCATAAAAGTTTAAATCGTACTGCAACTCAAACAGCTACATGAAGAATAATCTCATTAATACGTTAAAATGTCTCATATTTTGGCAAAATAAAAACTCATTTGGGAAAATGTTTCGGAAGAAAAATTGATGATTTTATTTTCTTTATAAAAAGATAATATTCTAGCAGAATAGCAAGAATTCATTTTTATTTCGTTAGTTCTCGTCAGCTGCTCACAACTTGTGATATTTAAAATCATAATTACATAATGGGTTTAAATTACTTACATTGAGAGAGTTTAGTTGGAAGTTACAGTGATGACATATTAGTATAGTGTAGAAAAGATGTAAATAAATTTAATAGACTGAATATTGTAAATATCTACCTTATGTAAAAGAACATTCTACAACACTGATTGTGACAACAGTCCAAACGGCTAGAAACAAGTAAACATTGAAAAGAATAAAATGAGCAGAGTTCAGTTGATAAAATAAGATTATTAATTTTGGAAGATAGTTGGAATAAAACCCAATGATATGATAAATGCAAGAAAGAGTTTAAAGTAAAAGAAAAAAAGAATATATTAAGATACAGAGAAGGAATATTAGTCACCAAGGCAAGAAAAGATTAATAACCATCTCCTTTTGAAAACATAAATCAGGTTTTTGGCATCTGATAGCAACGGCTTTAGCAAACTCAATATCTTGTCGTTTCCGTCGTTTTTATTGAAACAAAAGAGTCGCTTTCCAATAACATCTATTTCAGTATAGATTATCAGTAAAACAAGTGACATTTGTTTGGTGTGCTGCACAATTTGGTATTTACTTCAAGTAACTTCATCCATACGATACTACTTATAGTTGTGTATAAATATTTGTAAATTGCGACTGTTGTGTTGAATCGTAGATTCTTGTGTTTATAACGAATATTTGATAAAATCTATTTTTAAATGCAGATTTTATGTTATTTTTCAAAATAGAACAGCTCACTTTTATATAATAAATGAATAAATTTTAGGGAAAAACAAACGTCATTCAAGATTCGTACGGATAGTTACACAAATATTTGGTCCCGAATATATACATTAGAATAAAATATACCCATACAGCTTTATGTATACCAGTTTGTACATATTATTATATTACATAACATATGTAAATCACGAAGTCAATTCAACATCTGCACATGATTGAACAAATGTTCAACATGAAATTATTTACGTAACTTGATACATCTATGATAAATTGAGTTTTGATCATTTCCATGGAAAAGATTGAATTCAACTCCCGGGTAAAACATTGTAGTTATGTAATTTTAATTACCTAAATTTTTCCCAAATACCACTTAATTTTTTCAGGAATCTCGATTACTGAGATTTTCTCACAGAAAGCAAACAATAATTTTAAATAATTCATTCGACAAACATTGTGTGAAATGGTTGGATTTGACATCAGTTGTATACATATAATGTAAGGACCATTCAATTACATAATCACGACCAACCTCGACGCTTCAGTGGTCAGGCGTTCGGTTATAGATATTCCTGACAGTATAACCTTTTCGCATATGTAAAGAAATCGACTTTTTCTAAAGTATGAACTTGTTTGTAATGCTTTTAGACATTGAAAATGGCAGAAATTAGATGATAATCATATTTTCAACACAAACACGACCATTTCTTTTTCATGATCTGGCAAACGATATTTGTACATGGATAAAACCTATGATTATGTCGACTACATTTTTTGAGAGGTTTGGCGATGGGTTTGTAATAATATTGTATAGTACTGTATAAGTAATTAAAAATATTTATTCCTAAACCAGAATCATTTACAAAGTGCTTTAAATCTATGTAGATAGTGTTAGTTTCCAGTTGAGCAAATATCTCATTAGGTCTTTCAGAAAGATTTTGAAAAATGAATTTTACAGGTCTGAGCAGTTATTAATGTATTATCTAAAATTTTCTGATGAGATCATTATTGGGTATCGGCCAGTTTATAATGACTGTAACTAATGCCTACGACTATTATAACATCATTTTCTGTAACTAGATGACAATTCATACCAACCTTCTTACGTACAAATTGATGCATTGATATGTCATACAGAATCACCTTGACCAAAATAGCATGATATTGACATGTTCAGTTGCATCATGATTTTGACTTTACTAGATATGATTTGTCCTGATGATTCACATATTTTTGGTGAAATTTCTTACAAATTTGATGAAAATATGTTGAATGAATCAAATCATAATCAAAAACCTGATTCAGTTTTGATGGATGCTGATGTTTCTAATGATCCATTACTCTCCATTGACATTTACAATAAATTTGAGGAAAATATTTAAGAAGAATCAAATCCAGATGTCAAATCCAATATTATTTGTCCTCATAATGCATTTGTTTCTTGTGAAAAACGTGTTCAATGAGAAACACGAGTAATAAATGAGCTCGATTTTGATTACAATTCGGATGATTATATATCAACTGTTGTTTATCCTTATCGTGTAGTCACTCCTAATAGATACTGTAGTCAATATGAGAGGTATGTTTTAAATGAATTCACATCATTTATAACATTATTTCGTGAGAAAGGAATGTGTTAGGAAGTCGATGGTTCAAATTCTAGATATCAGCGGTTTCAGTACACAACCGGCATGGTGATCGTATACAATTCAAGGACCCATATAGTACAGAATCTACATTCATTATACAATCGGACAGACATATAATGAACCTAAGGAGAAGAGGTACGACTGATCCTCACTTAAGCTATAGCAGATGTAGTGTTTGTATGAACTAATGATTCCTTTGTAAATGATGACCGCTTGGTTTTGAATTCCAAATACAATACGTTCGTTCGTACTCATATAGTTTTTCTTGGTTAAAATGCGTTATTTCTAAAAATTCCAAATTAGTACAATAGATCAAATACTCCTAATCATCACAGTTCGCTCCACAAGAGCAGCTGAAAGAAGTGGCTACTCTAGATAATTTATCTTTCAATCACGGAATGATTATCAGACGTGTAGAAAACAATAATTGTAGTTCACTTACATTAAAAGTTCGTTGGATTGCTCTCTGCAATTTAAATAGTGGCATTTTGCTGGGTACATTGTCTGTAAATTGTAAGCGCATATACACAGTGTTCTTGCTCATAGTTAAGTATTCTTCATGCTCTGTTTTCTTGGGTAAGTGTTTACCTATAAATTTCTCCGGATATACATTTTGTTTCAGGGTAGTACGGCAATGCTTTTGTTTTCTCTTTAACTGTATCTAGGGAGTACATGGTCTTGGTTCTACAATGAAGTGTGTTAATCAGGTTCCGTCTATATTGTAGAAAAACAAAACCAAGAAAAGTTTGTCCCTAAATATTTATGTTTTGATTTATTATTTATATTACAAACAATCGCTAATTCACATGCTATGATTTTAAATGATGTACTGTGCCTCAAACCTAGCCATTTTTTGTATTGGTAATTTGGACATATAATTGTAGAACCTGATGAGAACTTATCGAAAAGAATATTTTTTGTTCATATATCTGTATTGTCCTACTGTTTTTTCCACTTTTATTCTATTGTAGCAATCTTTGTATTGTAGAAATATGGAAAGATGAAGTCATACTGCATGCAGATGATAATGTATGACACTTGTAGACACATTATTGTTAAGCTCATTATATTAATACATGAGATCGATTTTATGTGAACTTGTAAGCAAATAAAACGATTTTATCAAACAGAAAGCATGTTATTTAAATGACGATTTTAAAGCTTACAAAAATTTGTGTTCATATAAAGTTAAATTAGCACCAATGTTCTTCGACAATATTTAAGTGACAGGTGTTGATTCACAGACACCATAAAAATAGTAACAAGTGTTTCGGAGACGTTAGCTGTACGTTTCAGGAAAATATTGAATCAACCAATTATTCTGCCTTATTATCTAAATAGATTACTAACCAGATGACTATAAGCATCTTCCATATCTAGCAATTCCTAGCGCCATTCAATTTTCAGGATTTAATAGAATATCAGAAGTATTTTAGCATACGAGCAGTTGTTAGGAACCAACAGATAACGTACAAGCTTTATTTATGCAAATATGAACGATGATTAGCGAATAATAAAAGGTGAGATAAAACTTCATCCTGTATTTAAGGTCCTGTAATTGAAAAATAAACAAACTAAATGTAGCCTGATTTGTAGTAAAAAGATGCTGTTAAATCTGAGATAATCTGTAATAATTAGTCTGAGTTTAACCATATGTCATTTTAAAATGAATTGTAAGATACGAATATACTGATCTCTGAATGTCGTTCTATCCAGTGATTGCAGATGTTTTTAGAAAGAAATGATGTAGTTATACAATGTCTGCTTGTTCATTAATGAAGTTCATTCTTTCTGTTTCTACTACAGATTTATGTTTCAAATAGTAACGCATCATTATTGTCAATTCATGAAATTTGCAAACAAATCCATTAGCCTTCTAATAGTGAATATCATTGGTTAAAAAATAGTCTACAGAAAAAATACTTGATGTATAAATATAATTCACCACAAAATTATGTCAGTCTGCATTTAAAAAAAACAATTGGGTTTTTTAATTATAAACTCAAATAAACTTTTCTTCCAATAGTTAAGATCATGAGTCAATTGAAGCTAGACCGACATGGAAAACCCGGAAGCACTGGACGGCCGATTCGCCCTATTGTGGGAATCTTTTCACATATGAATCAACATATGCTCAATACTGACTGGCTTCAAGAGGTATATCCTGGAGTTCTAGTGAGAAGCAGTGACCAGTGGTGTTCAACTGGGTCAGTTGTGAGATAGTAACTCATTAAAGACAATGGTGGATGTGTCGTTCAATTTCGTGAATTAGTTGAAGTTAGACACTAACACCGTTGGATGCCGGCTTAGTTGTCTAATGGTTAAGCGCTCTCGTGAGACTGATAGATCCTGTGTTCGAATCTCGAGGGGGGTGGGATCGTGGATGTGTATTGCTTAGGAGTGCCAAAATAGGGTGAAACGGTTGTCTAATGCTTCCAGGTTTTCCATGGTGGTCTAGCTATAACTGACTCATGATCTTAACTATTGAAATTACTAAATCTCCACAAAACCACTTCTGATATTAAACTTTTGTTTCGTGTTTAAGTGTAATAATTTAACAAAAGTTAATCAATCCTTTAAAGTGAACTACTTCTATAGTTCATGTTTATTCATTTAATATTTGATTGATTCGAATAATAAGAATCAAGCTAATATTTTCGTTAATAACATCGAACTATGAATACTAATTCCTAGTAATTAGACGGTTAATTTATATGTAACAACAAATGAATTTAAACAACCAGAATTCATTCCACAACAGATGAATAACTACATTTTTTTAACAAAAAATCTTGATGATATATAACACCTTCAAAACTATCTAACCTACCTTTCCACTTTAGTCTTTTTGAAAGTAATTTTATTTTTGAAAATTACCTGAAATACATATTACAGGTTAAGTGGTTAATTAATTCAAACATATGTGTTTTATTTACTAGTTGAATTCATGAATCAATTGAAGCCAGAGTACTAGGGAAACGTGGAAGCAATGGACGGTCGTTTCGTCCTATTATTAAATTACTAAAATCTCCACAAAACCCTCTTCTGATAATATTTTGTTCACACAGTAGAGCTCGTTAATGATTGCGTATAAAAGTAATAAGTAAAAATCACATGTATATTTAAAGGTTAACAAATTTATTTGATATTTAATGTACTCAAAATCACATGACTACCATAATAAATATTTTTCTGTATGTGTGTGTGGAGATCAGTGAGTATATATGAAATAAAAAATTTAGAAAATATAATCGATTATAACCCCTCCCTGTTATTTACATTTTTTCTTAATAATTTGAACTCTATATCCAAGTGACTTTTATTGTATAAATCCTTTTATAATATACTTATTTACCCATATTGTCCAGAAGCAGACCATTGAAAAGGATTTTAAACTAAAAATTCTTAATCTATTTTTGCTAAAAAGTTTTTTTGAAATTGCCCAATAAGTGGGAAAAAAATGAAAGGAAACTACCACTTATCCATATTTATTAGGCACGTACATAAATCTATGTGTGAATGTACGTGTTAAATATGTGTATGTATGTGTGTATAGTGTACTTACTTAAGTATGGCTTTGTATGTATGTTTACGTTTTTCCTTTAAGCTATTTTGAGTTATAACAATTCCATGCAAATTATATTAGTTAGAGAATAAATGTTCATTACATAACCAAATCGTGCAACACTAAAGTTGTATAATATACTTCAGACAACAGCGTTTCTGTAGTTACTACTTTAAAATTATTTATTTCTCACCATAATATTATTGTTGTGTTCAAGCTTCAACACAATAATGGATGACTGCAGTTCAGATATAATTGAACAAGCTCGTCAGTTGTTTATGCATTGTGATACAGATGATTGTGGCTATTTAACACGTCAAGCATTAGATCGTCTTAGTGATCGTTTACCATTGACAATTTCACAATTGGATTTTGTATTCAATCTACTGGATAAAGATAAAAATGGACAATTGACTTTGGATGAATTCATTCAAGGTTTCGGTAAGTGATTATTTTATAATATAATAAATTATTATTTGTAAAGATCCCAATTAATTTTTGGTGATTAGATAAGCTTTGTTGTTAACTGAATTAACTTCATTCCTTCCTCAACTGTCTGATAGCCAAGCTGAGGGATTAAAGAATCCGTTGTATTATAACAGTTGTTGAATTGATAAAGGCACTTTTTAAAAGCTTTGATCAGTACAACTATTTTGCTTGTTGTAATCACGTAATGAATTCGGCTTTCATAGAAAATCAAACTTGTGTCAATAGACCACACAATTAAAATATTGATATTTAATTATTCTGGTTCCAAACAATCGCTTGTAAAATTAAATCACTTTAGCAGTGAATTGCTAGCTATTAGGACGTGTAATTGCTACAGAAACTGAATGGATATTAGAAAATTCTTTTGCCGATGTTCATTTTAGTCACATTTTACCAACCATCAAACTTTAATTATAGATAAACAAAGGTAAGACTTACATTTTCTTAAATAGAGATAAAATAATCATAGTTGAGCCATCATCACCCAAATTAGGAATTGATTATATTTCATTCCTTGTATATTTGATGGATTTTCAGTCTGAAGATCTTTGAAGAAGAGTTATTCATTCTTACAAAAGCAGTAATTGAAAAAAGGATAAACCAAGATTTCTCAACAGAAAGTTGAAGCCAAAACCTTCAAAAGAACCTATCATTTATGTGCCCGAAAAATACTTACATCAATGTTCACTTCAAAGGTGACATGTTATTTTGTGGATTGACGTTCATAATAAGGTCCAGCGTTTGATCACTGGAGGGGTTGTAGATGTGCACTTTCAAATAGTCTGTTTAAAGGGAGAAGTAGTTGTCAAGAGCTTTCTAGTTATCAAAGGCACTCGAACCGAGGTTATAAAGTAATAAGTACCATTGACAAATCAAACTGATCTACGTTGAACATCCGTAATACAGTAGCTCACTTTCATTAATCGGGTTATCTCGTATTTACATTCAGATAAATATTTCTAGAGAAACTGATAGACACACATGATTCTTTAGTATAGTCTCCATTTTGGCAGTTTTGTCAGCAAAACATGTGTATTTTAGAGGTGCGATATGAATATTTTGAATGAAACCATGACTTTTGTGTCTTTATTTATTATTTATTTTAACACATAAGTATAGGTAAAGGGAGGCACCAAATAGATATGCGCCACACAAATCTCAATTGATTTGTGTGAGGGCTGTGATACTGCCCGGGTGCCCAAACCGAAGCAGGTAGTTTTCTTAGGGGGCCACACCCCGAGCCTTTGACCTGAACGTCTGACCCACAAGGCAGTGGAGCATCGTAAGGAGATGCAGTCCCATGGTAACCGGTGACCAACGATTGGTTCATACGCCATTTGTTCCCGCAGGATACTGGAGCCCATGTGCACCATTGGTTTGGGGTCCGGTTAAAGCGCCAGACATTCGCTTTTCGTCCTCTCATTTTTGTAAACAACACACTCGCCACGAGAAGGCAGTGAGTAGGACTTCCCTGGCAGAGGATATATACGCATGGCCGTGTGAGAGTATTTCGAGAGGGAGAGCGGACTCTCCCCACTCTCGGCCGTACCAGGGCATTTGGGGGCTTTTGTGTCTATGACACATATAAAAATAAGAATAATTAAATCCCCACCCTGTTCATCACCTTTCTTTTCATTATCTTGCCGATGATAATAATAACGGTATTTATAATAGATTATCTTATTTATCCCTACATTGAAAAATAGAATTGCTTTTTTCTTTGAAACAGTCCTTTCTAGCTAAAATGACCTAGAGTTTATAACAAATAAGTAACTAATATTAAACAAATAATAATAACCATGACCCTGAGTGTATTTTACTACATGGGGTAAGATACAATCTACCGACATGATAAACAAAGTGTTGAATGAGCACTGAACTCAGAAAATTATTATTGAATCAATGTCACTTCATCACCAAGAACTATAAGAATAATCGGTATATACTGGAATTAATATGAATTATCTGAAGAATAAAACTGTTTTGTTGATAAAGCTATGGATACATAAAAAATAATCCGAAATATAATAACACAGAGTTATTGCATCGAAAGTACTGAATAATATATTCTGTCCTTTAGCTGTTATCTTGTGTTTAACTTATGTATGGCGAATAGGATTGGCAAATGTATATAAAGCTGTAATATAATAAGGTCGACATTTTTGGTCTTTTATGGAATGGTTCGTTTCAGATTTATCGAAATGAATAGTTTCAAATATCTATACGATTGTTAACAGTAATTCTTAGAAATAAACATTATCTGGTAGTGATACTTAATCATGTCTATAGGGATTTTATTCTACTATGGACTGGATGTTACAAAAATTAACAACAATGTATTACTGGATAGTAGGGTTAAATGTAAAAATTTAAGTAACTTTTAAGAATTTCATAGAATCATACGTTATGGTTCAAAAGATTCCCTACACAATGATGTCACAATGAATTCTTTTGGTGGATTCAAATAAAACTTGAATTCACATTCGAGGATGTTTCATAACAGACGCTAGAATTGATTAACTCACACTGAAATTTACAAAATCATTTGAAATATACGATTTTATCTAATCTCCATAAATTTAATCAAAGAAATTCATGCAATATATGATACATATATGAAAAAGCTTTTAATCACAAAAGATTTATTACCGGTTTTGAATTTATCCACTGTAGAGTATATGAAACAAACAACCTCGTTATCAGATGCTTCACAGGATTGTAAATTATAATTTTAACATAGTCAATAAATCATTAGTAGTTTATTCTTCGAATGTATAAAAGACATCTTTAAATTATTATCGTCTTATTTCACAAAATAATTTGGAACGTTCTAATAATAAATTCTATCAATAAAAACATCATTAATAGTGTAAAACTCATTCAGTAATATGCAACTTGGAGTATGGTGAACAAAAATTTTCAATGTCTCATAACAAGAATAACGCTAACAATGAATGGATGAAATATATGAAATTGATTAAGAAGATGGTCTCTCAATATCATGAATTGGTTGAAGTTAGACTTTAATGGCATTGGATGCTGGCTAACTGGTCCAGAGGTTAATTGTTCACGCGTGAGATTGGAATTCCATGTAAAAGATCGTCGATACGCACAGCTGAGGAGTTACATACTAGTACGGAACGGCCTTCTAGCGCTTCCAGGTTTTGAGTGGTAGTCTAACATTGATTCATTCATGATCTCAATCTAAACTCAACAAACTCCACAACCTTATACTGATAAAACAGTTTCAAGTTGTGATATTTCTTTTGATTAAATAAAACAAAATTAGAACAAAATTAGTCCGTACCTAAAGTGTTTAATTAGGGAAAACTAACGTGATACATGCAACGATTTATTTATTAGGAATAAATGCATAAAATCTCACTGCAGAAACGGAATTTAAACTCTTCACTACTTTTAGTAAAACATGACATATCTATTCGTTTACTCAAAAAATAAAAATGAGATAATTTAGAAATCATAATATTATTTCGAAGATTGAAATTATAAAGACATTCATAAAGAACTGACATGTTTCTTAAAAATGCAATGAAGTATGGTTTAAAATAACAAACTATACGCTGTTAAATAATTGTTCTTGAATGAGATTCGGCGTAAACTGAAAAACGATTATGTCTTTCTGTTTCCCATAACCAATATATATGAAATGAAGATAGCCTGTGAAGCGGATCCCTGCATTTATTCCTTAAAAAAAGCCTTTATAAAATAACACAATAATTATAAACTTATAACTGTACAATTCTCTGAAGTCAATTAAAACAAAAATTATTCATGATAATATTCTTTGTTGTTGAATACTCTTTGAGGTAATTCTAGACATTCATGTAATAAAACACTACACAACCAACAAAGTAGATGATATTAAAAAACGTTTTTGTAGTCATTGAAATAAGAAAATTTAAGTAGACATTGATTTATTTCAGGTAACGATATCAAATAAGTTTTACCTAAACTAAATTGATAGTGTTACCCTGGTAACTAGTTATTTTCCGTTCTTTTGAAATCCCAGACTTGTACACACATTGCGCTTATTTATTGGCTTTTATTTCTTTTTATCTTTATCATCGTTTATTTTAGCTATTTATTATATTTGTATAAATAACATTTCATAGGATAATAAATTTTTTTAACAAATATTAACGTTTTCTATCTAATACTAGAATAGTCATCTTTAGAGCATAAAGTTGTTCTATATGATTGATTTTCAGTTTCTTAATTATCTTTAAATACTTTTTCTTGGCGTGTTGTTTCTATGACAAGATGCATTATTAATCAGTAGCTCTAAATACAGTAAATAAAATGTTGATATCCAAGGGGAAAACGAGATCACTTTTCAAGCAGTTAAATTGTTGTTTAGTCAAGTAATAGTTCAATTTAGATCCATTTATATTATATCTCATTCATTCAAATGAATATTTCTATCATAAAACAAAGTTGAACTATTTATGAATAGATTTTCATTCATTTTTATCTTTATTTATTCAATATATTAGTCAAATTGCTTGAAATATTTTTCTTGAAATGATTTCTGAATTACAATTTTATTTCAATGGACGAGATCATGAGTCGATTGAAGCTAGAACACCATGGAAAACCTGGAAGCATTAGACAACCGTTTCACCCTATTTTGGCACTCCTAAGCAATACACATCCACGATCCCACCCCCCTCGAGATTCGAACACAGGATCTATCAGTCTCACGAGAGCGCTTAACCATTAGACAATTAAGCCGGCATCCAACGATGTTAGTGTCTAACTTCAACTAATTCACGAAATTGAACGACACATCCACCATTGTCTTTAATGAGTTACTATCTCACAACTGACCCAGTTGAACACCACTGGTCACTGCTTCTCACTAGAACTCCAGGATATACCTCTTGAAGCCAGTCAGTATTGAGCATTTGTTGATTCATATCAGAAGGGGTTTTGTGGATATTGTAATAATCTCAATGGTTTAGATCATGAGTTCTTCGAAGCTAGACCACCGTGGAAAACTCATGATTTCAACCATTGAAATTACTACAATATCCACAAAACTCCTTTTGATACAACTTTATTATTATTGAGATAAATTCAATGCAAATACTTTGGGTATAATTTATTTCAGTGAAATAATATTTATAAATACAGAAAATGTAACACAATTTCATTAGAATATTTATAAACACAAAAACTATTTAATCACCGAGCCACTGATAAACTAAATAGTTTAGCTGTTAAATGTAATGCTGATCCAGTATATCATTTAAGGGATTTCTTTAATTGTAATATTGGTAAAATGTTGACATTTTGAACTTTTTCAATGGTTTCTTTAATCTTTCCGTAAATTATTTTTTTTATGTTCTTTTTTCACTAGTTAATGTAATTAATATGGTAACCTAAAATCGTAGGTATTCTTTTCTTTTTTTGGTTAAGAATTAAAAGTGCATATTTGCCTAACACTATAAACATCTAGATTGTATATTTTATATTTCGGTAGAAATTTCTGTATTTTTTGAAAGTACGTATGGATAGATATTGTGTATTTAATTGAAAATCTTTAATATATGGTCCAAGGTTTGATTAAAATGGAACTTTTTGATGATTACACGTTGACTGATATTAATCTAATAATAGTCCCAAAATGCTTTATACTTTATTTTACACTCTTGTTTTTGTCTATGATAGTTTGTTAAACTAAGTTTTTTGAACAATAATAAACTTGAATGAAAACCAAATTCTTATTAAGTTAGAAGTGAATTTCCTTTTAATTTCAATTAGAATAAAGTATGGTATTAATTTAATAGTATAATCCATGTAAGATGATATAAAGTTTACATTTTTATCTCGTTAAATACCATGAGTGTTGACTTATCAAAATCTGTCTAAAAATTTTAATGCTTTTAAGCTATCTATGATATTTTAGGCAATAGTACTTTGTTATAAAAATTTCGTTTAAAATTCTTTCGCACAAATTACATTGATGTTAACTGAACTCGTTGTGAATACTTTACCTAAACTAAGGAAACTTGTCATTTTGCACTTACAATAATAAATACGTATCATGGATGCCCTGTGAGATGAAGTGCGATACTATAGCTAATTCACTTTATTTAGGGTTATTTCATGTTAATATGAAAGAAAACAGCTTTCTTAATAAGTTTATGAGCTTGAATTTGTCCGTTACAGATTTTTAGTACTGAATGCTCAGATCGCAAGTTAAGGTAAAACATTTATGCTGAATCTCTTCGATTATCAATGGTTAATCAGCTTGTATAAGTTGATACCCACTAAGATCTTCGAATATTCAGTGTTTATTGGCTGATTTATACTAGTATTAACGAAACAACTAGGAGATGTTCACAAATATTTATTCATATTTTGAAGGTGAATGTTACAAAGGGTCAAATGTAGACTTAAACCACTGAGAGGTCATTCAATAGCCAATTATCTTAGGAGTGAACTTTTTGCCTTTACGTGGAAATTTTATCAAAAAGGCATTTATTAATGGTGTTGATTCTACGTAGTAAACTATATTATATTGAACTAGGAAATATACATAACATTTACAGTATAAAATTCTGAAAATGGACATTATTTTAATCATTCTTCAATTAATAATATTTTGAAATGAAATTTATCTACATATTATACAAAGTTTCCACAGAACTAACGAGTTTAATCAATAAAAAGGCTGTTTAACGAAAGAAGTGCTAGTTCTAATCGAAGTAATTTTATGTATATACACCATTTATAAAACTTTTTTGGTTGGTTAGGTCTTGCACACTTCAAATTCATTAAGATGCTTAAGTACACATACCTTAAAATATATTTACTTTTAGATAATATGTCATAGTTTCAATTAATATCCTTAATTTAAACTAGCCGGTTTTTATACTATTCAATAGGATGACAGCAATTCAATTTCCCATTCACATTTGACAATCCAGTATGAATTCATAAAATATTGAAGTTATTCGTTTCTTTTCATGTAAAAAGATATTGAATTTTCACTTTCTATTACTCTTATCATCATTTGATTATTATCACTTAATTATAGGTCATTTTCTAGTTGACAAAGCAGCAAACAATTTATTATTGGATGAAGAAATTGACGAACAATACAATCAAATTATATCATCATTAGATCCAGAAAATGTATTAAAAAGGTAAAAAAGAATTTGTTAAAGCTACTAAAAGAAATACATTTTACTATACATATTTATACATTTACAAATATATACTTGTGTAATACTTATTGATACAAATCAAAAAGTATGCTAGTATGCATCGAATGCAGGTGTCAGTTCGAGAGACATAAAGTATCATATAGCTACTTTGTCCTAATACTGAACTTTTCATCACTATGCATCCACAATTATACACATAGTATGAAACATTGGACGATGCCCTCATATCACTGATTTTAAATTTAGTGGACTGTGGTTTGAAATTAAATTAATTTCTAATATGATATGATCTTTAGTGAACATCATCGACATATAACAGTTATGACATCTTAATAAAGTTTTACAATATACATTTTGAAACTTGTAACCAGTCGATTATTATCGAAGATATCATTTATGTCGAGAGTGATTTCCATCGTAAAGTGATATCAATTTAAGAACTATAAAAAAATTAAGTAGTAAACGAGAGTTTTCTCCAACAGTTTTTTTAGATGAAAACAGTTCATGACGAACACCACTTTTGTCGGTACGATTGTTGACAAGATACCTGAATGTTTCTTTAAGCTACATTACAGCACACCGGGACCAGACTATAATTTATGGATGAATCAATCAAATTTACAATAATAGGTCTTGAGTCTTAGCGCAAATTTAATTTATCTATTTCGCTAAATAGAGTTGTTGCATTATAGCTGATATCAGTACGTGGTAAGAATCCTAAATCTAATTTCTAACTCTAACTATCAACTGTAAATATTAATCCTAATCCCTTACACTGCTTTATAACCCTGAATCGGCCGTAGTATGTACGTGGACATTCTCAAGGTCTTTTCAACGTCCCCCAAAGGTCATCCATAAATTATAGTCTCACCGATACCGGATACAAATATATCATTCATATACTTTTTAGTATCTTGTCGATATAAATATTCGGCTTAGAATTACACAATGATAAAACTATATGAATAAAATCTATTTGTTTGAAAAATGAAGAATGTTGGATTTCTTATGCAAAAAATATTGATTATTTTTAAACAACGATGATCATATTCAACATACATTTACTAATGACTAGTAAAACTAATTCTAGATAGGGATGTCATTCGAACTAAATAGATTTTATTACTTTATATCAAATATGAAATAAATACGTAGTGAAATACAAAACTATCTAAAATGTAATTATTCATTTGATTAAAATGTAAACTGTTGCCTTCATACATTTTCTTCCAATCAAAGTAAAGGAATTATTATAAATAAATAAATACTTACTTACTTACGCCTGTTACTCCTCGTGAAGGAGCATAGGCCGCTCACCAGCATTCTCCATCCAACCCTGTCCTGGGCAATCCTTTCCAGCTCTTTCCAGTTCTTATTCATCTTTTTCATATCTGCTTCTATTTCCCGACGTAATGTGTTCTTTGGCCTTCCTCTTTTCCGCTTCCCTTCAGGATTCCAAGTTAGCGCTTGTCTCGTAATGCAGTTTGATGATTTCCTCAAGGTATATTCTATCCATTTCCATCGTCTTTTCCTAATTTCCTCTTCAGCTGGAAGCTGGTTGGTTCTCTCCCACAAAAGGCTGTTGCTGATGGTATCCGGCCAATGGATGTTGAGTATCATGCGTAGACAGCTATTAATAAATACCTGTACCTTCTTGATGGTGGTTGTTGTAGTTCTCCAAGTTTCAGCTCCGTACAGTAGAACTGCCTTGACGTTGGTATTGAAGATTCTGACTTTGATATTGGTTGAAAGTTGTTTTGAGTTCCATATGTTCTTCAGTTGAAGGAATGCCGCTCTAGCTTTGCCAATCCTCGCCTTGACGTCTGCATCTGAACCTCCTTGTTTATCGACGATGCTTCCCAGGTATGTGAAGGATTCCACATCTTCCAGAGTTTCGCCATCAAGAGTGATTGGATTGCTGTTCTCTGTGTTGTGTTTGAGGACCTTGGTTTTCCCTTTGTGTATGTTGAGGCCTACTGATGCAGAGACTGCTGCTATGCCGGCTGTCTTTATCTGCATTTGTTCGTGTGTATGTGATAGGAGGGCTAGGTCATCTGAGAAGTCCAAGTCGTCTAATTGGTTCTGAGCTGTCCATCGTATGCCGTAGTTTCCCTCAGATGTCGAGGTCTTCATAATCCAGTCGACCACCAGAAGAAACAGGAAGGGAGAGAGTAGACAGCCATGTCTTACTCCGGTCCTTACTTGGAATGCGTCTGTCAGCTGTCCTCCATGCACTACTTTGCACTGTAGTCTATCGTATGAGTTCCGGATAATGTTGACAATCTTCTCAGGAACTCCGTAGTGTCGACGAAGTTTCCATAACGTCCTCCTATCTACACTGTCAAATGCCTTCTCATAATCAATGAAATTGTTGTAGAGTGACGAGTTCCACTCAATTGATTGTTCGACTATGATCCGTAGTGTCGCAATTTGGTCTGTGCACGACCGGTCCTTACGGAATCCAGCTTGTTGATCTCGAAGTTGAGCGTCTACTGCGTCTTTCATCCTGTTTAGTAACACTCTGTTGAAGACTTTACCTGGTATTGACAGTAGTGTAATGCCTCTGTAGTTTTCACACTTGCTCAGATCTCCTTTCTTTGGAATCTTGATGAGGTGTCCTTCTTTCCAATCCATCGACACTTGTTCCTCCTCCCAAATCTTCTTGAATAGAAGATGAAGCATGCTTGTAGTTACTTCGATGTCTGACTTCAACGCTTCAGCTGGTATATTGTCAAGTCCTGCTGCTTTCCCGCTCTTGATTTGTCTGACGGCCATTCTGATTTCTTCTGTCGTTGGTGGATCAACATCTATAGGATGATCTGTGTGTGATGCTTCGATGTCCGGTGGATTCATTGGAGCCGGCCTGTTCAGGAGTTCCTCGAAGTACTCTGCCCATCTGTTCCGCTGTTGTTGAATCTCAGTGATTGGTCTTCCTTCTTTGTCTTTGACTGGTCTCTCTGGTTTACTGTATTTCCCTGCTAGCTTCTTCGTCGTACCGTAAAGCTGTCTCATATTTCATTCTCTTGCAGCTTTTTCCGCCGCCGTTGCTAGTTCTTCCACGTATTTTTGCTTGTCAGCTCTAATGCTCTTCTTCACTTTCTTGTTTGCTTCTATGTACTCTGCTTGTGCTTGGACTTTCTCTGCTCTTGTTCGACTGTTGTTAATTGCAGTCTTCTTGTTCTTTCTTTCTTTGATCCTGTCCAGTGTTTCTGTAGAGATCCATTCCTTGTGATGATGCTTCTTGGGGCCCAGAACCTCTTGACACGTTGAAGTTAGTGTTTCTTTGATGCCTTTCCAACTATCTTCCATAGTAGTTTCTTCTTCCTTCAATAGGTCCTGTAAGGCTTGGAACCTGTTGTTGAGAGCTACCTTGAATTCATTGAGTTTGTCAGTATCTCGAAGGAAGGCTGTATTGAACCTTTGTGGTGCTGTTTGTCCAGTTGTCCAGTTCTTCTTTAGCTTCAGTTTTAATTTGGCCACAACCTGGTGGTGATCTGAGGCTATGTCCGCTCCTCTCCTGGTTTTCACATCTTCCATTGTCCTTCGGAACTTTTTATTGATGCAAATATGATCTATCTGGTTCTCTGTGGTGTGATCCGGTGAGATCCACGTAGCTTGTGTATACGTTTGTGTGGAAATATTGTACCGCCTATGACCAATTTATTGAATGCACACAGATTTGCAAATCTTTCCCCGTTTTCGTTTCTCTCTTCCAGTCCATGTAGTCCCATGATGTCTTCATATCCGGTGTTGTCCATTCCGACTTTGGCGTCTAGATCTCCTATCAGAATGGTGAGGTCTTTTCTTGGGCACTTCTCTATGATTGATTGCAGCCTCTCATAGAATTGATCTTTAACGTCGTCGTTGCTATCATTGGTGGGTGCATAACATTGGATAATGTTCATTGTGATCCCCTCCTTTGTTTTGAATGATGCTTTGATGATTATAGATCCATGAGATTCCCATCCTACAAGTGCATTTCGTGCTACTTTGGATAGCATTAGAGCAACTCCCTGAGTGTGTGGAGCATTTTCCTCTTCGTGACCGGAGTATAGCAGCATCTCTTCCGTATTTAGCCTTTGTTGTCCAGCTTGGGTCCAATGGGTTTCACTGATTCCCAGTACTGCCAAGTCGTATCTCCTTATTTCCGTTGCTATTTGACTGGTCTTCCCGTTCTCCCACATTGTCCGGACGTTCCATGTACCTATAAAAATTGTTGCTCTGGTTGTTAGAAGGGGCATCGGCTTCGCGGCTTCCGAAGGAACTCAGCTTTCACCATGAAGCGTCATATTACCTCTAACTCCCAGGGCAGAGTTTAAATGGTTTGAGTTATTTTTTCTGGTTAGCGTTTTTTTAGCGAGTTAGTTTTCTACGGGATGGGGACACTAACCCCATGCCCAACCCTCCTCCTTTACCCGGGCTTTCGGATATTACAAATATATTATTTATTTATGACAATCAACCCAATGCTCAATTTAAAGGAATTATTATTAAGTTGACTTTTTATAATAAACTAATTAAACAGATTCTTTTACTAACCTTCATCTTATTTTTCTCATTTTATCGTTGTTCTTTTCGGAATTAGCTATGAACAAGTAAAACATATATGGAAATACATGAAATTGGCTAATTCACATTTATTACCAGAATTTGAAGATATGTTAAGAGCTATAATGAAAGAGGTTAATGGTGCTAGAGTAGAATATGAAAATATGGAACGTATGATACAAAAGTAAGCTTTATTTCATATCATTTGTTCCCCTCTATTAAGACAATAAATAAGAAAGATTGATTCAGACGAAAAGAGAACTCTTCACTGAAGTGATTTATTTTGTCTGAAAGGCTAATTCCTCTTTGGTGTGTAAAAAATTTGAAGGAGAACGTTTTTTATTTAGACAGAATAGTCTTAACTGTAAAATTCACTCTGATTGATCTATGGTTGAAAACATCGGTTTAAAACAATATCACTATCATCGAAATGATAAAGTACCTGGTAAGAAATCAATAAATGCATTAATGTATTGACAGTCGTTCAATGTGATGAATAAGGCTCTGGGTTACGAGTGAAGTATTAAAATGTCAACAACAACTAATAAAAAGGTGTATAGGTTCTGAGAAAAACAAATAATAAATGTATATAATTTATTGAAGATTGCTTATAATCATGTTAGTTAAAATCTACAATTGCTGATTTTGATTTACTTTGAAAGAAATTTAATTATGAAGTAAACAATGAAAAAAACCCAATAAATTCTTGATATAATCATATAGTTTCATATATTGAAAACAGCACATGCGAATAACATTTAGCACTTTTGCTCTCTATTTCATTGAGATTAATAGTCTACTAATATTATCCACAAGGTATGTTACGAAATTCCCTTTTTACTTAATGAGTTTTATTCAACACAACTGTATAATCAAATGTATCTGCTTTAGTAAAATGTTTGCAATTTTAATTGTACTATTGTTTTATACAGTTTACTTATTGAATATCTTCTAGTTTTATTCGCATAGTTCATACTTCTTCTTCTTCTTCAAGCAATTAACTAACAGTTCGTAGTTCGATTAATTTTAGATCAGTTCACATCTATTTTTTCCATATGATAAAACATTTTTTATGGAAAAAAGGTAAATAACTAAAAACTAAGAAGCTTTTATCCTCTTGTTGAAATTGTTAGAAATACTTCAACTAGACGATTAGTTCAACAGTTATTTTATTTGTTAGAAAATTGATGAAGTAATCAAAATGGATAATATAGATATTCATTGACCTATAAAGTTATGTAAAGGAATAAACAATCATTTTCTATTAGAAATCATTATGTATAACGTTTTATCCGTGTTCAATAGTATTCATGAAACTATTATTAATATTACCAATATTAAATTAATAATATATTTGTAAAACCCCAATGAGTAGAAAAATGAGATTTTCTGACGTTTCGTGACTTAGTGTAAGTCACTTCTTCAGAGAATAAATAACTAAATTAAAACTGATCTAAGTTTAAATAGTACAACGGAACAATAAGAATAATATGTGATCAATCAAAAATAGGTCTGAACAAGTTAATGTCATTTAATTTCGGTCAAGATGATTAATAAGTGATATGTATGTAAATTTGTGTGTAAGTATGTGTGTACTGTTTAAGGATGAAAAAATATATATGGAACGCTTCAGCTACTCTCCTTTCTTTGTAATTAGAAAAGCCTTTTTGCAATATTTTGATATTTTTGAAATCAATTTGGTGGTCGATGAAAATGGCATGAACTACTATTGCCGATTTAATTTGAAGTTTATTCAATTCTACGGGATTGTTAGGAGGTTTCATTCGAATTTTTATAACGCACTAAACCGTCTTGTTGTAATATACATCTGATAATCTTCATAGGAAAATTATTAAATTGTAAGATACTAATTACATTCTTTTGTTCATTTTGTTTATCTTCTTCTGATGTGATGATCTTATTAGCTCTTCTAAAAAGATTTAAGGCTAGCGAGATCTTAGCACTGAAAGAATGTGCTGAGTGGAAGACAATATAGTGATTAGAGTGTGTAGGATTTTGGTAGATGGATAGATTTAGAATTCCATTTAGATTTCTTTTCACTAAGCAATCTAAGAATGGTAGCTCACCAAGTTCATTTTCATTCGTGGATTTGATATGAGATGAAAGTGTATTTGTCCGTTTTGAAAAAGATCTTAGATGATTCTTTTTATCACAACAAATGTATCATCTACATATCTAAGCCAAATTCGTGGTATAATGTCGTGGGCGAAAATATTTGATTCTATGTGTGACATACCAGTATTATTATTATGGAGATATTTAGCATCTAGAAAACACTCAGCTTACATTAATAATCTTTTACATATTGATAGTTATTAATTGATAGTTATACAGATCGGAATAATATTTACAGAAATCTTAATGCATTAGATGATTGATATTGGACTAAAAATGAATTAGTTGTCAACGATCTTTGTGCATCACTTAATGTAATTTCTCTATTAATTGAGTAATAACTTGCTAAACATCACGATTATTTGTTAAATTATCACTCCAATCGTGAAAAGCATGACTGTACGGTTTTGACAACATTCTCTGATACAATGATAGGTCATAATATACCATAAATAAGAAATTATAACATTTGTTTATTAGGACAGGTTTATAATTAATTTACAACACATTAAGAACCATAAAGATAAAACAACAGTTAATGAATAAAATGGAAGCTAACAAATTTCCAATGTTTATTAAACTCATTGATTTCTTTTATCTTAACACTATCTAAACATTATCATCCTGTCATAATTAATATACTTACTAACCACGCTAAACAAAGTTAAATAAATTAACTGTAAGCTACATTTCTTATTTAAAAAGTAACTCGACAAGATTACCGATATTCGTAACTGATCCACGTATCACAAACATGGTCTATTAATAACAGAACTTAAATTGATTGAACGGATTGAACACTGATCATTTAGAGAACTAGGCCTTATAAGTGAGTTAATGAATAATATCAGATTGATATCATAGAAATATTTGACTTTAAATCCAAAGTCTCATAGTCAAATTTTAAAAAAAGTTAAAACACAGCTGAATGACGCCCATCTTTTTAACTTTAAACAAGACTAGACAAATAAACTAAGGTACATTCAATAAATACTTTAATTTATTATCAGATTGGAAATGTTCTGAATACCTAGCTCCTTGTTAGGCATAAAGCTTCAATATCTTACCTTATCTAAAACTACTGAAAATACAAATATTCACTGATGTTTTATACTGTTGGAATACAATCACTGTTATATGCAGTTGAACTTATGAAAAATTCTCAGCTGTTTTTTCATTATTTGGTCCGGTGGTTGGTGATAAGTAATTGAATTCGGTGACAGATTTGAAACTGCACAGCTATATGTCTTAGTTAAGAATATTTCACCGATTACTTAACATGAAATCTAACCAGTCATAAATAGCTTGCAACGAAAATATTATGTTTGAACCAATTCTACTAGACTACAGTACAGATCGTTTTCAATTCCAATCAATTTTCGATAAATAATCCAACAAACGCTTTATTTACACGTCAGTACCCATAATATTATTGATTAACGGCGGCCTGCTTGAATATCTGGGCTACCTGTTTCTGCCATCTAGTTATTTCAACAAGTTATCTGTTTTTTATTTTGTTTTAACGTCTCATTATGTCCATTAATCACATAACATATACAGGCGCGTTTATGAAAAGCCTGCACAAGTTACAAAAAACTACAATAGAAGACATCGTGGTGGTTGGCAATATGCGTTGAAGAAAATGAACATTAATCGTATGTCGATTCCCGAGTTGCTAAATTCTAACTACCGATCATTAATTAACAAGATAGACTATCTTCAATTCCTACTAAGTCAAAATATGTATCGTAATTGTGGTGTCATCACAATTCAAGAATCTTGGTTAAACGATTTACAGGACGACTGCTTGGTATCCCTACGTGATTTCAAAATTTATCGTCAGGATCGATCAAACGATAAAAAGAGGTGTGGCGGCGGTGTAGCTACTTTTGTAAACGTGAACTGGTGTCGATCTACATTTGAGTGTTTCAAGTTTTCAAATGACTTTATCGACTGTCTAACTCTAAGATGCCGTCCAAAACATCTGAATAAATACAAATATGTTTATGTTACCAATATCTATGTGACCTCAGACTGCACATCATCTGCGCTATCTGTATTCGCTGATGAATTCACTGAATTCGCCGTTACTGCCTTCAATGATTCGCTTTCAGTTGTATGTGGTGATTTCAATTCATGTGACTGTAGCTTCTTTACATTACTAGGTCACCAAAATGTAGTAGATTTTCCTACTCGGTTGGATGCTCATTTAGACTTCGTTTTCATTAATGATGTAGGTATATATGTGACTCGTAAACGTGCCCCATTGTCTAGCTCAGATCACTGTATAATTCGTGTTTTACCTAGAGTATATGGAAAGCATGGCAAGAGTATACTCTTAAATCAAACTAAGAAAGTCAAATATAGAAATTACTCAGAAGAAAATATCCGAAATCTGAAAAACATGTTTCATACGACCAACTGGGAATTATTTACAGATGACCCACTGGAAATCACTTCTGATGTTATCACTTGTTACCTTAAATTCTGTTTTAACATTTGTTGTCCCACTGAAACTATTTTTGTAAGTTTTGATCGACTTACATCTTCACAACTAAAACGACTACGGAGGATGAAAGAAAGAATGTACAAGGAGAAAAACTCTAGTGAAGTTCGTAAGCTAAATGGTCTGATAAATCTCAAGATTCGTCGTCTCAACACTATGTCTGCTCGAAAACTATACTTCTGCTTTTGATTCCATATCAAGACAACGTTTACTTAACAAGTTAATCAGCGTCAACAATGACAGCTGGATAACCAACTAGCTATGTTCCTACCTCTCTGGAAGGGAACAGTACACGGTGTTTGGAGGAAAGTGTTCAGAGTCTCTAGTGTCTTATGAAGGTGTACCACATGGAGCTGTTCTTTCACCTCTTCTTTTCTCTTTTTTTCTGCATGATCTGCCATCTTCCTCAGTAAACACCTTCGTGAAATATGCAGATGATCTCACGGTTTGTATGCCTATCTCTTCATCTTTACATCCTATAGAAATGAATGAGTTCTTATCTCGTATTGATAGTTGGTCTGTTGTTAATGGTCTCATACTTAATCCGTCTAAATGTCAAGCTGTTAACTTTAGCATGAGACATGATCGGCATTTAAACACCATTTTGAGATCTCATAATGCTTGTGCCATTGGCGACTCATTGATAAACACAGTGTCGACGGTGTTACCTTTTCCTCTGATCTCTCTTGGTCTTCTCACGTTTCATTGTTACCGAAGAAGGTTTTCCGTCTGACTTACTACATTAAGAGATTGCATGCTCTTGGGATCACTCGTCATTTACTCTTACAATTTGTCAATTCTTGCATATTACCTATTATTCTTTACTGTTCTCCATTATTCTTTCTCAGGCTTTGCTGTACTGCGGAGAGCGCTTAAGGCAGTTAGCAAGGTATGTCGTGAATCTTTTGAGACCATAATTAATATGGTTATGGATAGACATCTAAAGTCATGCAAACTCCTGGCAGGTGTTATTTTATCAGACACTAACCATCCCCTTCACTCATATCTTTCTCCTTGTATATCTTCTGGTAGAACGAGACGTAATTACATTAAAATCCAAGCACGCAAGCAAAAGTATAAAAGTTCTATAATACCTTACCTGGCAAATATACTCTGTGACGAACAGGTTGTTAGAGTTAACCTAGTCAATAATCTGCATTCTTAACATGACGCTAATTGAAAAGTTGTACAGTTTTTCAGATTTTTTTTATTATCAACCTTTTTTTCTGTAAAAGAAACTTGTTGAAATATTTTTTGTGCTGAGAATTCTATATTGTACCAAAATATAATATTGAATAAAGCCATAAATAAATAAATAAATAAAAAGTCAATCAAGTCAGATATAAGATATGAAGTGACCATTTTACTACATTATGAAAAATCCCATGATATTGTCAATGAAAAAGTTATCTCTGTCTAGTTAAAACAACGTAATAATGTTGATCATTTTGGAGAGAATATTTTCCACTATTGTTAACTGTATCAGAAAAAATAGTTCACAAGAAATCTTTACACTAATTCAAAATCTCAAAAAATTGTTTCACTAAGCCATGACTGATTGTAAAATGTTAAGCAATAAAAATTTTAATAGTTGAGATCATGATTCAATTGAAGCTAGAACACCATGGAAAACCTGGAAGCATTAGACAACCGTTTCACCCTATTTTGGCACTCCTAAGCAATGCACACGATCCCACCCCCCTCGAGATTCGAACACAGGATCTATCAGTCTCACGAGAGCGCTTAACCATTAGACAACTAAGCCGGCATCAAACGGTGTTAGTGTCTAACTTCAACTAATTCACGAAATTGAACGACACATCCACCATTGTCTTTAATGAGTTACTATCTCACAACTGACCCAGTTGAACACCACTGGTTACTGATTCTTCTTAGGACTCCAGGAAATACATTTTGAAGCCAGTCACTAGTGGTTATATGTTGAATAATATCAGAAGGGCTTTTTGTGGATATTATACTAATTTTATTAGTTGAGATCAATTGAAGCTAGACCATTATGGAAAACTTGGATGCACTGGAAAAAGAAAAACGAATGCATTTTTAAATCAATAGATTCATATAACAAAATGTTTGCAACAGTGAGTAATCTTAAAATCCTATTTGATAATTATATATTCAGGAGCAGATCTTGATCAAAATAAAACTTGTCAATAGCTTGTTTATTTATTTATTTATTTATTTGAGTTTTTTCTTCTCTAAACATGAACCATAATTTGTTAAAATAATGAAATTCATGTCTTTCATACTTTTATTTTTAATATGAATAAAGTCAGTTATCCACTAAATGTAAATCCATTTCACTTTAGCTTTTATATAGTAAGTCTTGATGCATCTAAACATTTGTAAACGTTGTATATTTTCTCGATAATTCTAAACAAAAATATGTATGAACATCTCTATTGCTTTGTAAAAGTATTTCATTAATTACTAGTACCCTTAATTGTTCCATAGATAAAAGGAAAGTTGATAAAAGAGATTATTTAGTATGAAAGTTCAGGGCGAAACAGCACATACATAGAGAGGAATAATCGTGATCTCAAAATTAGGGTGTGTGAACATCTACCTAAATGGTTGCAAAAACAAATAAAATTAAATAACCCAATAAGAGTAGATGATGAACATCCATCATCCTGTATTTCCTAACACATAATTGAAACAGATAATAAGATTGATATAACTGAACTTTTGTGGTGTTGTACAAAAATGTATATTAAGGCTTATTGATGCCTAAGTCTTACAAAAATTCAAACCCTCTTTGTGTATTCAAAAACAGTTGGTTCTCACCTTAAACCTGCACTGGTAATATTAGCTTATTATCCAGTGATGAGGTTACAAATTGTTTTCACATTATTTCATTATTATGCTTGTCTCCTCTTACCCTCCATTTTTAGTCTAGTTGACCTTTTACTTCTATATATAAATGTTCTTAACACAATGGGACAAAACGGCCGTCCAGTGCTTCCAGGTTTTTCATAGTGGTCCAGTTTCAATTGACTCATGATTTCAACCATTGAAATTACTATAATATCCAAAAAAACCCTTCTGATATAAATATATGTGTGATCAGATTGTTCGAAATGTATTGCGCTAATATATCACATAGTTCTGATGATCTTTGTCTTCTTATTACACTATCGAAAATTAATAGAATAAAACACAAAAAATGACATTGGTCATGGAATAGTGCATATTTTTATGTGAAACATCAAGTCCTTCGAAATAACGGAGGATGAGATCACAAATAAAATTGATAAAAAATTTTAAAAAATTATTAATTAAACCATATCAATTATCAAACAAAATCTTTTTTACTATACATTTTACTCACATGATTTATTTTATTACATTGATTGTAATCTGATACCGTACAACTAATCAATCTAATCTTTTCTAGATCATATTTCCAATCGACAAATGACGCCGTAATAAATGTCAGAATACACCATTTTTAAATTCATAATCTTGTCTAATTCACTAACATGGCTTATTGTTTGCATTTGTTATACAATTATTATAGACTGATAACCACGGATCCTTATAAAATTATTAAAAAAAATAATTGTTCGCTCCAATATTCTTTGTTTTTGATAAGTCATGCAGATAAAAGAAGCTGACATTATCTAATGAATCCGGTTGGCTTACAGGCGACACATGTTCCTAAGTTAATTCATCTACTATACTGATATCAGATTACTGATTGTTGGATAAATACCTAAGTTATATGATCATTTTTTAAATATTCTGATATGTTCATACTGATTGATATAGGAAAAAAGCATTTACTATATACATTACTTTTGTTTTATTAAACTCTAAAAAAACCCATTATCTCTTTAACATTTTAATAGATCAGGAGAAGAAAAATATCATCATAACCCATTCATTCATGATTTCTTTTCGGTTAATAGTTAACATTTCTACAAAAAAACAATCGTATGTTTATCTAGAATAAATCATCATTGATGATCATTATAACACAATGGCTTAAAACTTAAACATAAAGTCCCACAATAGGATGAAACGGCCGTCCAGTGCTTCCAGGTTTTTCATAGTGGTCTAGCTTCAATTGACTCATGATCTCAACCATTGAAATTACTATAATATCCACAAAACCCCTTCTGATAAAATAATACTTGGAAAAACATGTTTATTTTCTGAAATTTAAATGTTATTATTTATTGTCATGAAGAAATAAGCCTAAAATATCTTTTAGTTAGAACTGTAGATTACTTTCCTTTATTTAGCTCAGTGGTCTATAGGTTAGGCGTTCGCGCGCGAGACTGAAGGCCCTGGGTTCGAATCTCGCGAGAGCGATTGTAGACGGGCACTGCTGAGAAGTCCCACAATAGGACGAAACGGTCGTCCAGTACTTCCAGGTTTTCAATAGTGGTCTAACATCAATCGGTTCATGATCTCATAAATAATAAATGCATATATTTTACCGCTAAAAGTTTAATATTTTTTAATACGAAAACTATTGATTACATATAGCTATTTATAGTTTTAAGATATTATTACTCAATTGTAAGCGTTTAATTAGATTTATCTAGTTAAACGTTTTCAGATAAATGTTGTCCGAGAAACAGTTTATATATATATATATATATATATATATATATATATATATATTATTTACCTAAACATTGATGATTAATATCTATTTCCCCAATACAAGTTTTATTACGAAGCACAATATTGAATAAATAATTTTGAGTTAAATAATACTCCGAATTGTAACTGTCGTACAAAACTGACAATGATATCATGATAAAACATAAGAATACTAATTAGTAAAAATGTAAAAAGATTACAAAATCATTTTTGATAAAAATATGCTGTTAGTAACGTTGAATCGTAAATAATAATGGTATGAATTTTCACTCATTTAGATGAAAAAGTTGAATCTTCAGACATTGACGTTGTTATGATTCCATTAAAACAATAACAGAATCAAGCAGTACAAATTTTCAAAGTGACATCGTTCCTGCTAAAACACAATGACAACTAAATGATGTCAGTGAGAAAGTTACTTTATTTATGACATATTTGTACCTAAAGTTTTCGTGACGATCTCGAGAATCTATCCTAAGGCTGACCTTTAATGATCATAAGAATATTGCTTGGATAGTTGGTTTGATCAAGTTATTTGGTCATTAAATTCAGGTTAACGCTTCTTTAGATGAACAATCATTCGAAGATATTGTTGAGACTTAGGTGCACTTTTTAACAATAAATGCTCTTTTTATTAACAGGACTACTTTGTCTTTGTAGTTTTAGCAGACTTCAATCTCTCTAAGAAGAATAGAAATTCAGAAAAATTTCACACAGATTATATTTTTTATTATAATTAAATGACACTATAACATCTCACAAGTCCTACCACTTTTTGTAGCCATTGTCAGTGGCTTATACCGATGAAGTTCACTTGTTGCTACTTTGTCAGTAGATGTACTGCCATCAAAAGCTTTACAACCACTAACATTAAAAGAAACACTTCTAGTCTCATGTCACAAGGTGTCAAATTCAGACTGTTATATTTATGACCAGGTTTGAAATCCATATGATATTTTCTAAAGTATATGTCAGAAAGAATTGAAAATACATTCAAAAATCACTGAAAACTACAGTATATTAGTCAACTGTTTCATCTTAGTCTTAAACTCTTCAGAAGTCTACATCCATAAAATAATACAAGGTTAAATAAAGGATATTATTACTACCTCAATTTTTACCACAATATTTATGAAGAAACAATTAATTGGTGCTATTGTACTGTTCTAAAACTATATATATATATATATATATATATATATATATATATATATATATATATATATATATATATATATATATATATATATATATATATAATCGAAGTTTAACTGTAACCAAAATGTAACACAAATTAAATCTCTTAGGGTTTACACAAACATTTGTCATTAGCTTTTGAACAAAAATTCAAAGTAACTCCCTCTCCGAAATATATCTACCTATATAAATATGTAAAATGACTAAATGAAACGTGCTATATTTTATTCTACAATTTGGATTTTTACCAAAACAAAGAAAATTGATTTCTGAATAACACTATGCAATTAGAATTTTCTTTTTTAAATGAATTTTATACAGGTAGTATGTAATTTAAACATTAGTGTTTTATTCATAAAATGTTTTTCACATCTAGAAATAAATTGAATACAAGACAAATGGCTTAGTTTTAATCTGTTTTGTCACAATAATAAACAAACGCCTGTTAAATGAATGATTTATTGATCTCTTTCTTAATTATAATAAAATCAATTCCGTACACATTGATAATGTTTTATAATTTCGTTATGATAATGAGGTAACTGCTCAAGATGTGAGTGTAATGACAGCAATTCCAGAAAGTTATGGGGTTAGTACGTATGTTGTTTAGATTATTAAGTTTTGGTTTGTTTGAATTGTAAGCCATTATAGCTCCAACAATCTTTGGATTTTACTACTACTGGTTTTATCATTATATATCAAATTTTCTAGTTTTTAGGTAGACTTTTCACCTCTTATGAGATATATCTGGTCAGTGTTTAGGTGTTATTTTTCACTTCTTCACTAAATAAATATATTAGACAGAAATCGATAACAGTGTTATTAAAAATTTTATCAATCTTACGCTTTCGATTATTCATGAAGATGACCTTCCTTAGGTTAAAATATTTAAATGATTACTTGCATACTCTTACCATCCGTTTTATATATTATTTGTATTAGTAGTTAGTAAATAATAATTGTATGATGGTAATAATTAGTAAATAGAGTCAATTAGATGATCTTGTAGCTAAGTTTCAAAAAACTAAAATATTTTAAATTTTACAAGTACATAATCACACAATCTTGAGCTTAAGATTTAACAACAATGGTATATTATACACTAAAATATTTGATAGTACACACGTTATAACTTGAAAATGAAAATCAATGTTCCTGAATTAACAAATCGGTTATATTTACACATTAAAACACCACATGATATGATTATTAGTCAATGATTCCAATAATCATAAAATAGATTATTGACGAATATCTTTAACTGTAAAAACTCTATTTGAAACCGTCTCTTTGTTAATGTTAAGAAATGAAATTGATTAATCTCAACCGGCATATGTGTAACCTGTGCGGATTGACTCCTTATTCTTAATGCTCTTTAAAGAAAACTTTTAGATATGTTACTAGTCACATTATACATATATATATATAACGTGTAAATTAATCTCTCGTATTCTAATAAATTGACATTAATGGGTTAGGTAATAAACAGATTTTAGCGTGTACACAACTCAGTTAATTAGTTTACACCTAGTAAGGAAGTAAGATAGTTATTTATATTTCACACCTGACTCTTCTATTTAATTCAATTAATTATGGTTAATATATAAATTGTTTGGAACCTAAATTAAATTTCTTAGATAATCTGTGTACATTTCTTTAAATCTGTGCAAATTAAGAAATCAGTTAGAAGTAACAAAAATGATTTTTCTGATCAACAAATACACAATAACCGGTGATATTTTGTACAATGGAAATGCCGCTAGCAAAATCCAGTCCTAATAGTTAATATGGTTTCCGTAAGAAAAAAATACCACTCAATATGAATAAGAGCTGGAAAAAAAACATAAATTCATAAAATATTGACCAACTTTTAACATATTCATGTCAAAATGTTCCTCATGTATGAAGTTTTGTAGTATTAACATACTGATGATAGTTTGCCTCGACCTGTGATCGATATCAGGAAATAAAATCTTGGTTCCCTAACTTTTAAAATGCTCATTTACAATCATGACTAAATTTAAATCCATATATTTTGATCACATTAAATCTATTGTCTTAAACACATCAAAATATAAACGAGCATAATAGAGCTATGAATATCGGTTTATCTTAGTTTATGACTCTTTATCACCATACGATCACTATCTCATATACGATTTATTTGAACACATAAATATTAGTACAACGGGCACCGAATATATGTGCGCCACACAGGTCACTTGATTTGTATGTAGGTTGGCATACCGCCCGGGTGCCCAAACCGGAGCAGGTGGTTTTCTTAAAGGACTACACTTCGAGATATCGACCTAAGGGTCTGATCCACAAGTCAGTAGGGCAACGTCCGCAGATGCAGTCACACGCTAGCCAGTTACCAATGATTGGTTCATAGGCCATTTGTTGCCTTCAGGATCCTGGAGCCCATGTGCACCATTGATTTGGAATCAGGGTTTTCCAACTCCCCTAGGTGGACTCTCCATTTCCACTAACCCAGTTAAAGAGCCTGACATTCGCTTTTCATCCTCTCAATTTCGTGAACAACACACCAGTTACGAGAAGGCAATGAGTAAGAATTTCCTGGCAGTGGTCGTATATGCGTGGCCATGTGAGAGAAGTTTGAAAGGGAGAGCTAAATCTCTCCACTCTCGGCCATACCAGGGCACTTGGTTCACAATTCCAAATCTAGTTAAATTATAGTATGACGTTATCATCTTCTATGTCAAAGCAGACCTAATTGATTATGAAATGTTTAGTTTCATTTGAGCAAGTGTTTTAGGTCGAATTACGCAAATAATGTTTGTTAAATAAGTGTTATCGATGCGCAAAGTCTATGCCATCTCAAATATTTTAAGTAACCAGTAGGAATCGGGACTGATTATAATTTCTTTAATCGAAACGTGATTGACAAAAAGGCTTGTCATATATATACTCTAGATGACTTAATCATGATTACTATTTTTGTGTATCAATTTACTAAAATGAATTTCATTTTCGAGCAATAGTAGTTCTGCCCTATTTATAACCTTGTATTTGGATGCCGTGGATAGGTCTATTAATTTTTATAAGTAGTTACCAAATTTGATATCTTTTTAAATATTTTACCATACAGTTATGTGATATAGAATATTTAACCGCTGAAACTAATCCTAACTGACGGCAGTCTACTCTCATATTCAAAAACATTACAATTAACTGGGAATACGTGTTTTCGTAGACATCATAGTATAGTAATAATGTTATCATTGTTTTGTAACTTTAGTGATGGAAATTTAAAAGCTATCACGAATGTTAGGTGGTTGGAACCAATCGGTATTAATTACTAACCAAAGTTTTTAAACTAGTTGAAACTCATCAGTTGGTACAATTTTATCCTCACAGAAGACTAGACAATCACGATATCAGTAACTAATTAGTGACCAATTAGTGTCATAGTAATCAATTCTATTCCATTTGACAATTATGTTGTTAATTAACCATATGAGAAATATTTCATATTTTGATACTCTTATATAACTCATTAGCTGTTTTAATTTAAATTTTAAAGAAAAATATTATTTTGTAAATGAACTACTCGTACTCATTACACTAACAACCTGAAATTTCATCAATAAAAATTAACTAGAAATAAACTTTCATAAAAAATCTTATTCTTTGAATACTGTCATATAGAATGTGTTCCATCAATCGAGATAACTATTCAACTTCAGTTACATTATCAAAAATTGTAAAGTTCAGATAGATCTCCGTAAAAATCGAAAATAAAAATTAGCGAAACAAAACTTTTTAATTTAAATAAAGTTTATAGATGGTGGATAAGAATTCAATCAGATAATCAACTATCATATTAACATCTATGCGACTAAACAAAGAAAGATATTTTAACACGTCGACTCAAAAGATCTATCGAAAGGACGTTTCACGCCGCCAAGTTACACATAATTTTCTCAACTAAACCAGTGTTCACACAACTAATCAAGGATAAGTTGCCGAAGATGGGCTCCTCCATGTGTGTATACCAATTCAACTGCTCTTGTGGAGCTAGTTACATGGGCCGTACTCAGAGGGCTTTATCCTTGCGTGTTTGTAAACATGTACCAGCATGGTTGGGAAAAGGAGTTACCAAATCAATTAACAGCACCATTCTTTCTCACTTGGTAGATAGTGAACATCATATCAAAATAGAGGAAGCTTTCTCTGTTTTATATCAAGTTCCAAAATATCTACCTCAAGGAGCTAGATTACGACTACTTTACATAGCCGAAGCCATCTGGATCGACTCCAGAAAACCAGAAAAATTATATCCAGTCTCTATGTTTACCTTGGCCCACGACTGGATCACCGAATACCTAGACTGAATATTATAAACCTCTTACCCCCTTCCTTTATTTTATTTTTTAATTTTTTCTCCTTATTAATATTAATTTTGATTACCTCTATCTTTATCTTCGTATCCATCATTCCCAATTCGTTTATAGTAATTACCTTGATAACACCCCCCTTATTACATATTATATTCACACAACAATCTTGACAAGATTAAATTCTCCTACTACGCATTTTATTCACAAAATTTTTTGCATTTTCATTTTGCTATAATACTATTCTACTTATTATGACTGGACACTTTACTCCTAATCATCCTGACCTTTCTTGAATGACCTCTCTAATTTACAAATAATACAATTTTGAAGTATATATATATCGTAACAGATTCAAACGTGCACCATTTTTAACACATAACATTGTCAAATTCATTAATACATGCCTTATTTTTAGCCTTTGTAAAATATTATAATAATGGACTTATAACTGTAGAGCCTGATGATAAAGTTATTGAAAACAATTGTTCGCTCAAATATTCTTCATTTTTGAATATTCTATGGGGATTTTTAAACTGCCAAAGAAATTTTATTCATTATTCTACACAGATTTGCCTGTAAAGCATCACATTAACTTCAAATTAAAGAATACACTTAAACAAATGATTTTAAGTACCTTACTTTTCAATTTCAATTACTTTATTAAATTAATTAATTCTCTAGTATCATCGAATTGATTACTAGTTCAATAGACTTTTAATTACTAACTAAAATGATTAAAATAATTAACTTTGGAAGTAATTATATTTATCACATTCTTTTATTTACAATCTGTTTACTCTACTAAACAGTATGATTATTATTGTATGATTCACATAATTTAACTAAATTACCAAAGTTAACTTGATAATTACAAAATATCAAATTTCTGATTTAAGACATAGAATGAACAATAAAGTACAGTGCAAACATTAGTCATAAATAAGCAAAGATGAATACTGGCTAGCAGTGGAATCGAGTTTTGTGGTGAGCCCAACGTGATACGAACACGCAGACTTCTGATATGGGGTCAGTTGTAGAGCCACTAACGTGCAATCAGAGATGGTTCACACTCCTTCACCATTGCTCATCATTTCGTTTCGCTCTCTCTTCTTTGCTTCGTACGCTGTGATTCTCTGATTATCTGTTCCGACCAACGAGTGTACAAAATATACGTATTCAAACATCCATTCTCGTATTTGACTTATTTAATTCCGTTATTCACCAATGCGAGTTAAGTCGATAATTATATACGAATATTGTCAACATGTATATTTCTATAACATACTTACGATCCAAATCTTGGACCACAAAAGTGATATTTCGACAAGTGTACCTTAATAATAATGAAACATATAGGGCCACTAATCCAGGACGCGCGTTTCGTCCTATTTGGGACTCGTCAGCTTGATGTATCTGGATCCTAGAGTTGATATTCACTCCGGGACTTGAATTGCAGTCCTAAACATCAATGAGAAGATTCAAACAAACAATGCAAAATGAATTAATAGTTATAAATGAATTTACATTTTAATGTTATGAATACCGTATAAATTCTTTTGAATTCTTACGAAACATAATAATGTCATTAAAAGTTCTTTTTCTATTTAAGTTAACTTATCAATAATGAAATGTGAAAAACAATCACGTAATAATCTTGAAGTCATTGATTCCAAATCTGTTATGATTCAAGATTTTTCTACTTTTATTCACTAGATAGGATGACATTGAGTTTATTAGTTAATTATAATTGGTTTGTTTATTCATATTTCATTATAAGCTTATATAATTGGATCTTAGTTGAAACAAAAAAACAAAAATTGGGAGCTAACTAGCAAAGAATGTCTGATTTAAAAATTAACCCGGAATTCTCATGTAAGGCACTAAGATTATTTGCTGTGCATGTCAACTTTCCAAATTCAACTGTGATTGAAATGAGTAATACTTTCTTCATTGTGCGTCCACTGCAAATATTACAATAATACACTTCATCATTAATGTTTATTGTTGTAAAGACATAAAATGAAATTCTTATCATTTCTTTATCAAGTCAGTCAATAGTTTAATAATAATTAAACATAAAAAAATAAAGTGATTCATCCAAACCTTGTAAAAAACAATTGTCAATCCTTAAATTTATCATTATGAAATTTTATACACTTCTTACATAAAGTTTTCAATCATTTATGATTTTATATTAAAGAGTGACCCAAATTAGACAGGCATTGGAAATCACCAGAGATCAGGAACTCGACCTGATGTGACCGTGAATGCACATTACGGAAATGTTCGATGCCATGATAAAATACCTTTTGGTTTTTAATATTTGTCTAACTAGAGTCAATCTATAATGTATAATGACAATATTCAAAAATCTCCATAACCAACTTTATTATTTCTGTAATCGATCGGTTTTTTTGTTGTTTTTTTCTCTTTCTCTCTTTAATAGTAAAATAATGAAACAAGATGAAGAATTGCACAATTTAGTTGAAGAACTCGAGCTACAAGTTAATCAAGAAAAAGAACAATTAAAGCAAAAGGTAAACAGTTAACTTTGATGTATGTTTGTTTCTCCCTGTATATAATTCAATAATAATGAACAGTCCATTGTACCAATTAAAGCACCAACAAAGCACAATCAAACATCTCGCGTTATTTCGTATAATTTAAAATTAAAGACTCACATTATTATATACATAAAATTATAAGGCTAAAACATACCGATATTCACATGACAAGAATATTTGTCAGTACCAAATTCATGATTAGTTTATTATAATTTTTGGACAATAAAAGAAAAAAAGTAACATGTATTGAGTCGGATGAATGCTTAAAATTGGATATTATGAAAATTCATAGACTAATGTTTGAATAAATACACACTGAGAGTACATATATATTGACTATCAAGAGGATAGCTTTCTAATTTCCATATGATGAAGAACATTTGTAGTTTAGGATGAGAATTTGGACAGTGTTATATTCGTTAAGCTAAATAGTTTTTAATCGTTTAAATATCCCCGTCACATTATAAGACTATTCTTCGTTCAAATACTAGTCTTTTAAATAGTTTTTAATATATTTGATAAACTTTGTAGCATATCAGTTCAATGCGATACTCTATGAATATAGTTGACAGGAAAATCTAGACTTCATATAACTACTTGTTACCAGTGTAAAGTAACTGCACATTCGAATTAAGCGACTAAATTTTTGGATGAGAAATGAAAATTTCCATGTGAAGAATAACACAAGATAAAACACAATTGCAAATATTAATAGTTGAGATCATGAGTCAATTGAATCTAGACCACCATGGAAAACGTGGAAGCACTGGATGACCGTTTCGTCCTACTGTGGGACTCTTCAGCAGTGCACATCCACGGTCCCACCTCGAGAGATTTGAACCCAGGATCTATCGGTCCCGCGCGCGAACGCTTAATCACTAGACCACAGAGCCGGCCTCCAACACTATTAATGTCTAACTCTAACTAAATCACGAAATTGAGCAACACATCAACCGTTGAGGATGTGCACTGCTGAAGAATCCCATACTAGGACGAAACGTTCGTCTAGTTCTTCCAAGTTCTCCATAGTGGTCTAGGTTCAATTGACTCATGATCTCAACTATTAAAATTACTACAATATCCACAAATTCCCTTCTGAAACAATTACAAAAAATTTGATATAAAATCCTTGCAAATACATCTAATTTATAATATTACGTGTTACACAATAAACATCTTCATTTCTTCACAGTTAACTAATAATAAGCTAAATATACTGATTAGTAAATCAAACAAGCATAAAACATGAGAACTTTTCATATTTTTATGGTAATCTCAAGTCGTTCAGGTAAGAGTCCAAAATATGTTTTTAACATAAATATTATAAAATATTTAAAAGTATACAGTTTAACTATACTTTAATTAAAAGTTATGTTTTCAACCTTACTTCATTATTTCTGCTAGTTTTACTGATGTTCATTACAGTGAATTCACCATAACAACCTTTATTAGTAATAACCTGTTGATTTTTCATTTATTCACATTTATCATTAGGATTCAATTACATGTTTATCAAAATGTATACTGATCTAACGATTATAATCTTTAAAATTATATAATCAAACTAAATATTCTACTGTTTTACCGTATGTAATTTGAGGAAAAATTATATAGTGTATTTTATGCTACGTATTACATGAACCTTTAATTTCTCATTGATATACAAACAAACCGATAACACACATAGTCGTATTTAAATACTTGTAGCAAATTTTATATTCTGTGTTTTCAATACTTTCATGAAATGATCTTTAATTTTTCTCCCTGTTTTTATAAAGGAAGAACTCAAGGAAAGAGAACTGAAAGAAGAATTAAACAATAAAGTACAGGAAAAAGAAAAATTGTTAAATGACCTTGTACAACAATTTGAAAAAGTAAGGTATTTAAAATGTGTGTTCACATGATCAATATTTTGTAGTACATTCACCTGTGAAGGGTATCAATTTCGATTTAAGTACCTTACCACTAGTTTTAGTTAATCCTAAATCAAACAAAGAATTGCAGAATATTTGACTATTGAATATTAGAAGGAAATAATATCTATATTTTTGCCTGAAATTTTTGAACATTACTCATATTGTAGAAGATTAATCACACGTTGTTCAGTAACAATTTCTTATTTTCTCACTTACACATGCAAACTTGAAAGAGAAATTTTACCGGTTAAGCACTCATTAGTGTTCCATGTAAAAGATAACTTTTTGTGAGCCTACAAAGCATTAACATATTTGTTTGATAGGAATTTATCTTTTGATTGTCAAATTTATAAAGCTGATATAATGTAGACGTAAATGACTGGGAATTTACCAACTGAAGTTCTGCCATCTGATTTCTAAAGTTTTCAAGCAGAAAATAATATTATCCGTAGTATTTAACTTTTTTTCTGACTCAGAATGGTTATAAAACATTTAGAATGATGAAATCAATTTCTTTTTTAATTGATTGGATGAAACTACTGCATTTATGTGTTAAGTTCAGCAATGAATTAACATAATAGGTTACATACAGTGAGCCTATTACATACATTTCATAATGTTAATGCAAACTTATGAATTTGTTTTCAGTTACCCATATTTGGTAGGAAGTATTTCACCAATCATTACAAATTGAAATAACTTCTTTTATTCAAGCACAACAACTCTCCCTTTCGTGATTAAAAACTAATTTTTAATATTCATCGAGCTCTTTCGAATTATATTATTAATCACGTCACACGCTTTATGATTAAAGTTTACGCAAATGTGCATAGTTTACCACAAATATTAGTTATAATGTAGTGACGAATTTTAACGTTTCCTCAAGTTCTACAAAAAGTCACTGGAAATTTGAATGCTTTGATGCTCGAGTGTATGAATTTAATCCCAAATAAAATTAAATTCTTGATCCTTTTTGAAAAGTACATAATTTGGTTTAGATTATCAGTAAAACAACCCCAAAAGATACTAAATCAAAGGATTTGTTAACAAATTTTTTCAACGATCACATGGAAAAGAAAGAATTTAAAATGGAAAATGATCACGTTGCTCATAGTTTTGAGTCACGACAATAAATTCTTGATTGAAACGTCATTAATGATCCATCCAAACTTTTAAAA
Organism: Schistosoma spindalis; assembly: GCA_946903255.1. Taxonomy (NCBI): domain Eukaryota; kingdom Metazoa; phylum Platyhelminthes; class Trematoda; order Strigeidida; family Schistosomatidae; genus Schistosoma; species Schistosoma spindalis. The sequence continues at coordinate 25,208,179 of OX336417.1, read as the reverse complement.
TCAGTCTAAATATTTCTAAAAATGGAGATATTTAATGCTTTGTTAAGCTATATTACTGCGATATTTTCGAATCAACTCATATGATTACATTGAAATGAAAACTGTAATCGAAATAATGTTAGGCATCCTGATTGTCTTTGAAAAATACTGTTAAAAAAAGAACTACTGAATTATTTATAATGGTAAACAGTACCCAATTTACATTTTGTTATCGAAGTGATGACCATACAACTTATAATTGAGGATATAAATTTGGATGGGACCACAAGTTTCCTCAAGAAAAATACTCACAAACAAACTATATTAGGTGATTGGATGTAATCGATGAGAAACTCTGGACCTCAGTTTCAGAAGATCATACCTGTAATCTTGAGGTAACTAGTGCTCCATGGCGGATATGCTTAATCGTCACACGTACGGGTACAGCTTGCTGATGAGTGCTAAATATCACTAAACATAGTTCCTTAGTTTCAATCTAATTACCTTCAGCTACCTAATATCTCAACATACTTCACGCAATATCGGGTCCTTTAGACTACTGTCCACGTTATGGCTCGATAGGTAGCAAGACAAAAAAATAGATCATTATGATAATGCTCACTACTCGGAGAAAAATCGATTCTTTAGATAACCTGAATGATTCAAAACAAACAAAAGTGATAATTTAGCAGATTTTTCGAGAAAGTCAAATCATAGACGTTAATATTCGTGTTTTATATAGCGTGAAAGATGGTTAGATGTCCTTTCTCACATTACCTACCTTAGGGGGTATTAAATGAAGTCGACCAAAGCGTAAGCTTACTAGTAAATATCTGAATTTCTACTGATCGAATCATTAAATTCCATCATCATAAACTGAAAACAATCAAGGTTCTAGAATGAAAAGGTTTCCCATATGCAATATATGTATGTAAGCATACAATAGTGTTTAGTTTGAGTTATTGGACATGCAGTTGTTAAAATGTAAGCCCAAGACTTGCTATATTTATTGTACTATAAGCGGCTAGAAATTTATTCTACTTTTAACACAAGTCAGATATTGTAAGAATATTGAGTCGCATTAATTCAAATTGCCAGGAAATAATATTTAAGAAAAGAACATTTTGCAGTTGATTTCCTTTATTGTCCTAAATTTTTCTTTAAGTTATTTGTAAGAGCTGGCAAATTTGTTTGTTATGGCATTATAAAAAAATACACTGCTCTAATAGTCATAACTTTGGTGATCAATAAGATTCTAATGAAAATAAATATGTTGCTCCATTTTCTGACTACTAAACACCTTTAGGGTAAAGACTAAGTTAATCAAACGTAAACTAGTTTTCATATATTATGATATGTAGTAATACTAACGTGCCTATTTGTGAAAATATATTTCATTACGAGTCAACATGGATTATATAAACACAGAATGTCAATTTTCACTCGAAAATTATTAGGTAATATATACTATGAAAACAAATTGTATAAGACCCAGAATTTTATATACTAACTACCTAGACAGTAAAGCTGGTTTGAAGATGACTTCTTACCCTTTAGTTAGGTTTCATGACCACTGAGTTCATTTAGATCTGGGGTTAAATTATAACCCAAAGATCACATTCTCAATTTATTTTCCACTGAAGATTTGATATATTTCTCTGGGTCTGACAGTTCTGAGCTCGACCTATGGCTGGGCTTGGAGCAAAAGCAATATTATCATTCAGTCGATTTTATTTGGTAATAAAAGCTATCTTTATATTTATTTAAACCTAAATTATTGCTTGTAATGATGAGATTCAGAGCAAAAATATGTATATTTGTGTAATTTTTATCTTTACTCAATGATATCTTTACAGGCTTCTAGCAAAGTAGAAGAACTTCAAAAGAATCGAATGAGCATTGCTCAAGAAAAAGAGAAATTATTACAAGAAAAAGAAGATCTAGAACGTAAATTAGAAGAATCACAAGAAATGTTAAATGAATGTAAAGATTATATTGATACACTGCAGAAGAAAGCACGTGAAGAACGTCGACGTAGAGCAAAAGCAGCAATAGAGCTTAGTGAAGGTATAGCATTAGAACGTGAAACATTAGTAAGACAACTCGATATGTTAAGGTATGTCCATATTCAGTACCAGGATCAATTAAACTTTTATAATTAACAATATTTTCACGTATGATTGTATAGTCGCAGAGTGGAATGTGAATCATAGTTATAAATCCACTTAATTATAGTGCAGTGATCAAGAACAGGAGTGGTGACAATCGAATGTATTTGAGCACAAAATTACAGAACATCTCACTAAAACCTGAGAACAATACAGTAAATGCTTAATTTACAAAATATCAATCCATCGTATCAGATTTCATTGTTTCTGCATTTCCATACCAATTGCTCTCCGTTTCCGTTCTATTCTTCCCAATCTTCTACTGAAATACATTCTATTCCTAACTATCGTTATATACTACTTATGTGGATATAAGTATCTCACACTGCAACAGTATACAATAAATTGTTCAGTTTATATTCATTATTTTCCCTAAAACGTCACCCATTATTTTGTATAAAATGGAAAAAATTCTTAAATGTATACATTATTCTCATTAATCTCAACACTACTCTTTAGAAACGGTACTAAACTCTTTTATACACAAAACGTACTAACTATTTACCTTTTGATTCATTTCCATTCCATCAACATTCCAAACATAATATCGATAACAATAAAATGAATAAATCTGAAAATCCAAACATTTTTACTATCAAATATATGTTTATTTAATAGATTTATATACTACTTATATAACTATTATGCTAGTAATATATTAGACTGATTGATTAACCAAAATAAAACTAAGAGGATTCAATTTAATTAACGTAAAAATATACTTTAAATTTGAAGGTTATAAAAAGGCCAATTATTCATCATTTATTACATCACCTAAATGAATATTTACTATATAATATAATATAAATTACAAATTTAGATAAACATTTGTTATGATTCTTTGTAACTAATTTAGTAACATTTAATTAGATCATTAATCAATATAATCAATTAACTAATATCAATTAATTATAATCAGTGTGAAATACTTTAAAAACTATCATTAGTATTTTAGTACACTCTATGCAATAACATAACGTTTTTTTCTATCCATAAACCTGATTAATCAGTTATTGTTAGTAATCTCAAGCTAATTTTAGTGTGTGTGTATGTGTCTGTGTATGGTTTTTGCTTAACACCATGTTATCAACTGTGAATGAATTGAAATAACAATAAATTACATTCAATAATTGAACGTAGTTTAAATATGTTAAAATTATAGTTAAAATGATTAAATAAGTGTAAAATAGCTTATGATTGATATTGTTTGTTAGGTTGTTGATTACACGACTGTAGATAAATACGTAGGAGATAAATATAACTCATTAACTTGTCATCATAAGTTCGGATGTTGATTCCAGAGTCATAGTATGTTGTCATGCTCTTTTCAGACATAATATTCAAGTTATGATATTATAGCAACTATCCTACAACCAATTTCGATTATGGTTAATTTTGGTTAGGTCCTTTTATTAACTTACTTAACAGACAATGTTATTTGAACAGTAATGATTCGCATATTTCTTTGTACTATTATGATCACTAGAGCACATGACAAATACTAGCTAAAATGTTGACTGCTAAAATATTACTCGATGATTCATCCTTCTCCACATCTATGTATGTACTCGAATCCTATTATTAGTCCTTGCTTTGCCTTTCTGAACCTTTATGCAATTTGACTATAAATTTGCTTATGTCATTGCTCGCATTTACTTATTCTCTACTCTCCGCTTCAAATTCGCTCGATATGATCATAACTTTGTGATCTGCGCTATCCGCTAATAAACTGAAGTTGCCGCTTCTCATTGCCTTCTGATTTTAATCACCGTTGAGATTTATATTATGACGGTTATCGAAGTGATCGTTTAACGAAACAAAGCCATTACACTACCATAGCATTTTAAAAGATAAGTAGATAAAGTGTGATTTCTGAAACTAAATTAGAGGTGGATAATAGTTTAGTCTGATAGGTACTATCATGACTAATCGACTTCAACTCAAAAAACCACCGAAAACCAGAGCAAATTGTGCAACTGTTATGTATCTGTATAGAACTCAGTAGCATGCACCCATCACCCGGTTGGAGGTCGAACCCATGGTCTCCAAACTTTACATCGAAGCTGTTGCCTTTAAGTGTATGATTTGAAATCCAACGTTCCATATTCTAAACTTTAATTGACTTGTAATATAGCACCAATATCATCAAGTGCGATTGTCTCACTCCATAAAAGTCGAGCCAGTATGATATTTCACAAGAAATATTTCTATGTTAGTTATCAAAATAGACAAGTTCATTATTCAGATGAATTGATTGTGAAGATTAATACCTTGTCTGTTGTTACAAAAAGATGTAAGATACATGAATTGAATACTATATGTCTAATTAATCTCTTATAGTCAAGTTTCTTTCTAATTTGAAACTTGATGATAAAAATAGACAGAAGTAAACACTCACGATATTATATAGATTCAAGTTGATCAGTTTGAATTATCACAGTGACCACGCCATTAATCATTTGCTTTTTAAAAAAAACTAATAACTTGATGACATTGTTCAAATATCATTCTAGTGGATATCTACCTATAATGTAAACAGTAGTTACAGCCACTTATTTCCATTTTGGTATAAAATCCATTTGGCAAAAATTCAGAAATATATTCTACTCTATTCCCTAATTTACTCTTCAACAAGTATTTTTAAAAAATAATAAAATTATAATCATTATCATAACCTAATTATTATATAATAACAGCTGATGAAAATCAGTTAATACACATGAACATTATGTAGTATATTTAACCAAAAAAAATTTTATTCCATGGTTTACTGTATCTGTTAAATCATTACTAAATATCACACATTATACTGGATGTTTCACAAAATTTAAACAAATGTGTTTTTTGTTACCATAGATTAATTACTTTTATCTGAAATCAAAGGGAATTCAAATTTATGAAGAACTGAAATATTTAATATTTTACTTTATAAGCTAAAGAAAATCAACACAAAACGAATAGAAAAGAAATATCTAGGGTGTGACAAAATATCCCAACATTAATTGTGTCATGTTTTCTATTCTCTATCGATTGATCCTATCGATCAAGTTGTAAACTAATGGCTAGACAATCGTCAACACATTTAGAAATAGGTTAATTGAGATTTGCATGATTTAGTAGTAACATCTCTAATTGTAACACTTAGAGACATCAATGTATAACTCCATTAGGAGCATCATCTTACACAAGATGTCAGATATGCCTTACTGAAGAATGCTAACTGTAAGGAAAACTAAAGTCAGGGTTTCATACTGACTGTTTCCAAACATTGAAATCAATTTCCTATTATTATTTTATTGGATAGGTCTGAAACTTCTTTATAATCCATCTCTATCCGTTTGTGAATAGAATAAAGAAGCCCACAGGTTTAACATAGACGTATTTACCGAAATTCGCTTAAGTCTGGTTCTTGTCTGTAAATATACTCCATCCTTATCTGAAATAGAGTTACAAATCCTCTTCTTCTGTGGGAAATAATCCAACTTTGAAGTATGTAATCATTGGCTTTTATTCTTGTAACAACTTGAAATAAGTAAATTATCATGAGAAAATGAGCTGTTCTCTACTTTTCTTCAACTAATATCACTTCATCCAGTATAGAGTCCTTAGAAAAACTAACTGACTTCTAAAGTTTTTTATCTTCTTTATATAGGACTATTAATCAAAAGTTAGTTGATGAACAAGAGTTTAAATCCCAAACACTTTACGCAGTAAAAGAAACATCACAAACGGTTGATTTACGTGATTTTCACAGTAAATCACAATCACTTGATATGACCAGTGCAAAAACTTCAGAGACAACAATAAAAGATACTGCCGCTTTACCACATTTACTATGTAGTTCAACTGATTTGGATGCAACAAATTTTGAGATTGCAGATGCGAGAAGAGGTTCTACACTGAGTAATTATTTCACACCAGTAATGTAAGTCTAACGTTCATTGGTGATTTTATAAATTTTTGGATTAAATTTTTATTTCAATGATATTACTGCTCAAATCATATTAGTAGTAAGTTAGATAAGTTCAGTTCAATAAATCATTGAGAATCATGGATGCATCTCTGTAACTATTTATTATGATGTATCATTTAGGTAGCTATTTATTTATCAAACGAGTACATTAAATAATATTCCAAATCCAAATTATCAGTATTACTCACTAACTACGGTAGTTAATACATTGTTTTTATAGCTGAATTCACGAGTCAATCTAAGCCAGACAACGATTGAAAACCTGAAAGCACTGGACAGCCGTTTCGTTCTATTACGGTACTCCACAGTAGTCGGCATTCACAATCCCGCTCTTGGAACTCGAATCCACTGCTGAGGAGTCCTTTACTAGTACGAAACGACCATTCAGTGCTTCCAGGGTTGTCTAGCTTGGATCGACTAGTGAATTCAACTGTAAAAATACTACAATCTACATAACTCCCCATACTGACAGAGATTTTAAAAAATATTGCACAACCCCACAATCATAAGAAAATCCTTATTGTTTAGCACCTAAACTAAAAACTTCATTATATTTATAACTAAAGTGAATTGTTTCAAGATAACTCTAATGTGTATATTTGATTAATACATTGAAATATTTAATTGATTAAAAATATGTTTGATTGACATTTCGAAATCGGTTTCGAACACAGAAAGATGGTTTTACAAACAACATAAAGAAGCAAGTTAGTGTGAATCGTCAAATTCCAAATCAAAACTATCTAAGTCCCTAGAAAGAGGAGGAACAAGTAATTGACTGTATAGATTTTTAAATATAGATTCTACATTTTAATTTGGCATTACTTTAGACTAAATGATGACAGTATACGTGAAGGAGATCTTGGAAATATTGATGAAGCTGAAGAATACGAAGAAGTTTTCAACCAATGTAGATCATACTTTATTTTTAGAAAATCTCTTATAAGTAACTTATTACAGATCCTGGCAGTATATATACCCCTCGTATTCGAAAAACTTCACAGAAATCTCGAGCATATATGAATGATTCAGCGGAAGTACGCTATATGCCAAAGTGAGTTGATTGATTATCACTATCCCTATTATTATTATTACTTTTATTAGAGTTCATAAGTTAATAGTTACTCAACAACATTTAGCTAACTAAAAGGTACTTTCCATCACTATTTTAGGATATGCTTCTGTTTTAATATGTTGGTAATAAATATGAATCCAAATATGTTCAGTGGCGTCGATAAATCCCAATTAACAAGGTATTAAGTCAAAAAACACAGTGAATGGGTACTGAGCACCCAAATATTCGATCACTTACCAATAGAGTAACCTTTCTTGACAAAAGCAAAATTAGAATGATTATTAGTTTAAATGTGTTGACAAATTCCAAAAAAAAAAGTTTTATTAAAACTTTCTTGAAAAATAACACGCTTAGAAAGTCCATTTTTATCTTCAATAATATCTAATTCACTTAATGAAAAACTATTCTTCACAATTTAATAGTTTGTTCGAATTTTAATATCATGCATATAAACTCATTGAATAAGTCATACTCCTATAAATGCCTTTTCTAAATACAATGTATTATCTATTTCTTCAACGAGATGTTTAAGCGATCACTAGAAACGTCATAATAAATTATAATCTAATGATAATTTATCATTCTATTTGACACCGAATCCAAAATAAGAAGGTATAATCTCATGAATCAATAGAGTTGTGTAAAATGAATGACTAGTAATGATATGGAATGATATTGATATTATATACTGAATTGACTAAAGTTGAACCTGAAATATACTGAACCATTATTCAATAACTGAATAATATCTACCAGATTCAACAATGTGGAAAATATCGGGTTCGTATTGCTGAATAGTTATTAATGAGGACTAACCTGCTGTTTAGTACTTTTCGATTTTCGATAACTGTGTCAATTAATATTAATTTGTAATGAAAGTATTGTTGTACATTATAAACAACTATCATAACCATCAAACTGAAAACATTTTTATTAATAACTGCTGTTTTTAATTCACTTATATATGTAGTGGAAGAAGAGTTTCACCTGACGGAGCCTCTTACATGAGCTCAAATGCTGACTCGACCACTGTGAGTAACTTTTCTGTCACTTGACATACAAACTATTGAATAATCTTTAAATAGCAAAGTAGGTTTACATATATAGCTCGGTATTAAACCCTGTTATGGACAATATTGTTTGTAAATTGATTTGTTACTCGTTTTGTTTTCTAAATCCTTGTTCATTCAAAAAGAAATATACTTCTACTTGTTGGAGTTTCAGGTTTCTACAAACTTAATCTTATTAAAACGTACATTTTATTGAAAATAATAATTATGGTGACTACACAGGTCTACCGTGTTGTTAGATAATCGGTTCACTAATATCGTTCTCATAAGAAAACCTGAGAATACTGGATCTGGTTCTATATAGGGTCATAGATACAAATATCAACTGATGGTAAATATTAAGAAGACCAACATACTTAAAAAATTCCTTTCGATGACATTACCAAACGTATCCCTCCTCTTCCATCGTTACCTCTGTTAAAACAAACCACAACTTTCCGAAAAGTAGAGATACCTGGATTGGATCGAAGACATGTTATTAGGATACAACAACATAAATGATTAAAATTTAAAAAAAGTGTTTACTTTTTGTCTTTCGTATTTCAATGGTTTCCTGACTAATATTGATTGTGTATTAATAATTCTCTTCAGTTGTTGATGTGTTGTCATTCTTTTTTCATTTTATTCATATTGTTTACCTATATTTAAAAAGAATGGATCATTTGCTGAACGTGTCTACAAAGTTATATTTGTTGGTGATTCAGGTGTTGGAAAATCAAGTATTATACGAAAATTTGTATCTGGTGTATTTGATTTAAATCTTCCATTAACTGTGGCAATTGATTTTCACGTGAAATTTATGCATTGCGATGGGACTAATTTGTATCTACAATTATGGGATACAGCTGGACAAGAGAAGTAAGTTCATATAAATGCATAAATATGTATATCTATAAATGTATTTAACTATGTTTCACTTTTCCATTCACTAGCTCATATCAGTTTATCTTCCTTCTCCTTTCTTTTATCTAAGCTTTATTTCATTCTTTTATTTTATTTAATATTTAACAAATGTAAATATATGAATCACTAGAATGAATACAACCAATCATTTTTACATTTAAATATTATGGACCAATCAACTAGTGACTCATATACTACTTAAAATAGACAAATTCACAAGGTCACTTATTTTTATCTTTTTGCTTATGTTAAACACTTGATAAATGGATATGAAATGCATATAGCTTCAATTGGTATATTAAAACTATATGTAGTGGCAATCGTTATTTTGTTTCATACACGTAGTTTCCTTTATTTTGAAGCAAGAAAATGTAAAGATTTGAGCAGAATAACATTCATTTTATTATGTTAGATTCATATTAGCTTACTTACTTACTTACTTACGCCTGTTACTCCTAATGGAGCATAGGCCGCTGACCAGTATTCCCCAACCCACTCTGTCCTAGGCCTTTTTTCTAGTTCCATCCATTTCTTGTCCGTTTTTCTCATGTCTATCTCTATTTCCCGGTGTAATGTGTCCTTTGGTCTTTCTCTTTTCATTTGGCCTTGAGGATTTCATGTGAGGGCTTGTCTTGTGAAGCAGTCGGGTACTTTCCTCAATGTGTGTCCTATCCACTTCCAGCGCTTCTTCCTGATTTCTTCTTCCACTAGGATCTGGTTTGTTCTCTCCCATAGTAGGTTGTTGCTAATAGTGTCCGGCCAACGGATCCAAAGTATTTTGCGTAGACAACTGTTAATAAACACCTGTATCTTCTGGATGATGGATTTCGTAGTTTTCCAGGTTTCGGCCCCATACAGTAGAACTGTCTTGACATTTGTATTGAAAGTCCTGACCTTGGTGTTAGTTGTCAATGGTTTTGAGTTCCAGATGTTCTTCAGTTGTAAATATGCTGCTCTTGCTTTGCCGATTCGCGCCTTCACATCTGCATCAGATTCACCGTGTTCAGCAATGATGCTGCCCAAATATGTAGAGGTCTTCACATCTTCCAAATCTTCTCTGTTAATTGTGACTGGATTCGTGCATGTTGTGTTGAATAGTTACTTACAGTCTATAATATTTTAAAATCAAAACTATTGTAGAAGTTGACATATTTATAAAAGTGAAGTGAACTATAAATGAATATGTATAGCGTGATCGAGTGAATACATCAATAGAATTAATAGAACCATAAAAATTATTTAAGAGAAGTACAATATGAAAGGGAAAATTTCAAATGATCAAAACTAGTAATCAAATGATCATAAAACAAAAATTTTGGTACTAAATTAACTGAACACAGTAATGGTAGTAAAAAATTAACATGAATTGAATTAGGTCAGATGGAAATAAAATTAAAAATTCAATAGAAAACAAAAATGATATAATGGAACTATGTGTTGTAATTTGTGGTTTTGGGTCCTAATAATATGTAACGTAATTAGAGAACAGTAATTTATCAACCGGATCAGTGACGCATAAAACCCGTACGACCAGTCGAGAGTCCTTATCGGTTCTTATTCCTACCTAGTCCTGCTCGTTGAGTTCAGAACACCAATCTCAACCTCTGCGATATGAATCATGTATTTCAAATATACTGAGTTTATATACAAACCAAACATACAAGATTGCACTACAAAATAGAAAACTACATTTGTACAAAATCTAGCCAAAAGTGGCTGTGAATTTGGGGGTCTGTAATTAATAGACTGGGCATAACTCAAGAACGGTAAATTTTTGGGTCAAAATAAAGCTTACAATAAGGGGAACATGAATATACATAATTTAGCGACTTGACAATTATAAAATGAAAATATATGTATCGTATTGGTTCATAAAGAGTTCTCAAAAGTTACCATTCATAATTCTCGTCGGGATATAACACTATGGGAAAGGGTTTAAATGAATAGTGACGTAATAAAATGAGTGAAATTTTGCGACGGTACATGCAGATTTATCACTGTCTCTTCTTGAATACACAAGTCCACTTTCAGACGTTTGATACTTACGGCCTTAGCAAATATAATAATACTAATATTATTAATAACATTAAAAGACTTCAGCGTACCAATTTGATGTCTTATATCAAGACGTCTTCAACTATTACTCTAAAAGCCTTTCATCCGTTTGACCTCAGAACTTCAACCCTTGTTTCTGTTCCCACAATGCAGCCGCTCCGGTAGATACATATAGTTTCTTACATGCACTTGGCTATGACATGAATGGAGTACCCATCGATCTTCGATTGAGTTGAAGTACGCGTGTTTTTGTACATGAAAGTCAGTTTAATTGTTGTCCATGTTTTGGTTAATGGAGCTTTTAGTCTTCCATCGATATTCCCTGTAACGTCGTCACCTTTGGATTATGGTAGAATAAAAATAGGTTTTCTGCTTAGCATAATTCCTTCCGGTTTTTTTAATCTTTTTCCGTATTTCTCAATAAATTTCTAGGGTCATCCGTTTTTTAGACATTTTTAACATTTATCATTTTCACTTCTGGTGTACCCTCAATGTTCCAAGAAATAGTGTTTAGACTAGTAAGTTTTAGTAACTGACGGGATAGTTTATCAAAAGAAACCATCTAATTAGCAGAAGTGTTTACACGATTCATACTCTCCACAAGTTGAAATGAATCTTTAAATAAGCATATAGCTAGCAGTTGATGAAATCGCTTTTATTTCTCAGCTAACCAGTGGGTAACCTTTTCAGTAAGGTGAATTAGCCATCGACAAAATACGGTTAAATGATACAGCTTGTTTATTCACTTTTAGTAAACCATACATATGGAGCAAACGAGACCCGTAGGCTTTAGATTATTGTAGCTGGAACAATCAATTATTATCTACCTCAGGAATTTTCTGAGCACATTCATGATTTCTTCTTTCCGTTGAGTCAGTCTAGTTCGTGTTACGTTTATCTACCTTGCATCTTGAATGTTCACAAGGACAAAATCTGAACCTTTGTTTGACAGAAATATCACTACATCAACATTTCGCTCAAGGTTTCTTGTTGCTGTCAGGTGTTCTTCGGACAATATTTTTAATGTAAGTGAGGGCAAAATGAGATATTGGTTCGCAATATCAACTAGCGTTGATTTTAACCAATCCTTCTTTTCCTCATTCAATCTAAACAAACCTTTCAATTAGTCAAATAAATTTTCGAATTGAATTTCTGTCTCTATCCTGATGGTATTTGATTGAAGGATATATAGTAATATAGCTCCTGTAAAATAAATTTTGCAGGGTTTTCAGAGAAGCCTTTCAGATTGCTTTATTACTGTACATATCCAATAGTTTAAAGTATTTGTATGATTACTATTAATGCACCGGTTAGCTTTATTCTCAGACATCTAATTTTAAAGTAGTGAATAGTTTAGAACCTCCGAATTCGGGATTAAAGGACATACTTGTAGCACAGTTTCATACCATAAGAAGATTGAAGTAGTTTGTTACCTTGAAGAGAAACAACATATAATCTAATATAAAGACTTGATAGCATTACTAAAACAAGATGAAATCAATAGGACAATATACAATAAAGTGACATTAATAAAAAAGGGGGGTCAGTGAAACAATCGTGAGGTAACAGAGTGAAGAATAAAATTTAGTTTCATAATGATAAGATATTTGATATTTAGAAAAATTTAAAGAATACACACCACTACGTCGCTGAAGCCAACTTGTTAACATATTACGATAGTAGCCACCATAGATTACATTTAGTTATAGAGTACCAATTTGTACACAGCACAAATCAGTTGTTATCCCAAAATGATTTAATAAAATATTTAGTCAATTTTTTCTAATAATAAAATTTCCATCAGAATACATTCATTAAATAAAAAGTGGTATTTTACAGGCCTGCTACTAATAACCCCATTCCTTCGTTGGTTATGTTTTAGCAGTCAGTACTTATGCTACTTAAAAATAGAAAGTAACCAGTTTTGTAACTACAAATTTCAATCATTAAGATCATGAGTCAGTTGAAGCTAGACCACCATGGAAAACCTGGAAGCACTGGACGGCCGTTTCGTCCTAGTATGGGACTCCTCAGCAGTGCGCATCCACGACCTCGCCCCCTGCGAGATTCGAACTGACTCACGATCTTAATGATTGAAATTACTACAATCTCCACAAAACCCCTTCTGATAACTACGAATTTCGAAAGTTTGTTTATTGTACTGGATTTCAAATACCTGTTGCAGCTAGTTATCCTGCAGACTTATATTTCAATTTGATTCATTCTCCTACTTGTAATTGTATATTTTCACTCTCCATCTATCTCAGCTTCTTTGGGATCAGTACTTGTTTCTACTTTACTTATCTTGAGTAATTCATTCTTTTGAGGACATTCTGGTTGAGTTTTTTAGCAAGGTATATATAGAGTTGTTATGACTACTACACAGTTAACTAAATTTGTCTATTTCCTAATATACATGTGAAATATAAAATCACAACTATTATAACGAAAACAATCATATGTTTGTAATATGCGAACGAGTTCAAAAGTGAAATTTAAACATTTCCGGTGAATAACGTAGGTTATTTCTTCCGTGACTTACATTAAACTGTTTAACACTAAAAGCTCAACATTCTACCGGCTGTGACAATATGAATAAATTACCCTTTTCATACAAACGTTTCAATCGACGCTTAATTTATTTGAAAATATCAGTTCCAACCTCAGGAATGATACGGTTTCATTTACTATGATAATTAGATTCTCTAGAAAAGGAAATATATATACACAGTTATTCTTTTCTTTTGAAGATTGTCTACAATCAATGAAGTAATTTTAATCTAAAGTGATGTCACATATTGAACTATTTTAAAAATTATTCGAAATTAGTGGAAAATTATTTCATCCTGACTAAAAACTATTCACCAGTTTACATTTAAAGCGCTATACGGGATAGACTCCATTACAGTCACATATAACACAAAAAACCGCATTACTCAACCAATAAATAGTGACTTATATTTACAACTTCTGTCGCTTTTCAGATATGATTACGTTTTCACTTAACACTGTCTCACTCTTGTAAACGAAAGATCATGCATTAATTTTGTTATAGGGTGTTTATTTATTTATGTATTTATTGACGTTTAAACTGATAACTGATAGACTCTATTTTCATTAGGATCATTCATGCCTTGGTACGGCCGAGACGGGGAAGAGTCAGCTCTCCCTCTCCAAATGCCCTCATACAGCTATTTGCATACAACCACCGTCATGGAAGTCCTACTCATTGCCTTCTCACGGCGGGAGTGTTGTTTACGAAATTGAGAGGATGGAAAAGCGAATGTCAGGCTCTTTAACCGGGTTAGTGGAAGTGGAGAATCTACCTAGGGGAGTTGGAAAACCCTGATTCTAAATCAACGGTCCACATGTGCTCCAGGATCTTGAAGAAAACAAATGGCCTATGAACCAATCATTAGTAACTGGCTACCGTGTGACTGCATCTGCGGACGTTGCCCTACTGACTTGTGGATCAGATATTTAGGTCGATGTCTCGAAGTGTAGTCCCCTAAAAACCACCTGCTTCGGTTTGGTCACCCGGGCAATATCCCAGCCCTCACATAAATAGAATGATGTATGTGGCGCATATGTATTCAATGCCTCCTTGTACTAATGTCAATGTGTTTGAATAAAATAAAATAAATTTGAATAATTAGCAGGTAATAGATCGAAGCTTCAATTCTAAACTTTATTTTCCAATTAATGTCAAACATTATTTGTTAATGTTTTAACTCTAGCATTTTGAGAAAGTTATATTTAGAATTACTACAAGATTAGATATTCCTACATAAATCCTTTTAAACAAATGAATTATGTGAAACACTTACATGTAAGCTCAGATTAGTTATGTATACACGGTTTTCCTAATTTAATGTGGTTTTAATGAATCTTAATATTTAATATTAGATTAGCTATTATGGTTTTGAAGATTACAAAAAATATTTTTTCTACCATATATTTTATTTGAAAGTGATTTCGATCACCAAAGCTATTTGTAGTACAGTAATTATTAATCTTATTTTGAAGCATACTGAGACTAATTTCAGCCTACAAATTTACTGGAAGATGGAGAAAATAAGAAATCTCATAGACGATCATTAGCATGGAACCAAAATCTCTCCATCAAGCTTTAACTGTCGAAGTTCAATGAATTGACCTAAAATAAAAGTGAATATGGTTCCCTTCTCCACTAACATTCGTTTACTAGACAGGTTTACAAGATCCTGAAATTTTTTATAATCTTTATATTCTTACTAAGTCACAGAATTCATTCTGTTTCTTTAGGCAAACATGATCTCTAAAAGTTCGACCATTTTATAACTGTATTTACACACAATAATAAATGTTCGAGTTCATTACAAAACCTTATTTACAATACATTAAGTCCCTTTAAATTGTGAATAGAAAGAAATAAGGAAGAATAATGTGTTATATACAAAAGATATAAAATATTTTCTCAAGTGATATAAGTGACATAAGTGTTTTTGACCTACATTAAAGTACATTATTAATGGGAAAAATCACTAGATTTTTTCTACTTACATTTAAAATTAATTTGGGCTAAACTTAAAGAATATCGCAGAACCAATCAAAAACAAATAATCAACAACATGATTATCAGCGTCAGTCAATCGCGTCGTTTATTTAGCAATAAAGGAAATGAGAATTTACGATTGATTGCTTGATGAAGAATTTTAGTAAAGAAAATGTCGTAATAAAATGTTAACTGAAAGTTGGAATGTCAAAGAAAACACTAAAATGAAAACGTTTGTATGAAATGACATTTAATTTATATTCAGAAGTACGAGACAAATTGATATTTCATTGTACTCCATAAAGGGTGTGTAAGTTAGGTTTAATATGTTACGTTAGAGAGCCCACAGACACCTGCAAAAAGCATCTTATTCATATAAAATTAGTATATTTTCAATATTTAATAGATAATTATCTCAATGGTTGAGATCATGAGTCAGTTGAAGCTAGACCACCATGGAAAACCTGGAAGCACTGGACGGCCGTTTCGTCCTAGTATGGGACTCCTCAACAGTACGCACCCACAATAGGACGAAACGACCGTCCAGTGCTTCCAGGTTTTCCATGGTGGTCTAGCTTCAACTGACTCATGATCTCAACCATTGGAAATACTATAATATCCACAAAACCCCTTCAGATAATTATCTATTTAGGTTTGCTATTTTCTGATTGGATAAACCGCGTCAAAATCTCAAAATCATTCTGCATAATTCTATAGTTTTACTGCTCACATAACATCATAGCGAAGCGTATTCGACTTATCAATAGGTTTAGATAGATATGAATTCGACAAAAATAACGAGCATTATCATTATTATAGAATTCGTTCGAGAATTCAAACTGAATAAGCAAGTTACATGAGGGCATTTCTGGAATCAGAGTTCAAACAAATTTGGAAATCTAATACCATTATTGAAAACAATATTAAAATTGTTTACAAAGTTTAGATTAAGACCCGCATGGATATCAATTAATCTCGTGAGTACACATCTAAAAATAAATTTCCCCAAAAAATCAGAAAATAAACTAGTAGAAGAATCATCCGAAATGGCTACTTTTTAAGTGTACTTAGTACAAGTAATAATAAATAATGAGTAAAAGTCAAAAGACAGTAGATGAATTGTTTTTGTACAAGTATTTTTGGCTCCAAGATTACAGATCTTCTTATGCCTTTTTGGAGAATACAGCAAGATTCTATGAATGATACCAAGAGAATCTTGCAACCACTATAAATCAAACCATATTGAATACAGCTGTTGAAATTTCCACGTCCACTTCCCTCGTTTTGACAACCTATGGTCACAGCTTATGTCCGTGTTTCGAATGTGGTGAAGTTCTCTCCTTCAAAAGTAAATTCACTATTGAGTGATTGGTGGAAATTAACTACAAGACGGCTGCTTTGTTGATAGCTCATATTGGTTGAGTTCTAGTAATTACTGTCAATACATATCCATTGCACTGTCAACGTACGTGGAAATTTCCTTGAGAATCCATAAATTTTCAAAAATATGTACGGTACACACTATTATGATATGCGAAATCCTCTTTAGGAATTCAGAAATATCGGAAAAACTCTTTAGTCAAATCTATTTTTTAATGTTCAGTTTTCATGAGAAATTAGTCTGCATTCAAAAAGTTCCAAAAACATAATTGAAAGTTTTTAACTACTTCTAAGTAGTATAACATTTTGAAGTAAAAAAACTAAACTTTGACAAACTTGCAGATTCAGAAGTATTACGCGACAATATTATCGTAAATCAGATGGTGTAATTATTGTCTTCGATGCAACTAACGAATCAAGTTTTTTAGCCGTCCGGTCATGGCTTCAATCGGTTACCGAAGAAACAGACGAGAATACCGTTATCTTAATTCTTGAAAATAAGTCTGATCTCATTGAAGAAAATGATAATAAACGTGCAGTATCGCGAGCTACTATTGATAAAATTGTTCGAGTAAGTTCTCTGTGTAGCAGTGATTTAAATTAAAATATTCACCAGATTACCGAGAATTATTTATATACCACATAAACATTTAGTATTTCATATTATAAAGACAAAAATTTCTCGAAAACTCCATGTGTATTGATTCATGGAATTTGTATTAGTAAAAGTATATATATACGGTGAACCCCAGCTCTACTGATGACTTAGAGCAATAAGTGCTACTGATTTGTATTTTAACTTAAGTAATTGATTGGATTCTTTAGTGGGGTGTGTTTTTGTGCTTATTAGACTAGATCATTTGTGGCCACGGAGAATTTATTAGTGAGTATTCAGATGTCTTAGTGGCAGAGAATATTTGTAACTAGTGTTTCAGCGATTTTAAAGAACTACGCAGGTGGTGATAATAATATTGACATGAAAATTTTAACAGTAAACTTATGGTCACTTTTCTGTGGTTAACTTATCATAGGCAGGCTGCATTGAGTTTAGGCTAGCTACTTTTGTAGTCAAAGTGCTCAACCACTTTGTAACCTGAATCATGACTCTAATTAATAAGGATGAAATATATCTCATACATAATTTCATTTTTCAAATTTCGGCTAATTGCCTTTATACAACGGTGGTATTTAGAAGTCAAATGCGAAATGCTGCTAGAAAGTCATATTTCGTGCCTTCACATGAGCAAACAAACAATAAGCACAGTGAATAGAGGAAGCTTAAGCTGTTGGACATACGTTCACACGAGTCTCCAAGTGACCTTATGCATGGTTAAAGAAGTCAGAGAATATGATAAGTGGACAGGCCCATACAACAATAACAATCCCACTGATAACCATGCATGAATACATATACAACAGATATATTCAATATTAAAAATGACAATCCAAGTGTCACATTAGTATTGGGATTTTGTACAGACCTCCACAAGGCCTTATAACAAATTATAATGTCATGTTGTGATTGTAAATTTGACTGTGTCATGCTTCAAGTTTATAAAATTTCGCTGTAACCTCTCCGCTGCGTTGAGTATTTTTATTTTTGAAGAAAATGAATATCTCCGGCTAAGGCAGTCTGTACATCAATAATTATTTTTACTTAGAATTTAAAAAATGATATAGTTGTCTTCATCTTTTTCACCAAGGTTGCGGTATAATCCCAAAACAATATTATTTAACAAATAACTCCTTTTAAACTTAGATTTAAAGTAGATTTTAAAAGTTAGGGCTAATAAAATCGGAAAACAGCTCGGAAGCTTTCGAAACTGAACATTTATTGAACACTGAGAAAACATAGATATATTCATACTATAAAGCTAACTTCAATATTTGGAGTGATTTCTCGAACATTGCACGAAAACAAATTGTTCTTCATTTGTCGACTGGTATACTTGGCTACAGTATTTTCTTTAAATATGGATAATTTATCCTGACTAAGTTTGAGTCCTAAAATAATTTGTATCTTAACTGAAGTTCATCTTCAACTCAAATCTGTATGCTTCCACTTAATTGTATCAGAAATAAATTTTAATTATTAAATCTACAGGTTTATAAAACAATGTGCTTTGAAGTCAGTGCAAAAACTGGACACAATATAGAAGAGGCGTTTATGGTTATGGCAAGGTAAAAGTATTTAATATTACTCGTCCGTTATGTGTGAACATATAATTCCCAGTATATTGTAAAAGAATTCATTTCATAAGACATCTCTTTCTATAGAGTCCGATGTTATGATAAGGTAGGAAGAGAAAACACTGTTTCAATTCATCCAAACCCTTTTTGCACTGAAATGGAAGCTTAAAACATTCTTCGGAAAGACTATAACTTATAGATAACGTTTGAGCGATACTAAAGTAGCCTCAAAATACTTTGTCTACCTACTAGGGTCAAAACAGGGTCATGAATTACTGTGAGGAATTAGGATTATGAGTTCCAGTTAGTAGCTATGGTTAGGAATTAAATTAAGTTTTCATCACAAATTGAAATCAGCTGTGAAGTTAAAATATTATTTAGCTATTTAGGTAAATTAACTCAATAGTCGTTATCTTAAATCGGTTTATCCATGAGTTATAGTCCTGAGAAAATTTTAGTGACATCGTTTAAACAAATCAATATCTGACTTGTTGAAATTGAAACGTTCTAAGTTTTATTAATTGTTAAAGACGTGTTAAGAGCCAATTACTGATCATTTGATAACTATTATCTTCGGTCGTATTTTGGTAAAATATTGGTACCGACATGGTTATTTTTTATGACCGCAGAAAAAAAAACAGATTCAATTAACAAATATAACCAAACTACTGAATTAGTTTTCTTCTTGTTCCTGACACTTCCCACATTGGATCATTTGCAAATCAATGGTGGGATCAATGTTTGGTCCATAAATATGTTGCATCTGAACCGAACTTAATTTACTGAAATAAGGTGTAGGTGTTTAAATGTATCATTCATTTTATTTGGAAAAGTAAAATAATTACTATCAAATTTAAAGCAATTAGTCCCTTTGATAAATTTCGATAATGTAATAAGAAGACGGAGATTATCAGAACTATGATAATCTCGGTCTTCTTATTACATTATCGAAAATTACCATCAAATTCATCAGATGACTTTAGACACCTTTAACGGATACTGAAAATTAGTGATTGGCCACTTAATATTTATAAAGTTGAGATCAATAGAAATTTTCGGCAATATAAAATCCACACACGTGACTATCGTCACTTGGTCTCAACTTCTTGAGACAAGTAGTAACTAATGAACCACTGTGTGGTTTATCTTATTTAATCTTAAATAAATCGTCATTTCTGCCATATCAAAAATAAATTCTCTATCTTGACAAATTGTTATACCAGTAGCAGTATAAACATTTTTTTCAAAGTGAATAACTATCTGTTTATTGACTGACAGATAACTATTAGTTGAATTAAGTCACTTAAATACTTGTTGATTCCAATAGTTGAAATCATGAGTCAATTGAAGCTAGACCACCATGGAAAACCTGGAAGCACTGAATGGCCGTTTCGTCCTAGTATGGGAATCCTCAGCAGTGCACACCCACGATCCTGCACCCCACGAGATTCAAACTCAGGACCTATAAGTCGCATCAGTGGCTTTGATATGCTTATATGTGCTCACATACCTTCATCTGACTGGTAGTTCTACATCATAAAATTAGGATTCGAACCATTTTAATATTCTAACAAATCTATATACAATTCCAAAAATCAAAAATCTATTGATTTCTTCATCCATTCACCAATGTATACAATTACAATATCAAGGGAATAAAATAACAAATCATCCAGGTACAAGATGCAGACTACTTGGTTGGGGTCTGCGTGACTATCGTAACCAATCGTTGGAGACTCTTGGTGACATGGCTCAGAACTGATCACAATGGCGTCGGTGTATACACTATCTATCATCCCTTAAACTAAGAGATTAAAGTCGCTTCATATCTTTCTTTCTACGTACTAGTTTTTTCTTCCTTACTATATCCTTATATGCAATCTTTCTCTTATATATTACCACTATTGACTTAACTACTTCTATGAATCCAGTGTTCATCTTGCTGTGCTAATGCGGTAAGGTAACTTGGACCGATATATATATATATATATATATATATATATATATATATATATGCCTGGTCCTACATCGTAGCTGACTGACTGACAAGAAATGTTTAATGGTAAAGTTCAATCAGCATTTTTATTTGAAATAAACAAACTGTTTAATCATTTACACTTATACTTTACTTGAATTAAAAAGATAATTGAATATTATCATAAATGTATTCATATTAATAATGTAACAAATCTTTCATCTATAATTAGATAAATTATTAAAATAAAGAATAGAAAATTTCAAAATATAATTTCTACTCATTTATTTATTTAAGAAAACTTAAAGAAAAAGAAGTTTATGAACTTCAAACTCTTCAAAATTTAAAGAATGATGCAAATATTAAAAAGAATACATGTTGTCGATGAAAAATCAACAGAATATTTAAGAAAAAAAAGCGAAAAACAGAAAGAAAAAAGAAGTAAATGTGAATTATGTAAACATAAACAATCAGATATATTACATGTATACGTTCATATATAAAAATCTCTTATGTTTTTTTTTTGTTTAAATTATTTTTCATATCTTTTATTTAAAATGGAATAATTTAGGTTAGAAGTTATTTGAATCACTTCGTGACATGATTATTGATTCAAATTAGAAGGGATCATTTTACTTCTAACATAGAAAAATTTCTTTATATATTACAAACGTTTTAAATGTTTTTATTGAGTGTACTGTAAGAACTATGATTTTTCGATTGTTATTTCGAATGATTAATTCATTACTTGATTTTATTTTTTACTTGATCCGTAAACTTACATGATATAAATTTTAGTAAATAAGAATAGTTTATTAAAAAATAAGTGGAATTACAATATACTGCAATTGGATATATGAACATCATTAATTGTTATAGGTCTTAAATATTACTGAATCTTCCAAGGTTTAAACAAATGAACATTATCGTTAATCTATGCATAAGATGTGTAGTTCAGAATTTAGTTAATAAAATTGAGTATAATTATTGATGTTCATTTGTAATTATTTTCGAAAAAAACTAGTATTATAAATTTGGATAATATAGAAAAATGCACTAAATAACTAGATGTGGTTTAAATATTTACAAAAATATACATGATACTGAAAAGAAATGAATCCTGTGACAGTGAATTGAGATGTTTATAACAATGAAAATATTAACAGCTGTTTATGAAGTGAGACAAAAACATTAATATTGATTTGTACATTAGAATAAGTGCTTGTTAGGACTTATTTTTCCTTAATATAGATGAACTAGTAATCCATTGATCTCAAGTTTTCTGGTTATTAGGACCGTGATAGTTACCATTTTTCCACTTTCAGGCATTACATCGAAATCAGTGAATTTTTTCATCTATGAGAGTTAGTTTTTCATCCTGATGTATCTTTTGAATATTATTTCCTTCTCCAAATGAAATGTACTGGTTTTAATTGCAGAAAATCTATACTTTTACCAGTCTGTGTACAATAGACTACACTGGGTGGAATGCAAATCTTATTCACCAATTAGGTAAAAAAAACATTAAAATTGCCAATTAGACATAAAATTTTACTCGGACGAGAACTAGATCCAATTTCGGTGGTGAAACAGTTGAATATTTAAAATCGCAAAATGCGATGATCCGATTTGGAACAATCCGTAACTATGGTCTCATTTGATGCAAAATTCTGTGAGTTATTATTTTAGAACTGCAGTATCATAATTCATGATTTTGCAAATACCTTTCATTAACATTCAGATATTACTTCTGTAAGTTAAATCTACTCTACTCGTGACAAAATTTAATGTTCAGTGAACAAATCTACGACGACAGCGACCCGTAACTTCTGATTCATATATAAAAAGTCAACATAACTGTTGACTACGCAGGAGGAATGATTCACAAAGTATACTGCATTCACCTTAGTAACAATTTTTGACTTTTAACTGATATATTGTATACACATGATGAGCTAGTAACCCAAAAGTCAAGTTACTAAGGTAAATAAGTACATTCCGAAATGAATATTTTTTATAATTAAATAAACATTGCCTTACTAGTTAAATTTTTTCCTGACTATCAAGTGTTTGTGGGCACATAAGGAGATTCACTGAAATATACTCTTACAGTTAGGTCCATACTATCTCTAGTGTATGCAGAACAACAAAATATTGTGGCCTTATTCTAAGCTCTGCATACCTAGTAGAAACGTTATTCAGAAGTAACTTATATAGTCACATACTTGACCATCGCTCATGAACTTTAAAGATTTATTCATACCAACTAACGTAACCTGATGATGGTATCGTTGAAGGCTGGTGGCTTTTGTGACACTGAACTTGTCCGTCACAAGTGCCTAAAACTTCGAAACGCATATTCACAACATTGAAAATGTTTTTAACGTTCGTTCAATTTGCTTAGAAAAAAGTAGGATGACCACTATTTATTTATGGCTTTATTCAATATTATATTTTGGTACAATGTAGAATTCTCAGCACTAATATACCAATATTATCCACTGCAACTGGTTTTCTGGATAAAGTTACAGTTAATTCGCTAAAGAATAAGCCATTTAAGGATTAATCTTGTTGTTCTGATTATCCTTAAAAGTTAATTAAAAAGCAAAAACTGGTCAGATCTGACTTTTCCGAACGTACTGATCCTTTTAACTAACTGATTCATGATACTCCGTCATTATCTGAGCAAATTTCTTCACTCCACAACACCATACATCAGAAAATGTTTAGTGAAGTAAACTTAAAGTAATGATTATTATAGCCCGAAAACTCAGGTAAGGCCGACGGTATGATGATTATTTATATAAACCAAACCAATCGTAGATCAACGGGATAAATAAACTGTTCTGCATGTATATACAAATCGTACTTTGTTACAGACAAGGTTAATTTATATCAATTAGCAGTTCTATATTGCTTTCATTCCAGGTGATTCAGTTTTTCCCAACCTCATTTTGGAATGTTCTCACTAAGCAAGTAGCCCATAATAGAACGTTTTAGTCTGTAAAAACGGTCCCAACTCATGCTACAATTGCCATCAAAAGGTTATTCTCTCTCAATGTCTGATGAAGCTAGTTTGAAACCATACGTCATTTGAATCTGCCACTCGTGAGGATCCTAAGATGATACATATCGAAAACGTGTTAGTGATCTGGAAATCCCGTAAACTTGAGTTCTACTTTAGAAATGTTTATTTAAGATTATAGTACTGTAGATCTATAACCGCTAAATTTTTCCAATGTGTTTCACTTGTATTTGGATCATGTCCCATTGACTTCCAGCCTCACTAGCTTCTGCGTAGTATTAGACTTTAAAGCTAGAGTAAAAATAATTGCCTGGATCGTTATCAACAGTCATGTTATAGATTAATAAGAATAAGAAGTAATACATCTTTTCTTTATTTCTGTTATGCTCCCCTGAATTACAATCCAAATGTATCAGATTAAGAAATTTATTATCAAATAACATTGAAGTGTCTGCTATTATGTTAAGCCCATATACCCTATTCTAGCTTTAGGACGGCTCAATCTATTCATTCTACTTGAGTCACATTCCCGCTAATCAATCTTGACTGTTCTTACATGAGCGCGTAGGTGTGTGTACACTTCTCATGCCATTACTCATCACATGTCGGTGTTAAGTTTGCTTACATTGTTCCTACTTGTTTCCTTTCTACTCTTTTGTATATTGTTTTGTACTACTTATTTACATTCAGTAAGCAATTGTATTTCCAACAATTTTGCACCTATGTTGTAACGCAAGTCGTATTGTATTATTCTGAATTATTCACATATATTTATGACGTTTATTGTACTTATCATTATAATTACTGTACCTTAATCACTGTAACGTTTAACCACAGTTTCGTGCATTTGTTTAAACGCAACAGTTTCCATATTGTTTTGCTCTTGGTTCGGGTTTCGGTTGTTCATAAACTGCTATCAAATTTAGACACAGCTATCAGCTGTTCTTTGTACTATCGAAGCCTTTTATCTTTATACTTGAAGGACGCGTTTAAACACCACAGACACCTCACAATTTGAGAACCGCTATTATAGACAAATCGTTGTTTTGGAACATCGGTTTCGCGCGTATCTCAATCAGGTCAAGTAGACGCTTCGATAGAAGTAACAGTCGGTAACTTATTTTTGTGTGCCTATAAATATTGATTAATGTTTGATTAAATGGGAGTTGGCTTACCTGTCATCTCCACTGAGCGCCGTTTCGCTTGACTCTGTTCCATTCGCTTCATATACAAAATATATGTATTCAAAAGTCCATTCTCGTTATTTGACTTATTTAATTCCGTTATTGACTAACGCGATTTAAGTCGATGATTATATACGAGGATGACGACATATACAGTTCAATAATAATCATTCATTACGATCGAATTGGAGTCAGATCTCGGGCCACTAAAATGGAGAGCCCTTTGAAGAACATCGCCCGATCTAAATGACGACAAAATAACGAGCCCCACGAAAACATACATCGTCCTGCTGGCTAGTTTTTAGGTACAGGGATTTATGCTTGGTCAGTAGCCAAGGATAACGAAAAAGCGAAATGTTAGGTAGAAAATATCTTAATTCCTCAAGACACTGAATTTCAATGGGCGTCACAAGTTGATGATTCCAGGTCAGCCTAATTCGACGAATTGTTGATAAAAGTCCCCATGATGATAACTACACAAAACATGAGTGCGGCATGGGAAGCCTAGTGTTCAAAATGGAGATACCATCTGGATCTTATAAATACCGGGGGCTGTCCCACTTAAGCTACCAGGAGCTATAAACCCAATGTGTGGAACCGCAAGATAACTGATTCAATAATAATTTGATATTGGTTGCATTTCAAATACTGACTGTCGTTATGTAGTACATGAGTTTAAAACCAGCTTGTAAAGAGTACGTTAGGCTCCACCCAGATCGTCGATCCATCAACCACATATTTGCTTGACTACAAGAACATACAATGGGGGATACGATCGCTTTGAAGTTGTCTACTAGAGCATTATAATTCAGGTGTATTAATTTAGAAGCAATTTATAGACAAAACTTCATAACAAATACCATTGTTCCAAATGAACAATAGACCTACAGGAGGTTTGTCAAATCTATCGAAGCGTCTAATTACACGACTGAGATACGTGCGAAACCAAAGTTCATAAAACAGCCATTTATCTAAAAAGAGGTCCTTTATTGAGGAATAGATATAAATTAGATACAAACCTCAACTACTTAGGTAGCGCTTAGCGCGTCTGTAAGTTTGAAGGAAAAAGGGTCTCCTGAAATGATAACATAAAGAATAATTATGACATACGATAGTGTAAATGACAGCTGATAGCTGTGTCTAATTTTGACAACAGTCTATCAACAAGCAAAAATGGAACCAAAGGCAAACAAATATAGAAACTGTTATGTATAAACAAAGATTTAACGACCATACATAATTGAGAATAACTGATACAGGGATTGAGAGGAAGTAATTATAATGATAAATACAATAAACGTTATAAATATATGTAAATACTTCAGAACATTACACGACAAACTTGCGTTACAACATACATGTAGAAATTGTTAGGGATACAACTATTTACTGAATATTAATAAGTAGTACGAAAAGTACAAAAAAGAATTGGTGAGGAAAGGATACGAATACAGAACATGAGCAAACTTGACAAGATTGTTTCAATAAATAAATATGCCGCGGTATTATTTTACTGCCCAACACCATACCAGCCACAAAAGCAGGTAACTAAATAGAATTCAAATCTCTCGCACATTAATTAGTTATTCACGTGGAGTTTGTAGTTTGGAACATGCAATAACAAAAATTAAAATAGTGTTCACACCAGAGATTCATTTTAAACGCTTTATAGGACTACATTTAATCGAACTTCTAGATAATGTCAAGCAAATAAGATGTGATGACACGGAATATGATGCCTAAGTTTCCCACTAGCCTATAAGAAACATTCCCCACACAAATTTAATCTCGGAGTTGTTAATTCACAATGAAATAAGACGCTGGAATAGATATTTATCTTTTATTATATTGAAAATATATACACAAATTCATGAGCAAAGTTCAACCCGTTTACCGTCACCTGAAAGTTTCATAGACTGACTTTTATTGACTTTTCTCAAAATTTTACTTTCCACTTCCTCTTTCGTAAGACTAACTTCGTTTTGATCATTTGGATTCAAAATACGTGACGAGACCTATGTACAAATCAATAAAGTTATTGATATCGATTTCATGCTGTAAAAAGAACTGTATTTTGGAAGTAACGAGGAAAATATTATATTTTTGAGGATAATTTTACGGAACCTACACTAAACTGTGATGATGGTACTTTCAATTAAGTGTTTGCGTATAAAAGAACCACTAAAAAAAGTATAAATGGAGTTGAAAACTCATTAAGAAGTGGGTATATGGTATATCATCAAAAATTCTTTAGTTAATAAACTTTCCAAACTTACTAGAGAATCACTTCAACAATTGTATTTAGATAATAAAAAGTTATGTATCCTGAAACACTAATGTGGTCTGAAGATGTAGAGTGGCTACAGAAGACCATCAACCAACAAGGTATGTCAAATGACATGGACGCTATTACATGGTAAAATCATAATGCTCGTGAGCTTTATCTTAAGTGACACGGTTCAAAATTGGCTACAATGTATTGGATATATTTATTCTAGGTTTTTTCACATATCGATCTTAAGCTTATTCCATACAACTTTTTTGAGATAAATTTTTGAAATTAGTTCGCCGCTACCGTTATGAAATATTCTTACTTCTATGTTTTTAACGTTCTTATTTACCTATGGGTTACAAAAACATACTTGGTACAGTGAAGCACTGAAAACTGAAGCACAATATTTGCGGTGTAAAGATTTTGATTTTCCTGTTTCTCAATGACGTCACTGGGTTGAGTCGGGGTACAATTTCAATGGCCAACAACATTATGCAATTAAAACAAGATCACGTTATCTGGGACCAGTAGCACATTGACTGAAACAATTGCTTAAAGCACTGAACGACCGTGCATACAACAAAGTATAAATATTAACCGCCCTTATTGATTGGGATAGTTGCAAATTTTAGTGAATTCAGGCAACATATATTGCTTCGTGTTGAGATATTCTCCGAAGTACTAACAAGCAATTAAAATTTAAAGTAGGTTACAATCTATATCTAAAGTACGAGAAATCTACCAGTGATATACACATTAGCATTCAGGATTTGACTATAACATCGCAATATTTTTCTAAGTGATCTAGAAAAATAACATCAGATTCTAGGCTAAAATGATTATTTTTAACACATTAATAAGCAAGAATACCGTTGGACTACGCCAAGCCAAAATAAACCATCTTACTCTTTTCACAAGCTTCTTCAAAGAAATTTGTCCTCCTGCATCGTTTATTGTGGTGATTAGTAACTTTTTTATACTTTCAGAATAATGAGGTTTATCGTTCTGACAAGTGATTGTAGATATATCTGGATCTGGATTTACACCTAAAATTCAATTAGAAACGATTAACTACTTACAGAGATCTGTCTTAGTGACTAAACCATCACTAACCATGCTGATCATACCATCAGACGGTGAAAAAATAAAGTACCCTGAGCCTTGAATGACACCTAACAATTTGGCTTTAAACTCTTTTTTTGTCATGCATTCTTGTGGGGAAAGTACACTGGTTTTATACGTACTGTAAATCTGGGAACAAAAATATACATTTAATACTCATCAAAAAAGATTTACAAAAGGCATAAGATGAGAACATTTTCAAAAAATTGCACATGTTTTCCAAACTGGCGTGAAAATAATTGCCTTTATATTGTGTTCAAGTATGAAACTGGGAACTTCTATTGACTTTGTATTATAATTAATCTGACATTGTCTAAACCAAGTCAATAACTGTAGCAGTTGTTCTTTGGTTGAGACAAAAGCAGCAGATCTGACGTCTAAGGGTTAGGTCGCACCAAACAGGACCATGTCATCTGCGTATTCTGAATCGACCTGTCCGAGAATTCAGTCGACGAGAACGTTATTTTTATCAGTAGGTCTATGATGAAGTTAAACAAAAAATGGAGAAAGTGGAAGGCCTTGACGGACATCACTTGAGGTTGCAAAAGCAGATGAAAGTTCGCCATAAGCTCTGACTCGACTAGTAGTGTTCAAGTAAAGAGCTTTTACAAGGTTTATGTACTTTATAGGTACACCTTTTAATGACATACACTGCCGCAGGACCTCTCGGTCTACCAAGTCAAATGCTACTTTTACGTGAAGAAAAACTATCATTGTCGGACGCCGATAAGCATGTCTGTGTTCTAACACCAGACGAATAGTGAATACACGGAGGGTGTATCTTGTCGGCTCTCCGTTTTGGAGAGGTGAGGTCAAGTGAATGAGAACGTTAGGATCCTGTATGTTTCGGAGACACAGCATGCACCGATGGTATGAGATTCTATGGTTTTAGCCAAGGATGCCTGCTGGCCTATTTGACACAGGGTGCGTACGTTGAAGGCTCCAACATGTAGTTTGGAGCGAGGTTTCAGTAGACCTGGGATAGTGTTTCGCGCACTACAAACGTTGTTCATGGTGACACCTGGAGAAGATAAAAGAGGATGTTTATAGTTGGAAGCCAACGTAGGAAGAATAATAGGAATTTAAGAGGGAGATTGATTATGAATACACTGATCTTGGCTGTAGGTATGAAGGCGGTTATCACTTCCCAGTTGCCCATACCGTGGAAGGGTTCTTCTGAAGGTACCTGAAGACGAAATTGGATTAAAGGTGGTCTTAGTGCCATGAGACAAGGGACAACTGCTTGAGGTCGATCACAGACGACCTTTTTGTAAGCAGTTTTTGTGTTAGCTCCGTGGTTGTTGAGACATTACCGCCGGAGACGGAAATCCGTGCAATAAAGTGTAGCGTGCATTTTCAGGGTGAACCTCCTCTGACCCCACTCATCCTTATGGGAAGGCAGCATCGCTGTTACGCTGGTTGTCTGAAGGAAACACCTTACTGCTGTCACACCTCTGTACAGTCAGCAGTACGACTTCACCCTCGAACCTTAGGTTCGCTGCTTTTAGTCTTACTGCTCTTCAACCGACCCGTCTGGCATGGCAGGACCCTGAGGAACGATCGTTCAAGCCAGTATAGCTCGAATGGTTTATAGCGATAGGCAAGCCCGACCACCACGTCAAGGTAGCAGCAAAGGACAGTGAGAAATTAACTAGGTGGAAAGTAAGCAAACAGATGGTCTGCTTCTCCAAGCACGCCTCAATTCAACAATAATCTCATGGACTGACCTTGCATCTTGGTTTGACCTTTATTAGCTATCGCCCAATTCGGTACCACGCTTTAAGGCAGGTGGTGATAAGGGATATATAATACATATTCTAACCACTATCGAAAGATCCATCGCATTTGCCGAGTACCTTATGCTGAAGCCAGGAACGAGATACTAATCTATCAGCGTCTACTCCATGTCTAAAATTGAACTCTCAGGACAGAGATCAATCTCCGAAAAATTAGATGCAATATGTAAGGGGTATGTCTACGAAGAGACTAAATAAAAACGATAGTAAGTATAACTTGAGAGTAATAATCTTGATGTTTCCATGTCGATCAGATCTTTACAATTAATCCAATTTTCCTTACAGTCCACTCAAAAGGAAGTCATTCCAAGAAGTGAACATCAGATAACTGGCAACAGCCGAAGACATCTCAAACAGAATTTGGTCTTCTTTTTTTTACATCCCCAAATGTTTTCCACCTAGTAAAGAAAATGACCTGTAGACATTACTTGCAGGTCCTCACTACACATAAGCAAAAATAAGATTCAAAACGTTAAAACAACTTTTGTGTAAAAACGCTAAAAAGGTTCATCAGTGATAGAACCAATGATTCTGCAGAATTAGTAGATGTAATAAAGGGATATGAAGGTAAAGGCATGAAGTGCAATAAACTCTAAGGATAAAGTTACAAGGAAGTTCTGGTGATCTTTTTATGCCCTTCGATTAATGATCTCGGAAACTTTAGATAATCGGTTTGCTATCCAACATGATAGTATATAACCAATTAGGGTCCCGCAAAATAACCATTACTTAGGGTTAACATTTTACTACAGCTATTATTCAGTCGAGACTTTTCTGTCTTTAGAAAGCTCACCACTGATAAACCATCAGCAAAGCTAGCGTAAAGAATACTTTACAAGATAATCATAAGAATTTAACTTAAATATTCACCTAGTATATATATTTCTTCCTAATGCAATGACTGAATATAGGCTAAACTTAGTTGCTGCAATTAAATCAAGTACATGTTAGTATCACTCTTCAATGATTGTCAACATAACTGCTAGCAATAACTACTGTTTGTAGCTTAGCGTTCAACTAACAAACAGATATACCATCGAGTCCATCTCTAATATTTGTCTTAATTTTGAAATAAACGTACTAGGTCCTAAATAGTTTGGATAATTTATTAGTCCCTACTTTAAAAAATTGTACTTACACTTATTAGAACTGATCTCAATAGACAAAGGATTAGTCAATATGTTAAATTTAAAAATAATTACCAAAGTACTTATGATATAAACAAGGGGATTTTTTCGTCCTTCTGGACCAAAGTTCAACCAGGTATTAGAAAACAGAAAAACATTCGACGGATCAAACCGATCTCGACTGCTTCTTAAGCAGTTAACAACCTTTTGCCATGGAATTGGTCTGTTAAGTTGAAGACTTTATACTATAATTCGTTTAGGATTGTATTATCAACTCGGGAAACACTACGTTAAGCGTTATGAGACTAAGTGTTCAACTAGTAATCAACAAACAAGTTGTGAAAATGTACCTGTTTTCTCAAACTTGAAAAAGGTGCCTTCCCACCTAATTCAGCTAGAACATTTTGTATATGATGAAGTGACATCAAGTGACACCCGTTCTCTGATGAATGGTTATTGAGAGCTTCAGAAGTTTCTTCCAGTTTTCGTTTCTTTATCGTCGGTTCATCTTTTGTTAGATCACTTGAAAAGTCTTCTTGAGGTTTTAATGGGACAGTACTAAATGTCCCCCGTTTAAGTGGCTCCAATAATTTCCATATATCTTCAATAGTCTCCTCGGGTATTTTACGGTACTTGGACCTCATGAAATTCTATCTACAATAATAAAAAAAGTGAATCTACCTCGAACTTTTTCTTTTTTTGAGGTACATTACAATTCCCCCGGATGTTTTGAAGAATAGACTTGTGTCGTTGAGACTCACAATTTTGTATTGCATCTTCTATTCTCTTGACCCACTCCGCTTGTTTACTAATATTGTTGCTCTTGGATGATTTCAAGTAGTTTGCTTTGTCATACTTCTCTTTCTCAGAAATACATGAACAGTGAGATTCCACCGAAAATTTACTTTAAATGAATGAACAATATACGCAGCCTACTCAAAGTCTTTGTGACAGTCTACACACGAAACTAAGGAACAACGTCGAGAAAATTGTAGATGATTCCGTACATTGCTTTTTTTTAATGTGGCGTTGCATTGAGAACACACGAAAACCACCATGCCCAAAAGTAGCGTAATAGTCAACTAACGTCCCGCTTCCTTTTTGAATGTGCCAACAGAAAGTGATGATATTATGTGTTCTGGTAGGGAATTCTAGTAATTCACTGCTCGATGCGAGAAACGGAACCTCAGACACAAACAATTTGATCTGAATTTTTAAACTTTTTTAAAATGCTTTCTCAGATGATCAGTTCTTAATGGGAGGAAAAGACAAGACATTAATGCCAAGGTCATTGGTCAATATGCAGTAAGTCATTATTAGATCACCCCGTAATATGCGGTGAGATAAAAAATATAAGTTGAAGTGCCTCAGTTCGTCTTTCTAGAATAGCCCGTTCTACCATTTTGGTCCCTCGCCGTTGAATTCGCTGTAGCATATCCACTTCATATATGATACAAAGACTTGAATCCCATATTTCGAATGCGGCCTCACGATACTCGGGTTTAATACCCTAAACATTTCTTCATCCAAGTGCTGAAAAGGCCTATGGATACCTCACAAGCCCCTGGAGCGTTTGGCAATGTAGCGGTAAA
This sequence comes from Schistosoma spindalis, assembly GCA_946903255.1. Lineage (NCBI taxonomy): Eukaryota > Metazoa > Platyhelminthes > Trematoda > Strigeidida > Schistosomatidae > Schistosoma > Schistosoma spindalis. The sequence continues at coordinate 25,174,759 of OX336417.1, read as the reverse complement.
TAAATCCCAAAAATCAATGGCTCTGTAAGTCTTCGACATTGGATGCTGACTACGTGAATTTTAGCGGACTCACCTAGCTGAAGGCACTCGGTCATGCATCCGCACCAGACCACGAGTGAGAACGCCGTGCTCGACAGCCCCTGCAATCGCTAGCCAGTATGGATCAGTCAATTCTCGTTATATTATTGGCCTATCCAATATATCTTCGAACCTCCTCGCTTATGACCTTTGATTTCACTTGATGGGTACGATTCATATTAGAAGGTATAATTGGTTAAAGCATTGTCAAACACCAAATACCTGTGGCATCTTCAGTGATGAGCCCGACGTGATCTGGTACACCAACTTGCAAACTGTGTGTTTGTTCCTTTTTGGAGTTCCATATATCATTGCTTTACTTTAAGTTTTATATATATTGTGATGTTTGTTCGTGTTTTTGAATATTTTTCCTATTCATCCCTGCTTTTCATATTTTCCATGACGAAACAGACACCTAAGGTACTTAAGTTAAAGACTATCACTCTATCTTCGTTTCAACCGTTTTGGCCAAACAACATCGGAGCCTGGTTCTGTTACGCAAGGACCGACTTCTACGAGCATGGCGAGAACGACACACGTGCACAATTCCTCGCAGCAGTAAGTGCACCACCGCGCGAATGTGTAAAGTGATCGATAAACAAACCCACCATGCTAAAGTGAAACACACACCACTACATTAACTTTCTTTGACCTTGCATGACTATGTCTCGTTTATTCACCATTCACAATTTTATGTTCGTTATAGAACAGTATTCGCCTGTTGACTCATTTTTTCTATCTTCTAGTTACTGTTTGGTATGCTATTTATATCTCTCCTTTTCCCTATTTATTAGGCTGTACTGTTTATTTTGTACACTAACGTTGTTAATTTATGTTTTAGAAACAGATAAAATTTATCAAGACAAATAGCTTATTTGTTTTGACCTTGACTAGACCAAGACTCTGTGCTCAATAGTCAACAGAATAGCTTGGAATTACACTTGTAGGAAATTGATTCCTACACGAATCTAACAGGCACGTCACGCCTAGTATGTTTACTAATGATGTTTCGGCACCTTACGAAGCTCTCAAACGCGGAGATCTAACCGATCAACAAAGGTTGAATCAACTCCTAATAATATCGATCTACAGCACGGTTCAGCGACAGACATGTTGTTAAGAATGAGCAAGATGATTAGCCAAAGAACTTTCGATGATGGTCTATTCAGACAACTTTCCTTATTTTAACTTCCTCAACAGGTGCAAGCTGTGCTGGTCCCGTTTCAAAACAACGCCGTAGACGAGCTGGCTGCATCTGCCGACGGCATCCTCGAAATCACTAGATCTTCTAACGCTGAGGTTTTTCGGTCAAAGAAAATCCTCAAGCGATACAGAATGACATTACGGAACTATGTCATACTCTGACCCGTTATCTTCGATTTCGTAATGACCGTAAACGGTCACATACCCCGCGAAAAGCACTTCACGTAAGCTATCTGTCTCTAAACTACAAGAGACGGATAACCTCGACTGGTGTTGATATCATAACCAGTCCGGAAAATCTCCCAGAAATTGCAGAAAACCCTGAAATTTTCTCAACTCGAAACCGACCGATACGAAAAGCAGTTCGGGAAACTTCCCAGCCAGCAAGTGTTAATGGCAACCGTAGCCGGCGAACACAACCGTATGTTATACATCACAAATGTGAATACGAATGTTTGCTACCTTTTCGGTACTGTTTCTTCCAGCAAATTCTAACGACCGGCTTCACGAATCAGTTTTAAACTTACGGGTGGCAAACGGAAAGCCTATCGCCACAGGTAAGTCTATCTTAACGTCGGTTTACGCAAACCAGTTCACTGAATTTTCGTTGATGCAGATGTTTTAATGCCAATCATTAGTATAGACATGTTACAACACCACAATCTACTCATCGATACGCGCAAACGGACGCTAGTAGACGGAAACACTAATTTAACGAAAACCGCTATTATAACTGCCTTCGGACTCTACGAATTTTCGCGAATACCTTTTGTTCTAAGAAACGCTGCACAAAACTTCCAAAGGTTCATAGGCGACGTTTTTCGAAATCTCATTTTCGTACATGCGTTTGTTGATGACTGCCTAATAGCAAGTCCAGACAGAGAATCGCATCTCCAGCATCTGGATCTTGTTTTCGACCGACTACAAAAACATGGCATTACTGTACGCATTCAGAAATGCCAAATCGGAAGCGCAAGGTATCCGACCCCTTAGAACAAAAGTGGCGATCATTCTGGATTACCCAAAACCAACCACCATCAAGAGACTACGCACATTTAATGGCCATGTAATTTTCTGTAGACGGTTCATACTGAAATGCGCGTCCCTTATGAAACCTCTCACCGGCCATTTTCGTAGAAATGCGAAATCCATCAATCTGAATGACACCGCGCGAAAAGCATTTTCCACAGTTAAGGAACGTATCGCTCAAGCAACAATGCTTGCTCATCAGGACCCTGAAGCACCCGTTTGTATAGCAGTAGACGCATCCAACTCAGCAATCGGAGCAGTCTTACAACAGTAGGTTAACCACGCCTGGCATTTTGGCATTTTTCTCTAGACGGTTGCTAGACACTGAATCGAGGTACAGCACATTCGATAGGGAATTCCTAGTTATATATTGTGCTGTACGGCATTTTCAACACTGTATCGAAAGCCGAGATTTTACCCTTTTTACCGACCATAAACCTCTTACTTTCTTTTCATGCTCATCTTCAGACAAGTACTCACCACGTGAGTCTCGACAACTGGACTACATTTCGCAGTTTACTTCAGACATTCAACACATTTCTGGAGAAAACAATATAGTTGCAGACGCCATGTCTCGAATAACTTCCCTGGGCAGATTCAAAGGAATCGATCTTATTAAACTCGCCAAGCTTCAAAAAGAAGACAGTGATCTTCAGCACGAGTTGTGCTCAACACTTAAACTGCGAATTAAACAGATAGGAACAGGTAAGGAAACCTTACTGTGCGACACATCTACATGTAGGGATCGCCCAATCTTGCCGAAACAATATCGACGCAACGGCTTCAATACGTTGCACAGACTTTCTCATTCAGGTGTTCCTGTAACCATCAAGCTCATAGCAGAAAGGTTTCGTTGGACTGGTATGCACAGAAACATGGGGGAGTCGGTACTCCCTTGTGTAAGCTGCCAGAAATCTAAGGTGGTTAGATGCAGCAAGTGTCCCTTAATCTCATTCAAAACTCCCGATGCTCGTTTCGGTCATGTTCATCTGGATTCGGTAGGACATTTACCATATTTAAATGGATACTCTTAACTTGCGCAGACCGTTTCACTCGATGGCCAGAAGCGGTACCCTTCAAGGACATTAATGCTGAAGAATTGGCCCGCACTTTCGTTGAATGATGGGTAGTAAGCTTCGAGGACCCTTTGGCTATCACTACAGACCATGGACACTAGTTGAAATCTGAACTTTTTCGTTGTCTAACTACACTATTAGGAATCACACGATTCCGAACGGCCACCTATCACCCAAAAGCAAACAAGTTGGCAGAACGTTTCCAATGGCAGCTAAGATTTTCCCTATCAGCTGCAAACGTTTCACGGTGAGCCGACGTCCTTCCACTCGTCTTACTATGTATTCGCAGTACAATGAAGGCTGACATTGGATACACTGCACTTCAACTCGTTTTCGGTACGACCCTTCGACTTCCAGGAGAATTTGTGGATCCTTCATCCTCTTCAATAAACATGGATTCAACCTCCTACACGAACAGGCTTACAAAAGCAATGCGTTCAGTTAAACCTGTTTCTACTCGACCGAAGTCAACTGGTGATTTAATTCTATCTGACTTACGATATAGTACACACGTCTTTGTACGTCTAGACTCACATCGACGACCTTTCGAATCAGCATACAAAAGACCCTTCAAAGCTCTTCTTTAACCTTACCCGCTGTATCCATCCAATGTGGGGGTCACTTATCCAGCCTACAATTTCGCAATGGATACCAAAACTTTCCGGTCCACATTTAAGACTCAGACAAAAGACCTTGTCAATGGGTTCACTTAGGATCTATGAAAACTACATCTCCAGGGACAATAACATCTTTTGTTGCAGCCCAATCTTTTCTTGTAGTGAAAAGATTTGTCATTTTGAAGAGCTATGGTTAAAGCCGGATTCTCTTGGAAGTCACGATGACGATGCTCTTTTTTACAATCAGCGCAACATTTTTTATAGGTATATGGAACGTCCGGACAATGTGGAAGACCGGTAAGATCAGTCGAATAGCAACGAAAATGAGGCGATACAAATTGGCAGTACTGGGAATCAGCGAAACCCTATGGACCCAAGCTCGTCACGAAAAGGAAAATGCTCCACACGCTCAGGGAGTTTCTCCAATGCTGTCCAAAGAAGTACGAAATACACATGTAGGATGAGAATCTCACGGATCCAGAATCATCAAAGCACCATTCAGAATAAAGAAAAAGGGTATCACAATGAATGTTATCTAATGTTATTTACCCGCCAATGATAGCAGCGGTGACAATAAAGATCATTTGGATTAGAGGCTGCCAGCGATCATAGCGAAGTGTCCAAGAAAGCACCTCATCATTATGATGGCAGATTTAAACGCCAAAGTCGGAATAGACAACACCGGGTATGAAGATATCATAGGAAGACATGGACTGGAAGAGAAAAACGAAAATGGGGAAAGATTTGCAAATCTATGTGCATTCAACGAAATGTTTATAAGCGGCAAAATATTTCTGCACAAAGACATACACAAGTTACATGGGTCTCACCGGATCACAACAGGAGGGACCAGATAGACCATTTTTACATCAGTAAAAAATTCTGAAGGACAATGAAAGATGTGAGGACTAGGGGAGGAGCTGGCATGGCTTCAGATCATCACATTGTGGTGAGCAAGATGAAACTGAAGCTGAGGAAACACTGAGCAACTGGGAGAACAGGATTACAGATGCTCATTACAGCTTTCCTTTGAGATACTAATAAACTAAACGAATTCAAGATAGTTTTTATCAACAGGTTTCAATCCTTACAGAATCTACTGAAGTAAGAAGAAACTACTATATAAGACAACTGGAAAGGGATCAAAGAAGCATTAACTAGCAACGATGGCGGAAAAAGCTGCAAGCGAAGGAAATACGAAATAGCCATATAATACAACGCAGAAACTAGCAGGGAAAAATAGCAAACTAGAGTGACCGATCAAGGAAAAAGAAGGCATGCCAATCACTGAAATTCAAAGACAGAGGAATAGACGCGCAAAGTAATTTGAGGAACTCTTGAATAGATCAGCTTCATTAAATTCACCGAACATCAAAGCAGTACCTACAGGCCTTCTTACAGATGTCTTTCCACCGAAGACCGAAGAAATCACGATGGCCATCAGACAAATCAAGCGCAAGAAAGCATCAGGGCCTGACAATATGTCAGCTGAAACATGGAAGCCAGACATAGAAGTAAATGCAAACATGCTCCACGTTCTATTCTGAAAGATGTGGGAGGAAGAACAATGGCCGATAGATTGGAAAGATAGCAAAAAAGATTTGAGCAAATGTGTGAACTTGTAGAGGTTAACCAAGTTTGTTGAGATAAATTTCCTCTATATTCGACTCCAAATAAAGATATCTCATTAACCGAGCATTTAATACAGGCTTAATCTCCTAGTAGAATTATCGATTTACTCGAGATCATTAAAAAGCCCAAAAATCAGTTATAGAGATAGTTTATTGTTAAAGCTTGGTAAAGTCCGCAAGCATACAACAAGCAAGCACCGAGTGAGACAAAAATCAAAGTGTGTGTCTGTGTTAAAAGATTCATATATATTTTTGAGTATCAATCAAGTGTAGATAAATTATTGATTATCTGTGTGTCACAAATAATGAGGAATAGAATAGGGATTGAAGTGCAGACACACGCTCAATCATACTCATATGGAAATTAACACAGTTGTGTAGACAAATAATACATTAATGAAATGGGCTTACTACAAACTACAGAGGTATCACACTACTATACGTTCCAGGAAAAGTCTTCAACGGAGTGTTGAACCTGATGAAACAATTCAGTAGGCGCTCAGCTTCGAGATTTACAGGCCAAATTCCTTAAGGACGGGTTGTGCACAGAACAAATCGCGACACTACTGATCAGGTAAAGACAACCACTGTAGCAGCAGCCACTGCATCAGTAGGCCTTAACATACACAAGGGAAAAAGCAAGATTTCAAATACAGCACAGAAAGCGCTAACCCAATCACACTTGCTGGAGAAGTTCCGGAAGTGATAGAAGCTTTCAGGTACCTAGACGGCATCATTGAAACTTGTAGATCTACATCAATCATCAAATTGTACAAGTATTTATAAACAATAGTCTACTGAAGATACTGAATATCCGTTGACCGGATACCATTAACAACAGCCTACTGTGGGAGCGAACAAACAAAGTTCCAGCTGAACAGGAAATCAGAAAGAGACGTTGGAAGTGGATAGGACATACATTACGGAAATTACCAAACTGCATCCAAATTTGGTACCCTGAAGGGAAACGAAAAAGCGGAAGGCAGAACAACGCACCACGTCGGGAACTGGAAGAAGGCATTAAGTGGATCAGTAGAAACTGGGAAGAATTGGAAAGGATTGCCTAGGGCGGATTTGGACGGAGAACGCTGGTGAGATACATATGTTCTTTCATGACGGGTACTAGGAGACTGAATGTTGGAAAGCTTCGCATATTCAAATAAGTGACTTCGCACTCCGCTATGTGGTATCCCACGATCGAAATAAAAACCAGTACAGTACTAGTCTGGCTTCTTCTATCAATAGAACGAGGAATAACTGCCGGCACGAAAGGTGCTCTTGTAGAATTATGGTCTACTACGATATTAGCACTGCTCTAATAATAGACTTAATCCTAAAATTGTAGATTCATCATGATGTAACTGCCTAATCTATAAGATCTTACGTGGAAGTTACATCATCGTCTACTCCAACTCATTGCATTGTAACAATTACCAATATATGATAGAGAACAATCTTAGGCTAGAGATAGAACAATATATTTAATATGAATAAAACATATAAGGTAAAATTCAGGAGGGACCACGCCTGCATGGTCGAGCCATGCCATCAGATTAACTCTGATTAATTCAATTCCTTATTCCCGCCTTCTCCATTCTTCTGTATTTCTCCGCGTTAAATGTTTAATGTCTATTTCTCATATTGTCTCGTGGTAGGGCCCAATACCAAATTGTGTGGGACTGTCGCGCGCCGGAGGTTAGCAAGAATAATAAGAATCATCCGGGTATTGATGAACTGAAAGATAAATCAAAAAGAAGGAGGCAGAATCTGGTCGGGAAATACATGTAACAATTTTAAAACGTCTGGTTTAATGCCTAACACGCTTAAAATGAAAATTTAGGCAAAGATTATTTGAGCTAAACAAAGTGGGATTATAATAATAAAATGATTCAGTATAAGGATATTTTAATAAAGTGCCATAAGATACGTAGTGATATCCGTAGGTTAATAACATTTCCTGTTTAGGAATATTAAAAACAGCCAATATTAGAGAAATGTTAAAGGTGGTATTATATTTGGTCTAAATTATGAAATCAAATAACGTATGTGCCGGTAAGTTGTCCATGCGTTGATTTCCAATTGCATCTGCTTTAGTAGGCTAACTGAAAGAACAAAAGTATAAGCGCGGAGAATTCCAACTAGTGTTCCAGTTAGTTTGATACGGTTTATTTAGATATTGGGAGATTTTCTCGACCTTATTTTCCCTTGATTATGATAGAATCTAGTGATACTACTAATGCATATGAATTGTTATCGAAAATTTTTAAATACGTGAAAAGTAATCATTATGTGGATTTTGGAGCGATTCGTTAAACATGAGTGTATTCGTTAGAGATATGCTCTAGACTCAATGTTCTGATTTGCCATAGACTATTTATTTATATTCATACCTATCGGCTGATGGTACATACAAGTTAGTTACAAGTGTCAGTTTAGTATAAGACGGAATGCTATTTCATTGAGATATAGTGATTATAAGTTATTGAAATCAGTTAGGCCTATGTGCCACGTTTTTAGGTGATGTGGTTCTGCAAGATGTATTCGTCTAAATAAGTTTTTACAAGATGATTAACAGTGAGTGATGCTCATGAGATTACCAGGGAGAACATAAGTTATAACCAAGGGGAGTACATTCCCAACTCATGTCTATGATAATGGCTTGATGTTTAGTCAATGTTTGGGTAAATGCGACAGTGATGTTCCCAGTTTGCAGGAGATTTGCTCGACTGCTTATACTGATTGTTTGCATGCATGATTGTGTCGCTAAACCTCCAATTAGACTGACAAGATTTTGAGATATTTACTGAATGAGCAACTGATAAACATACTGTAATCATCTGTAGTGAATGAAAAGAAAAACAACACTACTTAATGATAATTATAAGTCAATTTGCTGACCGATTTGTCAATAGTTTCGTCAATTTTATCAATCATATTACGTGATTGTCAAGTCATGACAATGCTTTATGACGATATCCTGAAACCATTATGTCTAACTAATTATAGTGTTGATTGAGGATTAGCCGGTGGAAAAATAGGTATTGTTGCTTTAGGTGATTTGAAATTATCAGAAATTTGTAGCGTTGAAGAAACCGAGCCGCCTAATCATATTATAAATTTCAATTCAAGAATATACATCTAGTGTTAATTTCAGTAATAGTTTCCGGAGTTTTAATTTTAAATGTTTGTTTAGCCAACAACTACCTGATAGTTTAGCTATCATACTAAGGCAGTATGCTAGTACTCAAATTTGTAACTTTATTATCTAAACTATGTCTGTCTTTTTATGTTACTAATATGGTAGACCGATTGACAAACCCAAATACGTATAGCAAGAATGACTATGATGGATTCGGTGAGAAATGCTAAAGACGATTCAAATGACTTTCGAATTCAAAAGGCATGGAGATATAATGCAACGCATTACGGGGTAGTTTAACATGTAGGTTATTGATGTATATGACAATTTTAAAAATAGTAAAAATGTCCGAGAAAAGTTTTAAAGCTAAGAAAACTTATGGAACATTAGGTAGGGGTATGACTCTTTGTACGCTTTCAATAAGAAGTTTCTGCATTTAGCCTAGTGACACATGTGACAAAAGCAACTGGAAACTACATACATGTCAAGTACAAAAAACCATCCAGTAAAAGTTAAACTCGCCTGGATTATTTTTGTTTTTGGATTATTCAGTAGACGACATATGTAGCATCATTCGTGAGAAGTAATGATTCAAAAGCATTCAGAATAAAACATGCAGTATGGCAATTAGTTCCAGGGTTCTTGGTCTTTACAGATCACAAACCACTAACAAATGCATTAAAAGCGAGAGCCGAGAAATACTCACCGCGAGAAGTACGACACCTTGACTATATATCACAGTTCACAAGTGATATCCGACATGTCAAAGGTCGGGACAATCTGGCTGCAGACGCTTTATCTAGATTAGAAATGAACGTGCTACAGCAGTCTACAGTAGACTTCGAGACGCTGAAGCACGAACAAGAAAAGGATCCAGAATTACGAAATCTTCTTAAAACAAATAATTCAAGTCTTAAACTAAAAAGGGTAATCTTCGCCTATCGACGGTATTCTAATTTACTGTGACACGATCAAGGCATTGCCTCGACCTTTCGTTCCCAAAAGTATGCGAAAGTTGATATCTAATAACTTCCATGCTTTGTCTCATCCTGACGCAAAAGCTTCAACTAAACTAATCAACGCCATATATATATGGCCGAATTTACAGAAGGATGTACACAAATGGGTCATGCCAACAATCAAAGGTTATTCGTCACACAAATTCACCCATAGGTGTTTTCTCGCAACCAGATGCACGTTTTGCCCATGTGCATATCGACTTGGTAGGTCCTTTACCACGTTCGAACGGTTTTAATTATCTTTTTGCGTGCATAGATCGATTCACCAGATTCCCTATAGCCATCCCGATAGCGGACATCACAGCGGAAACAGTAGCCAAGGTTTTCATGCAGAACTGGGTAACCATTTTTGGTACACCCATAACAATAACGACGGATAGAGGAGCACAATTTGAATCAGAACTATTCAATAACTTGGCTAAACTTCTAGGCTCCAATAGGATACGCTGTGCGGCATATCATCCTCAGGCTAATGGGATGGTAGAACGTTTTCACTGTCAACTAAAGACCGCTCTTATATCTCACTCAAACCCCAATCAGTGGACAGAATTCCTACCGTTAGTTATGTTGGGAATACGAACATCTGTTAAAACTGACGCACAGTGTTCAGCAGCGGAAATGGTTTTCGGAACAACTCTGAGACTACCAGGTGAATTTATTAACCCTAATACTAACAGTCAAAAACTTAATTTAGAAAATTACATAGATCAACTACGGGACCACATGTCCAAACTTAAGCCAATTAATACTTGTAAACAATTGCGATCTATATATATACCTAAAGATCTAAACAATCGCACGCACGTCTGGATAAGGTGTGACAAAATAAAAGCACCGCTTAGCCCTCCGTTTGAAGGTCCTTTCAAATTCGTCTCAAGAAAAGATAAATCTTTCATGATAGAAAGGCATGGAATCACGGACTTCGTAAGTATTGATAGGTCAAAACCAGCTTATCTCGATCATAAACCACCGTACGTGTTGTTAGATCGCTTACCTGACAAAACAATTGCGGATTCGACATGTAAAATCGGTAAATCTTTACAAGTGACTAAGACGGTTAGATGGGCACATCCAATTAGTCAGTCAAGAATATTGACAGTTTTGGCTTCAAAATAAAATCTAATCACGTCGTGCTCACCAGTTTCGTGCCTTCTGGTAACTCTCGCGTTATTTATAGAAGAAACCAGACTCGTAGGAAAATAGGTCTTTATTTTGATCTTCGCGCAGTCACAGTGGAGCGTGGGATTCCTTACTCAGACAAACAAAACCTCTCAACATAAAATATAAGATAATTAGGAATATAACGCCTAAACAAAATAACGAAGAGATCAACTCTTAACCAACCAATCCAAGCTGTTACACTCTCTCCATATTTTTCTTTCTTTCCTCAAAGTTATCACATATCATTTTTATTATTATGGATTTTGTATGTTCATAAGTGGACTTTATTTTATCGTAATTTTGGAATTAATTGGAGGTATAACCTTTGGTATATTGTAATTTTTCTCCCATTATAGCCAGCAGAGTTTTTTATGTAAGGCAGCAAAAACTACAGAGAACAAAACACGTCTTGAATCACAGACTATTATTATGTAAATAACGATTCTTGCTTCATTTTGATTGATTGCCAGATGCAAGATCAAAATTACGAACGAAAGTGGAGATTATCCTTAGTCTTTCACAGCATAATTTCCAAAATTCTTAAACGAAGCAACGTGGAACCGAAAATATCATAATTCAAAATTATAAATGAAGATGTTAAACGGTTAAGTAAGACAGCATTATCCAAAACTGTGAACTTAAAGATATCCAAAATAACACTTATTAGCCAATTAAACACTCAGTTTTTCCTGTAACAATGTGCAAACCCAGTTCGACTTCCAGAATTTATGGATCTTCTTCATTGAGTGTGGATTTAACCTCTTAAATGAACAGGCTTAAAGCTCCATATGTTCAGTTAAACCTGCTTCCACTCCACTGCAATCAACTATTGTTTTCATTTAACATTCCCTACCGTATAGTAAACACGTTTTCGTACATAGCTACTCAATGAGACGACCTCACGAAATGTAATATGAAGGACTTTAAAGTCCTTCTTCGCAAACCTAAATACCATATCATCGATGGAAATAGGACTAACGGTAACGTCAATATTGACCGTCCTAATGCCGCGTATTTAGAAAGAGACCATGAAAATATTGAAATTTTTCCTGAGCACTGGAGCGAAACGAGACTCACAATTACGGAATCTCACAGGAAAATCAGAAATTATGAAGAAATTTTGCCGGTATCTGACAACCGGCCTAAAACAACGTGCTCCAAAGATTATTGCATGTAAGGCACCACACACATTTTGTCTTGATTTTTCGTAATGTTTTGTCAAAAACACCAAGGACAGGAGTTATTTTTTATGTTCATATATATGTGGATATGATTTATGTTTTTCCAAAAAATCCTGAAATATCTTTGTTCGAAAACGGTTTCCACGCTATCGCATGTTGACAAAACGAATATATACCAGTTTATTCTCTTTTATTGCCTGTTCTGTGTTCCTGAGCATGTACGAGTAAATTCCGACATTCATTTACAATTTGTTTTCTTTTCCATGACGGTTGGAAATAAATGAAAACCGACGAAGAATGTGATATGTCAAAGTTTTCATGACATCCTTTCTTTGCTGTATTGTGCCGCGCAGCCCCTTATATTAAGTAAAGACGGTCAAATTCTGCTGAATACGACAACCTGTTTGAAAAGTGTTTACCAACGAAAAGATCATTGGTTTAAACTTCTGGTTGTTTGCGTCTCAGGGTTATCACTACCCGACTAGTGGAGTGAGTTGTAGGTATAAACAAATCCCCAAAATAAATAGTTCCGTAAGTCTTCGGCATCAATGCTGGACTCACTAGATCTACTGGTCATTCCTTGTTGAAGGCGCTCGATCACGCATCCGCGCTAAATCACGGGTGAGGACGCCGTGCTTCACATTCCTTGCAACTGTTAGCCAGCTGAGGCTTAATCCTTCCCAACATATAGATAGCCTTTCAAATGCATCTTCGAACCACCTCATTTCTGACTTGAGATTTGACTAGGTTGGCATGCCTTGATTATATGACTGTCACGTGTAAGAGCGTTGTCAGATTCCGATAACCTATGCCACATTTGGCATCAGATGACACGCATGTAGACAAAGAATACTGAAGTTTCATTTCACGTTATTCGCTCATATATACGCGTACGCATGTAAGTGGCTCTTAACTTTGGAAGGAGGAACTTAAAACATATATGTAGTATATCGCCAGACGACGTATCTCACTGTAGCATGTGTGTGCTGCTAAAGCATACTATTGAACCACAATCACTTATTTTGTATGTATCAGAATGGCCATCGAAACAGGAACACTAATTAATATCATAATTAGAAATTACTTATGGAAACTAGTCAACAAGCTTATGTAGCAATGGTAGAAATAAAAATTATATTGGGGTTTAATGGTGTCACTGCTAGCCTACTGAATTTGAAATGAAATGATAGGTGTTTCTAACTGATGCAATCTTCAGTGGATGTTACACAAATTAATAACCTCCCATCCCCAATAAACCCAACACAGTAGCCAGATTGCTATGTTTATTAATTACCTAAAGACATCAGACAAAATCTGACAAAATGAATGATTTCTTTGCGACAAGTAGTATAGGTACTACCATATGGATCAAACAATGTTGCCAATTGATCATTTTGCGTTAGTCATTTTTGACCTGGATGATGCTCTGAAAACCAACCAAAGCCCAGTGATTAGTTGCTAGACAGAGACGACTTGAGTTGACTGGTTTAATTACATTTCCCTAACCCTATTGGACAATGTCAGTCGATGGGCCAAAGTAGGTCATACTTATATAAGGTACCGTTCACCCAAACGACTATAACAGAACTGACCTCATAGATATTATGATGTGAATTCATTCAAGAAAAATTAAGAACATTTAGTACAATGCAAATAACTGTACAAACACAATTCCTAAAGCATTATTAACCTTGATAGTGACATCCGGAAATTGGGATTTGAAGAATTCAGCAGAGCAGTATTTAGACATCGCGTTACAACAATTCTTCGCAAACGTACTGTTGCTATGTATGTTATAAAGTTATTAAAAAAAACAGATGGCTAATTATCCTGCATGCTCAACGCTATAAATCAAAGGAATTCTAATGCTCATTTTAAGTGTCTTATATATTGTTGTAGTATTTACAGGTTGTAATTGGCAGACTAATGCTATATTCCAATTTATATACTGGGTACATATTAGTTATTATTGTTGATAAGCATCAGCCGGTCTTTAGACCAGCTAATCACATTATTCAAGTCTTCCTGAAGTGCGCATGCATCTGCGTCTCCCGTCATTACTCGCCAGATTTTTACATCGTCAAAGTATCAAAATTAGTAAAAAACTATTTAAATATATAGTTCAGTATCCCATTCCTGAACTTTTTGTAAGTAACTTCTGGTAGACTTCGTAGAAGCGCTTGGAAAAATGAAGTCACTTCATTTGAGCAGAAACGCATGTTACAGTATGTGAAAATGAAGTATTTCCAGATAACTTACTAGAGGATATTCTTGTGTCCGTAGTGGAACACTTAACGTTTTTATCATCATTATTATCACTTAATACTACCTATCCGCTTCACACAACGATCTTAATTCTTCATCTAGGTGATACAATGAATTCATTAAAGCATGAACACCGAGTGCTTATCGATGAACTAACCGAGACAATTTTTGATGCTTTAGATTCTGATGATATCTTTGATGTCATTTTTGCATTTGTGGAAAGCAAATATCAAGCTGAATTAAAAGATGGTAAGAACATACCTGTTCCAATATATAGTCATTATATCTAAAAGTAAATAATCCTAAACTTAGACTTCATATAATCCAGCAAAGATTTTCTTTGGCTTTGGAAGAATGCGGTTTGATCGATGAAATAATCGAAAGTTTTCCAGAACTTAATCTGAACGCACGCTTAGATGAGCTTAAAAAGGAGCAGTCAACTTTACAAAGTAATATATTGGAATTGAACGGGAAGATTGATGCCATAGTTGATGAAATGACAAGACTCCAGATAAAGTATTTAATTCTTACCCAGTTATTTTTTGCAAATACTCTTTAGTTCTTTCGGTCGCGTTCTGCGTTTATTTGATAATCGTGTAATTGATTTAGCCAAGGACGAGGAAGAAATAGTTGTTATTGAGAAACCGAATAAGTATGTTTTTCAATTAAAGTTCCATACTACTTATAACCTATGTAGAGCTTTGGTGTCAGGCTGTTTTAAGTTATCAGTAGACTATCTTGAATAGTCACAACACCTACAACCCATATTTTTAATATTTATAACTACAATATTCGGGATTACTGTGCCTTCAAAATAAATTTCCATATGTTAACTAGTTGTAAGTGTATCTAGCAATATGTGTAATATATTATATATATTGCTAACAAATTTTATTCCTGGTCATCAACGTTATATCGGTTGCAAGGGAAGTAAATTTAATAGGCTATAATTTGGTGTATACACCAGTTAGTCAAAGCTTCACATATTTTAAAACTCAGTATGATATTACTTAGCCTAGCACGAGTATTACACTTATCAGTTAATATATCTAGAGGACTGAGCCAGTGGTCACTTAATTACTGGACGGGTTGAACTGTATTCATATTATGGCATGGTAATTTTCATCATAAACTAACATCAGCTAGAGATTCATTTGAAACGAGGGAGCAGTTCATAAATATTTCATTCTACTTTGAGCTTTCATAGCAAAGTTCATTTACGATTCTAGATAGAATTAGATTCGAAATCTTCGGATCTCACGGTAAGCACAATGTCTTTAAACCACTAAGTCAAAACCTGATAAATCATTTTTCCAATCTAAGTCAATTTATGTTATAGCGCTATTCTCATCCAATGCCGTTGCTAGTTTTAGGTTCCAACTTAAAGGGTTGGAAATTTATTTCGAAACTAGCGACGAGTGAGCATTTGGTTGTAAAACAGCTGTCCAATGTTTTTGATGAAGTTTTGTTCTCTGAGCTGGCTGGTTTGGTCGTGTAGCTTTCATTGTTCTTCTGAACAACATCATCAGCACAAACTTCACGTAGAAGTGAATTTCTCCATCAAAATCATCTACTTGAACTAAAAATCTCCACCATCTCAAGCTGTCCAATGTTTCCTAGTCTTAGATGTTTTTTCAGCTAACTTCGGTTTATAGTGGAAACTACTTATATTCGATCTTTGCAAAACTACCCCTCTATTTACATTAGTTATACTTGACACAAATGCTTCCACGGAAATTAATTCAATTTTTTTTTGTTATTTCAATTTAGTAGAATTCTGGAATCAACCATAAATCATTCCAGTGCTCCTGTTTGGAGAACATTACAGCCGTCAGAGTTACTACTTGGGTTGTAAGTGTTATTGTTGTAATTACAAATTAGTAGGATACTTTGTATAGTATTGACTAGATTTTTTTTTAGTAATATTCCTGTGAGCTAATCTCATCGCTTGGAATAGAACTTGTTATGTTTTTTGAAGGAAAACCTATAAAAGGCCCCTATATATACATAAATTTATAGATTTTGTGGACGTCGGAGCTTTTTATAGGAATATGTCTAAAATATCAGGAGAGCTCTGACTTTAGAGATTAGAACCCAAATCGTTCGATCATTACTCACAGTGATTGATATCGACCCACTTGGGTTTTTTAATAAATTTTTAATACAAGATGAGAAATCACGGCTGTTTCTCTCAGTCAGTAGTTAAACATTATACTTTTTGAAAATGTAATCAGTTGGATTTCAATTTCTTTTATTATAATTCGTGTTCGTCCTTTCAACTTCATGTAGACAACTCACACCATCTCAACCAGTCTTATATCGTAAAACACAACATACATGGTTTCCCGGTCGCGTGTTATCATGTCATTTGCCTAATTCAGATCCCTCTACACCTAAATCAGATAAGGATCGGGCTAAGGAGAATGAGAATGCTCAGTACACTATTGCTTTGGACACATCTTCAAAGTCAAAATCAGAGATTTGTTTTGCCGTAACTTCATCATTAGCGCTAGCTTTTTCTGCATCCGAATTAAAACAGAAGTATCCAGTCGGCGCCCGTGTCGTTTGTAAGTGATAAGTCATAACTGTATATTTAATTTAATTCTTGGTAAACTTTTTGGTTCGCAATCAATAATAATGAGGTTTGTATACATGTGTGTCTTTGGAAGTTCCTATTGTCAATACTGTGTAGAGTTCCATCATTGTGTGTTTATATCCATTCATTAATTTCTTCTGGATCTTCAATGTTTTCCATGGTTTTCATTTTCTTATTTTTTTCGTTCCTTTTCAACTAAAATTCTATTTTTATTTTACCTTTTCTATAAATATTTCATGCTGGCCTTGTTTAAAGTAATTCAATCCTTAATTTAATTCGTTTACCAACTACGGATTTATTTATCTGTTAAGATACTTGTTTCTTAGTATTTTTCGGACACTTCACTCCACTAGACCAGTCCCCGAATCAGGGTACGGTCGAATAGGAACGAAATTACATTCCAAGTAAACCAAGTTGAATGGGATTAATAATCACAATAAAAAAACGTTAGTTTATTTAAAATTTTACACCAGAAGATTCGAATATCTCCAATTATGTGCTAGTGCTGGTTGTCTGAGAATGAAACATTCAGCTTTCTCCAACACATTACTGCATGAAACGTTTCGGTCTAATCTATTTTCTGCTAACAGTACCCATCTTTGATCAACATTTTCAAGTGACCTCTAGTGATACAACTTAGCTGTCTAACTTAAAGTATATGGAGTGGTGGGATGTAAGTATCAGAATATTTAGCTTATCGGTCTTTGGTCATCGAGTCTTTGTTCTTGTTCTCAGATTAAGTGAACTCGTGATAGCTTCAAACCTAGCAAATTTGGCGATGGTGGTTTCGGAAACATGGATCCTTGTAAACTTGAATTATTACTCGAGCAGCAGTTGAAACTAATTCAAATGTTGACAGATATCAAAATTTCGCCTCCCACACAGCCTAGCACATCTAATGCAACCACAGTATCATCAGTAGACGGCATCGCAAATAGCATTGCTGAGTTTCATTATTGATCCTGATGCCAACATTACTTTTGACATGTGGTTCCGGCGTTATGAAGACCTATTTAAATTTGACTGCTAATCCATTGGTATTTCCTCGCGTGGGTTCGTATCCCATCCCCGTCGCCAATTGTCATAGTGTTTTGGGGCTAATAAATTTTCACTTATACGAGTCTTTGTGTTCTTACTTTCGCGTCGTGGGGATTTCGGAGGTCCCTCGTTCCGAGTATAAGTGATCAGCGTTTTTCCGGCACAACAATCAGCGACGACCAGATATACCAGAGGCCTAATGGTTGAAACATATTTACTTTAACCACTAAGGTAGTCTTTGCTTTTATTTGTGTGCTAACATGTAGAATGAATTGTGCTAATAAATATTTATGTCAGTTCCTATATCGTTTTCAGCTGACTAATTATGGCATACTAACTCATCAGTTAATTATCCTAAAGCTAAAATAAAACTTTATTGAGTTCAAATTATTCGCTCGTTTTTGTTGCATAAAAGTACGGTAGTAATGTGGCTATATTTTCGAAGTAAACTATCTACGAAATATTCATTTTGAAATGTAAGAAAAATTTTAGCAGAAAGGGAAACAAATTTGTAACAATGGTGAACTGATCTTCGATGTTTGATAGAAAATTTCAAAAAACATCTAGTGTCACTTACAATAATAAAAGTGTTGTTGATAGTCACTTTGTATTTGTATTTTAAAAACGAAAACCTGAAACATCCCACTTATGTATAAATGTGTTAATCAGAATCATCTGTTCTTAATGAGTAATGAGTAGTTTTTTTATTCATAGGTAAACGAAATCTTCATTTATTTTCACTTCTCTATTTCGTATAGTGTGTCACATCTTGAAATATCCTTTCATTTTCGGGATTTGTTCTTTAATTTTTAAGAGCTACCCGTTTGTATTTAGGATTCATTTGTATACAAAAATGTTACATGTCATAATTCAATGAAAGGCACACATCAGTAGCTAATGGAAATGAATAAAAATGAAAAATTAATCAATTATACTGGAGCTACTTAAAGGGGTTAGAGATTATTTTACAAACCCTTTACTATTCATTAAGTGATTAGGTGCCGCGTAACAAACTTCAATGTTATCTTTTTATTAGATAATCAATGTACAACTACCAATATGGAAAGGTCAGGTATCTGGTTGACGTGTTGTTTGGTTGCCATGTGGTTTGTTTCACAATAAGCTTCACTGAGATAATTTATGGTTGCCTGTTCTAGTCCTCAAACTAATTTATTTATTTATTTATTTGAACACATAAATATTGGTACAAGGGGGCACCAAATATATATGCGCCACACAGAACAATGAGAATTTAAAGAGAAGGGAAAAAAGGTAAGGAACGTAGGGAATTATAAAAAAAGAACAATAATGGGGGAAACGTAAAGGTACAATCAGAGGAAATCTTACAGTTAAGGAAGAAGCAACCACTTTTTATGAAGAAAGTAAAAGAAGGTTACAACAGGATCGCCACTGGCTTCTATTCTGAGCGATATCTGATAACGTTTCTAGCCACTGTGTTACACCATCTCTAGGACCCCAGCCAGGGAGTCGTGAAGGACCAACATAAGCCAGTCCTTTGCAGCTTTCTTTCATACCACGACACCATGTCATATACTGACCACCTCTCCGCTTTTTCCAACCAGTCCCATAGTCGGCAAATAATGTAGGACGAGGAATTCTCTGGGACGACATTCGTAGAACATGTCCAAGTCACCGAAGTCGGTGTTTCAAGAAGGTGACACCAATTGCATTATCGTCTCTGTGACCGAACACTCGATGCCGAACCTCTGCATTACTGACATGGTGTTGCCACTGGATGCCAGCAATCCTTCGGAGACAACGATGATCGAACACAGAGAGTCGTCTAACATCCCCAACTCGGAGAGGCCAGGTTTCACAAGCATAGAGCAAAACTGCTCCCACCGACGCGTTGTAGATCCGACCTTTTACAGCCAGACTGACATCACAAAAGCGTCCCATGGAAGCCGGTGACCAAGAAATTGGTTCATACGCCATTTGTTCCCGCAGGATACTGGAACCCATGTGCACCATTGATTTTGGATCCGGTTATAGTGCCGGACGTTCGCTTTTCGTCCTCTCACTTTCGTAAACAACACCATCGCCACGAGAAGGCAGTGAGTAGGATTTCCCTGGTAGAGGCTATATACGCGTGGCCGTGTGAGAGTATTTCGAGAGGGAGGGCGAACCCATCCCACTCTCGGCCATACCAGAGCATATGGGGGCCCTCAAACTTATAGTTATTAATAATATAATTTAAATCTTTTTCAATGATATTTTAATGTGTATGTAGGTTGTGTACACCTTGAAAATCAGTGTGTGCATGTTGAACGATATTCCGATATTTGCACATGATTATTGCTTTTTTATCGTGAGCTCATTAGATTTGTTAAGTAGTTAGTAAATATTTCAGTGTTTCTATAAATTATTGAAGATAGTTGATCCAATTTAGTGTAATCGTTGTCATTACATCCTTTTATTTGAATCTTTAAATGTAAGATACACCATAGAAAAATTATGGTATATTTATACTCTTTATTTATGAGGGAAGAGAGACTCTTAACTTCATTGTCGATTCTTGTCTCCAGTGATGTGTAATTTTATGAGAGCAGTCGAAACCACAAGCTGTATAACTGTTAGCATGAAGTTTATTTTTCGTCGATTTGTCAGGTTCATTATTGGCATAGTAAATATCTGATAAAAACTCTAATCTTTTAACTTTGAATTTCATCATTTACAACAATTTAGCAATATATCGAGATGATACCGGTGGAATTGGTTATTATTCCGGTTTGATTGCTGAACCTCCAAGTGAACGAAATAATCAGAGGTAGGGATAAAGTTCAACTGTATAACTTTTAATTACTTTGTTTTATTTAGGTATTTATTATTCTTTGATGATGGTTATACGCAATATTCACCACCGAATGAAATCTATCGCATATGTCACCAATGTAAGTTTACGATCAATTCTCATTTTGATTTCCATAGCGAAAGAAAATTGGAAAGAAGCCACTGAATCATCTCAGGAATTTATTAAACGTTATTTGGCTCAGTATCCTCAGGTCAGTAAGATTTTTGTCTAAAAGTTGTTTCAAGTACTACTGAATTTTTGTTGTTTGATTTTCCCGAAAATATCACCTTGGAATTTAGAAGATTTCATTCTAATACTTAACACTGTATTATTTAATTATTTCACTATCAAAACTCGTGGGAATCTTTTTAAAAAGTCCCATGAAATTAGCAACCGAAGGACAAAAAGGTTTATTAAACACTTATACCTATTTCGGGGATGAATGTCTTAACTCTGTAGCCTGAAAAATGAAAAAAACATGTTCGGTTCGAAAGTAGTAAGTTCAGTTATTAGACCTCAAAAATATAAGTTCTATAAAAAATTGCTGTAAATAACTAGTAACTATTTTTCGCTTGAGATTCTTAAATACCATTTTATGTAAATTTCTAATGAGAAAGCTGAGGTGTTGAGTCATTTCATAAACAGCAATAATATAAAATGAGAAGTGCATCATTTTGAGTAAGTTTGATACAATCCTTAATTGTTTAGGTATAACGGTAGTTAAACTGTAATATCTGTTCTCTTTGTTTTATCACTCACGGATTAAGACAAATCAGATGTGTCAATTCAAGGATGCTCCTATATTCTTCGTAGTAGATTCTTCCAGTCCTTGCAGTTGTAGTGCTCTTTATGACCGTTTTACATGAATAAGACTATGGTTGTTTGTCATTCACCCTCGTTTTGTTGAAAATGATTTCTATGATTCCCAAAAATTGTTTGCATGCCTTTTTCAGCGTCCCATGGTGAGGCTAAAACCTGGACAGACTGTTGAAACTGAATTGGATGGTGATTGGATGAAGGCAACTGTGGAAAAAGTTGATGCAAGTTTAGCTCTTATGAAGTTCTCCAGAACCCATTCTGAATGGATTTATCGTGGCTCCACGCGCCTGGAACCACTTTTCAGTGATCTGGTAAGCTAGATACCTATTTGTTGATCAGTATGATGGATATTGTTTTGAGAAACTGTATTGCAAAAGTCGGTGGTTTTAGTGGATTAAAAGATTGCATTATAATTTGGATCACAAACCGAGTTAACCAAAAGTACCGCGGAAACTAGGCGGTACTACACAAATTAATCAATGATAATGTAAAACCACTGGATTTAATTAGAACCAAGCATGTTTTCCCAGCACAATTTGTTAAAAAGTCCTATATGCAAGTACAAAACATGCTTTTCAGTGATTTTTTTTAAAACTGATAGTGCTTCGCGATAATTTTTCTATTTGTAACTAAACTTAATTGTTGTTTGCTGTACAAAAATAAGTATCTTTAGTAAAGTAATTACTTCTGTCACGTCTCAGCATTATGTGAAATTTTTCCCCTAAAAGTGTTTTTATTCTTTTAACATACAAATTGCTATATATATATGACCAAACTCTCGTCAAGTTTCACTTATTCTGTGGAACTATTGTGCCCGATAATGACTACACAAATCGAAATATCAACACAGGAGTTAACTCAGTGAGGAAACGTGACGCAGATACACCAAAAAATTTGTACTAAACCCCTATTACCTTCTTGACTCTGCCTCCGACCAACCACTCAGAAGGAAAACAAAGTAGAAGGTTCATTTCCCAATTCAATTGACAACGATGGTGGGAGAATGTTCCGGACAATGTAGTCTTAAATTGTCCTAGTTTACCTGTGGTAGAAAATTTACTCAGCAGCATTTATTCAAAACATATTTTATTATGTTTTATATTTCCAAGGTCCAACTCTCATATACTGTTTCAGAAAAAAAGTTGTTTGTCGAATCACTGACACTGCCCTGGTTTAATTAAGTTTTATCTTCACAATTATTTGCACATTTTCAGCTTTCTAGTCAAAGTAAGAGTGTACCAACTCATAATCAACGAGTAGAGGTTGAGTATAATAGTGTGGATGTTTGTAAGTCACTTTTGTTTTGTTGAAAGCTTTATATGTTCATGTTTTTAGCTACATTTTATGATATAACTAGTTGTGTAGAGAACTTGCGCTTTTATTCTCTAAGTTATAATATTATTTCACTTTCCTGATGTCCATGAAATTAGTTTACTTCGAATGGGATCTTCATAAGTTGATGGTAGTTAAAGAATTATTATCAATCAGGAATTGCAAGTTCCAAGTTCCCTGGACAGTATGTACTTTAACCATGGATAAAAATATCATCAAGTGAAAAACTTAAAGGATAAAACACCATGCACAAGCAAATTCATCATACAAATGTTTAGTTCGAATTTCTTCAATATCAATCCTATTCATACCAGAGAGGTTGTCTAATCACTTTTAGATACTAAATTTCAATCGTTGATTCACAAATTCAAGTTCCGTTTACACCTTACAAAGTATGAAACTGTATTGTTTGGCTAGTACTCATGAAAATGGTGTGAATTGCACCTCTGGTTTATTAATATACCTGTAGTTATCGTGTCATTTTGTTTCTGTATTCTTGTCTATAGATTATCTTTATTTACCCTACTATTCGAAAAGTAGAAGCATTGATCGTTGATTAGAGGTCAATACCCATCCAGATAAACGTTTTAATGTAAAAACTTTTCATTCCAACGTATAATTTCTTTGACTGGTAAGAGGATTAGATATAAAGTGTTACTTATATTAAACATATAGATTTGAAGGTAACTTTCGGAACCATATAATCTAAGAACGCATCAAATTACTGACAAAAGATTGTCAATGCAAATGAAATTTTAAATCGACAAACAAAACAACTTATGTGAACAGTTTCTTAAGTAAACGATTCACTACTGACGATACTGAAATTGGAGGAAATTAAAAAGATAAATATATGCAGATGATGGATTTTTCATAATTTAAATATACCAAAGATTTGGTTTTATCAATTTTGCTAATTATGATTCGCATGAGTTGTAAATTGTTTCCAAGGATTGAATGTCAGTCATCATTTAAACGTTATTTGGATGTTTTTTTAATGTTTCATGTGTGATCTTTTAAATGAAGACAAATGGGACATAATTAAACTACGTGTAATAACTAATTATACATTGAAGTGTCTATGTTTTAAATGTGACTGTTGTTTAAAGTTTTTATATGCATGGGATATTCACGTTCAATATTTCGGTTACGCTTTCCACTAATATAGCAATTAATCATTCAAGGAGATATTCGCGGTTATTCTTAAATGAAATTCAACAACTGCCTATTCGTTAATGAATTTGAATTAACTTGCTAAGTGTATATCATGACCTTTCATATATGGTTTATGATTCGTATTAAGGGGAATAGATTTCTTTTTTAAGGACAGTGCGTACGAAAGTTCTTTTGGAGAGCTTTTACTAAGGATTAAAAAGCGACCACAACCAGATCAATAAACGTGACATTCATGTTTAAGTGCAGTTGTTTATCTCCTCGAAATTTAATAATCACGAGAATACAGGTTGTATGTTTATTAAAAAGGATGCTTCTAATGATTGATGAGTGAAATTCCCAGTTGTTAAGATCTATGAGTAAAATGTCAATCGAAAGACAAACACAATGATATGATTTGACCGAGTGATAGCTACTCACGAGACTGCATTAATGACTTAAGTCCCCAAAATCTAAGACAACACTACTAGTCAGATTGAATAGGTTTTACATGTAATAAAACAACATGCTTTTACACACAATATGAATACAAAATAAGCAGAATAAAATATCGTGGACAATTAGAGGAAGTAAACTTGTAGGTCACTCATTCTTTAGTCAAATTATCCATGGCTGTTAGACCTAATTTTTGGGTATCATATCAATATATCATGATTATTTTTCTGATTTTAGTGATCATTATGACGTAACATTTTAATATGAATTATTGATGCACTTAATTACTGCCTAGATTTCCATATTGTGGCTAACAGATGTAAGCAGTGCTAAGTATTTACGATCTGCTAGTCATAATACTTTTCTGTAAATGTGCTAAATATTCTAATTTGTTCCTTTGTACTATTTAACTTTGTCTTAATTCAGTTATTTGTTTATTCTGAAGAAGCCGACTCACACTAAGTTATGAAACATCAGCAATTTAATTTTTTGTTCAATAGGTTATTATAAATATATCATTATTTTGTAAATGTTGGTAGTTTTCTCCCTGAACTATCCATAGAGTTAACAGATTTTCATAAATTAAAGAAGCTTATTTTTAACCTTTTATTTACACTTATCAGATTTTGAAATTATTTAACTATTACCTTAATTAATTATTTTTTAACTTTATTAAAGCATTGGACTCAAGTGCTAAACGTCGTAAAGCTCGTAAGTCGGCTACAGGCAATCAAAATACTGTTGTACCAGTTCATACATTGTCTAATGGAGATTCACACAAAATTCGTAATAGTATTAATCAAACTAATAAGTCGTTAAATTATAATGATGAAGCATTAAAAACTATTCCTAAAAAGAGTTCTGAAAAAATTACCAACGAACAATGTCTAAGTATGGATCCAATTACTAATTTGTCTGAATTGGAATCAACTGGTACCAAAACAAGCTATTTAGATAATTTATTCAAAGAATTTAATTATAAACCATTCGGTAAGTCATTGATTTGTTGTTTAAGTGTAAATGCCATGCATCCTCTCTTTCATAATATGTTTTGTAGATTTATTATGTGTAAATCTGATATATGTCCCGTTGAAATAAAGCAATTTATAGTTTCAATTGTGGTTTTATCCATCATATTATAATTTCTGTCTGATATTTATTTTTAAATAATTAAACTTTCTAAATTATTCTGCTTTGGTTGAATTGATCTTTGCGTACAGGGTTGGTAATGTGAACCGGAGTAATTAATCTTGTTGTTGCACAATATGAACTAGCAACTTACATGTCATCGATATTGGTTTCCCGTGTTTTTTTTAAAAAAAACTTCATTCCTTTATACTCTTTATAGTGATGCGGTCCAGAAAACAAGGCTATCTTAATTGTTCTAAATAAGCGTTCGCGCGCGAGACTGAAGGCCCTGGGTTCGAATCCCGCGAGTGGGATCGTGGATGCGCACTGCTGAGGAGTCCCATACTAGGACGAAACGGCCGTCTAGTGCTTCCAGGTTTCCAACGGTGGTCTAACATCAGTCGGTTCATGATCTCAATGAATAACCAAAGTACACTGATATTATGAAACAGTGATTTGTCAATTAAAGTAATCCCTTTTCAACAGTTGGATCTTAGTTTTAAACCCTCCTCCGCCCTGGTACGGCTGAGATTCGTGAGAGTCAGCTCTCCCTCTCGAAACGCTCTCACGTGGCCACGTGCATACAACCACTGCCACGGAAGTCCTACTCATTGCCTTCTCTCAACGGGGTTGTTGTTTACGAAATTAAGAGGACAAGAAGCGAATGTCAGGCGCTTTAACCGAGTTGGTGGATATGGAGGATCCACTCAGGTGAATCGGAAAACCCTGATTCCAAACCAATGGTGCACATGAGCTCCAGGATCCTGAAGGGAACAAATGGCCTATGAACCAATTATTGGTCACCGGCTACCATATGACTGCATCTGCTGACGTTGCTCCACTGCTTTGTGGATCAGATATTTAGGTCGATGTCTCGAAGTGTAGTCCCCTAAAAACCACCTGCTTCGGTTTGGTCACCCGGGCAATATCCCAGCCCCCACACAAGTAGAATGATTTATGTGGCGTATATGTATTCGGTGCCTCCTTGTACCAATGTTTGTGTTTAAATAAATAAAACTCCGCTTAATTCAGTTTAAGGTACTAAATAGTGTCATCCATCGTCGCGAAACGTATGGCTAAATCTGAAGACATAAAATTTTGTCCGGTGAACGAGTTTTATCAGTTTATTTTGTGTGGTTGCGTGGAGTATTTATTAATGTGTGCTTGCATTTCAAATTATGATTTACCCACAATTGGTCTTTGAAAACCCCTGATTCTTGATCTTAACACTGCAGTGATCACCTGATTTATCAGTTATTACTTCTATAATTTTTTGTTAACTATCCTTTATTACTCCTATACAGCAAAAATTCCATACATCATTTTGGTGAAAGTAGTAAATTTAGAAGTCATTCAAAAATAAAGGTTACTTAGGAGACTATTTTACTCGTATGATGGTTTTGAAATTTCGACATGAATAAACCCGCTACTTTCTTCAGCAATAAACATATTTTTTATGGGGTCAACGGACTATTACATCGTATATGTGTATTAATCGCGAGTGCTAGGCAAATATATTTTAATTGTTTAATGGAAATTGTTTTTAAAACACTTTATAATTTTAATGTTTATTTACTTCATAGAGACGCATAAGTGTGGGAATTATTGTTTGAAAAGTTACAGGAAACCATCTAGCGCATTGTCTCCAATTTCGTGTTCAGAAAATCCCATGGATTACAAAGGTTTGAATCCGTTGGAAATTCCATTCCATTGCGGTTGGTTGAGGTAAGTAATTTTATCTAGTTAATTTAGAAAGTATTGTACTGAGGATATTGTTTCAGCCAAATAATTTAAATCTCAGACCAATAGGATGTTTGAAAATATCTTCAAGACTAATCATGTTGTATCTTTTGCCTCTGTTAATTATCACGTGACAAAATTGCCAGTCACAATACCTACTTAAATAACCTTGTTCCTGTGCTCAACCAATGACACGTCAACCAGCACGAGAAGCCTAGAATCAACTCTGAGTCTTTAACGGTTCTTCTCGCCTAGCCCTGTCCATTTAGTCCAGAACACAATCTCAGCCTCCACTGTATGAATCATATATTTCAGACACGCGGTTTATATACAAGCAAACCAGACCTTATCACACTATAAAACAGAAAATAACAATTATACAAGATCAAGCCAAAAGTTCCGTGAGTGTGAGAGACTGCAAGTAATAGATTGGGAATACCCTACGAGTAGTTAGTCATATAATAGTAGCCAATAAGTTAATTGAAAGCTAATGACAACAGAAATACGAATATATATAATCTAGTTACTTAATAGTTATACAATAAGTAAAAATATATATACTAAGTCTATAAATGGTTCTTAGAAGTTACCCGTAATTTAAACTTCTTCGGATAGAACAAAACGTATACTTTACTAAGGACATCATTAGTAGAGAATTAGTTTATGTTATCCATTTAACATTTAGCAGCTGTTTTAGGCCTTTGATTTTATCAATATCACACAAAATGGTACTTAATAAATCGGAATAACGGGTTGTAAAGTTTCTTAAACTAACTATTGGCCTTCAACCTCTTTTATTCTCTTATGTGATGGTAGGTACTTGCTTACTATATGATAGGAAGGAAATCGATAAATTCGGTAACCACACTCCTTATTAGAACCTTCCAAAAGTTTTTTTCAAGCGAGTTGGTGTTTATATTTCACTCAAATCACTTTTTTTTCTATTGTTTTCTGATATTAGCAGTGATGACTTGTTATAAGTGTTTATTTCGGCCTAATAGTCATCTGAATTTGTTGCAGTTCTTGTTTTCACCTATTTTCAATCACATTATTTCGTAAATAATATTTCTATCGAAAACTTTGTGCCAAGTAGATTGTCAGTAGTTTCTGCAAAGATCAATGAGATTGCTGTTTTTTATTTACAAAGTCTGTATTCTTGTTTTAAAAGAGCAATGTAGCTGGGAGATATTATAAAATCTGTTTATATAGATGTTGCTACTGATAAATTTCGTCTACAACCAACCAGTTAGATCTGTCAGAACAATGCACCCGAGGTCGAATTAATCCAAATGTTGTCGTAGCCTCTCGTAATATTTATAGATGCAGATATTGAAATAATTAGTGATTCTATAACAAATAAGTATCAGCTTATGTTAAACTTGCATTTGGAGCAATAAATTCAGCAAAAACGGTCGAATCACGATTCGTGGAGTCACAAAAATGACCAGCCCATTTTAGCTGAACATGAATCAACCGTTAAGAAAAGTCTACGACTAACCAATAAAAAATAGACTAAATTATAGTTACTCATAAGTAGCATAGTCATAGTACACAAATTTCAAGTAACGTTTCGAGCTGTGGTGTTTACCTTAGTTATTGAGTAGTACCCAATGTCGTTTTATGTATCCCTCAATAACAATAAAATTTCTATTTAACCATCAAATACACCTTGCTTATGGGCAGCGACTACTAGTAAAGCTGGATCAAGGGCTTTTCACCGTTCTTCAATTTCGTAATATCAAACAAATAATATAAAGCAGTGTAGTAGTATTTTCGCTTCAAATTGATTGATTGAATTCAGTCGTTGCTAAGGAGTAGAGAACTTGATACCTACTGAAAATTAGTATTAATTTAGTGTATTCCTATTTCTGTTTTCACTTAACAATTCAGATAAATAGTTCATCGTTAATAAACTTGAAAATCAATACGTTATAATGTATAGTGTTGTATCTTATTTAGATATCGCTGTAGTTCATCTTTGGTTGTTTACTTTTATTGGTTTTCTGTTATTGACTTCAATTTTACGGTAACTTTCTACAAATAAATCATTGGGTAAAGTATTGGCAATAACTAAGTTTAAGTGCTTGTATTTTTTTACCATTCATTATTTGTTTTCACATACATTTAACGTTCTATTGTTTATTCATTTGTTTAAAAAATAATAACAAGCAGATATCTAGCAAAATATGATCCACCAGTCAATAACAAATGTAATATTATATATAGTGCACCATGTGGTCGTTCATTGAGATCAATGCATGAAGTAGAACGATTCTTAGACAAAACTAATAGTCAGTTGACTGCGGATCTATTCTCGTTCGATTCTACGCTGATAATTAATCAAGAATTTCGTGCAGAAAAAGTGAGAACCGTTTTAATCCCTTTTCCTAGTATCTTTTGTTATTTAGCCATTACCCTTAAAAAAGTTGATATCTTCGTTGTTATTGAATGTTCCTTGTGGATTATGGTGTCATTGTATAGAAATAGCGAAACAGAAAAAGGTCTTGTCATTAAATCCAGTTAGTTAAAATCACAGTCAATTAAAGCCCGGTTTCTCGAACATTATTGTATCGTTGGTAATATAAAAAGTCTTCTCATGCTTAAAATGGGGGGTAATCTACCACCTAACTATGGGTTCACGATTATTTCGATAAATATTCAATGGTGCGATTATTACTATTTTTTCTGCGAACATTAGAATTTAGTATGCCAGTCAATGTTATTCTTAACCTATCGATGGATATATATCTATGTAGATACTTCTAGAGATGGAGTTATCTTTATCAAACATCCTGGAAATGTATCTCCTTGCTCATCCCCTTACATCTCTAGACTATTCAGATGATGATTTTGTTGGACCAAACGCAGAACCTTCTTCATTCCAAATCACAGTGTTATTTCAAACTGCTCTGGGCTATTCTGTAGTTTGAATTTGTGTATTACAGGGATTGGGTGGAACGACCGATATATTTACAGTCCCATTAACTTTTCGGAGTTTGTAATACATGAAGCGATTTTTTTTCAACACTATTCGTAATGCTCTCCAATGTACGTTTGTGTGGCAACAGGTAAATATCATGGGAAGTAATTCGCCGTTTTACTTAAATCAGCTTTTCAGTTCTGAATTCATCAAATTTTCTGTCCTGTTGTTATAGTTATGGTTAATTATTTTATTTTACAGACGCTTACCAATATTGTGGATTTATCATATGGTAAAGAAAATGTTCCGATTCCTTGTGTAAATAGTGTAGATAATGAAGTCCCTGGCTATATTGATTATACTCCTCAAAGACAACCTATTGGTAATGTACCCTTATTGAAAGATTCTAAATTTCTTGTTTGTTGCGATTGTACGGATAATTGCCGTGATCGAACTAAGTGCGCATGTCAGCAGTTGACTGGTGAGTTTTTATAGAAACACGTCTGTTTTTAAAAAATCATTTTTCTTTATGGAGTTTTTGATGAAAAATCTCTTCATCATAGTTTAGCGAATTATAACAATTATAATCGGTATCATGTGAATTAATGGCTTTCAGGTTTTCCGTCATTTTGGTGTCGAGTATTGCTTGTTGTATTGAGATGCGCTAGTCTTAAATCTGATATATTATTTCGTAGTGTTTTATGTGGCTGAATGCCATAGTTTCTATCCCACATATCAAGAATTTTAGTATTAAGAAGGATCAAAAAATGAAATTTTTTCTTTCTTTTGTTTTTGTATCTTTTCTTTACTCTGATGTTTGTTTTGCAGTTGACTAAGTACCCGTTAGGCGACGGCAGTGGTAGTGCTTTTCGACAGTTGACAGCAATAATCTAAATGCAATTGCAAAGATTAAAATGACGGCGGTGCAATTTCGCGAATTGATTAGACTCGGATGTGTAGATTTAAAAATCCTGACTTAGTGTGAAGGCATCATGCTTTGTAGAAGACCTCAATGCCATGGGATCGGTTCTTGGTGGAGTCGTAGGTATTCGCATTGCTAAGGATTCTTAGACTAGAACGAAATGCCTGTCCGTTGCATCATGATGTACAACGGTTTTTCATATGATTTCAGTTCGTGATAAATATTTCAAACCATACAACAGTTTGAATGAATTTCCATTACTCTTAATCTCATTGGGAAAACGCAATCTTTTTAGAAAATTCTTTTTTACTATAGGATGTGTCTTTTTATTCTTTAAAATAATGGGTGTTTTATTCCTTGGTATTCTATACTATTCAGTTGAGGCTAGTTCTTTAACAAATCCAAATGGTTTGGTGGACAGTCAAGCTGGTTATCGTTATCGTCGGTTATCACAATTTACTGTTGGCGGAGTGTATGAATGTAATTCGAATTGTCAATGTGATCGTCGATGTAGCAATCGAGTGGTTCAACAAGGATTGTGGGTAAAACTTCAAGTGTTCAAAACTGCTCGCAAGTAATGTGTTAATATTTTGGAAGTTGTTATTCATATATTTGATTACTACTTATATATTGTTATTCCTCTTGATTAAATGTGATCCACTGAAATTTGTTTTTAAGGTATTGGTTTCGGTAATCATGTATTTCTGTAGAATCTGAGATTACGTCAATCGATATCACTTGAATAGCCAACTCAAAACTTAGCATTAATCTATGTAGTAATTTACTATTGATCTGAACCGTGTTAGTAGGTACGGACTATCTGGTAATTGTTCGGTGGGATATCTTGAAGTCGATCAGAGTGATACTATTTGATTTATTCATTTATAACCCCATATTCTCTGGTTTTCTTTATTTCCTTGTTTTTCTGTCAAAAATAATACCAATATTTCGACCGCCTTACTGCAAGATGATTTTATGACAAGACGTTTATGTAGTTTAGCGCATCACTTTTTATCTTAACGTTTGTTCAGTTTTTCTGTGATATTAGAACTGTGTTTCTTTGTTCTTTTTCAAAACTGAAGGGAAGACGTGAAAAACTATAACCACATTGTTGATGATATTGAGGCGTCACCGTAGAGTGCATATCTGTGTTGTAGTATATATATACAATTGCGGAACAGCTATACTGTGTCGATTGCATAAAGAAATAGTATTTTTTGATATTTTAGTCATTATTACTAATAGAAGAATGATAGTAAGATGATTAAACCGAACTACTCTTATTGTTCGAACGTTGTCTCCGAAGCATTGCTGTCATTCATTGGCATCACCATGTTCGTAACACTGTGGTCCGAAAACGTGTGTTTAGGGACGGTGACGGCAGTTAGATTAGCGTCGCCATCTTGAAACATTAGCTTCTATGGCTTGGACATGTGCTACGAATGTCGTCCCACAGAATTCCATATAGTGCATTGTTTATCGGTATTGGGGCTATTTGGAAAAAGCGGGGTGGTAGTCGGCTTATAACAAGGTACTTAGATTTGAAGAAAAGTTGCACATGATTGACATTTATCGGTCCATCACTAATCCTTGGTTGAGGTTCTAGAGATTATGTAACTCAGTGGTTTTATACGTTATCAGATATGGCTCAAAATAGAAGCCAGTTTCATAAAAATCAGGGGAACTTTTGTAGCTAAAAGTATTCTTCCTGGTTTTATTATTCTAGACTAATCTGCTTCTCTCACCATCTACTTCTCTCATTTACTTATTTTTATTCATTTTCTGTTTTTTTTATCATACTTACCTCCCTTTCCCTACCACTTCATAATTTCGTTTCCTTATTATGTGGCTCATTTATTTTGGTACACATTTGTACCAATATTTATATGTTTGAAAATAATAGCAATTGTTTTAGATATTAAGATTAGTTACTCCATCAATCAAGATACTTGAGTTATATAAAGTTTCATATTTTGATTTTTTTGTTCATTTTTTACTGTAAGAAGTAGTTTGATTTATTTATTTATCTTCTTATTTTAGGGGTTGGGGTATCCGTGCTTTAAATGCGATTCCCAAAGGTACATTTATATGTACTTATGCAGGAGCTATTTATGATGAAGCCATGGCTGTTCAGGTAAATCTGTTCACAATTTTCATCCATTTTTTATTTATGAAGTACCCTACAGTAGTAAATGATTTTAAATTTAAAACAAAAGAATACTTGGAAGAATTATAGGGTTTTCATGTGATAAAATGACATACTTATAAATACAAAACGTTAATACAAAATAAGCATGATAACTTGTCATAGGCGATTACAGGAAACTAGTTTGAAGTTTGCTCAATCTCCAACCAGTTAAAATGTCATTATTAGGCTTAATTCTTCCAAATCGTATTAGTTCACCTTTCGACATGTTTGAACTCTGATGGTCATAATTTATCACTTAAACTTTACGAATTCATCTATAAATTGATAGTATACAGATTGTAATCCACAAAATTAAGATTTCACGATGTGCATGAAATCATTTTAGCCCTAAAATTCCATAACTAATGCTATCGCTTTCTGGTTTTCTTTTGTTTCCTGGCTTACGTTGACTTGCGAGCAAAATCACCTCTTGATATGATACCCAAAAATTAGGTCTAACAGCCATGGATAATTTGACTAAAGAATGAGTGACCTACAAGTTTACTTCCTCTAATTGTCCACGATATTTTATTCTGCTTATTTTGTATTCATATTGTGTGTAAAAGCATGTTGTTTTATTACATGTAAAACCTATTCAATCTGACTAGTAGTGTTGTCTTAGATTTTGGGGACTTAAGTCATTAATGCAGTCTCGTGAGTAGCTATCACTCGGTCAAATCATATCATTGTGTTTGTCTTTCGATTGACATTCTACTAATCAACTTTGGTAATCCAACTTTCACATCACTCTTTTCTTCAGGGATTTAGGTTGTCTTTGATTTTTTACTGTATCGCAGCAAATAACATTTCTGAATGGCCACTAAGTAATTTCAGAAATGAATTAACTGTATAGGTTTTCATTTTATTGCTAGACATTTTGGTTTGGTTATTGTTTCTATGAGTATTGGACACACCAACATCCTTTGTGCTATAAAATCTTACTTTTGGTTCCGTTTATTCATTCTCGTATGGTAATTTCGAATTATCGATATTACATTATCACTGACAATTAGATAAAAAAATTGGTAGCATTTAAATGTCTAATTAGTCAATATAATTTGATTTAATGTGAATCAATTGCCCTAAAAATATTTTTGTTAATGCTTCCTGCTGATAATCTTGAATGTTTCACTGTGCGAATGTATTTCGAGCTGAAGTAGGCCCTTTGTAGACATGACTTTAGGGAATAAAAGTTATATAAGTCTATGAACATTACCCGATATCCATTGTTACTAGATTAATTTAGTCCTGTAAATGTTAAAACTCGGATTAATGGAGTTTTGTCAGAGTTCTTTTATGTCAGTATTGGGTTTCTGTATTTTCTCTTTCGACTATCCTCTATAACTTATTTTTTACTTAATTAGCACACTTTATGTATTTTTATTAATGTAACGCCCTTCATTTTTTGATACCTTTGTTTTGCCACAATTTTTACCACACTTTAAACGTGTTGTTCCTCACATTACACTAGGAAGGCTTTGATTGTGGCGATGAATATCAAGCTGAATTAGATTACATTGAAACAGTTGAAAAGGATAAAGAAGGTTATGAGTCTACAGTTGAAGATTTAAGTGAAATACTAAATGAGACAACAATTGCTCTAAGTGATACTAAAAAATTTTCTGATGAAAATAAAGTTTCACATATTTCTACTGTAACTGATCAACAGGTTCTTTCTTCTCGTAGCAACAGTACTACCACGAGCAATAATACACCTATCGACAATGATAAGGATGAATCTGAATCGGATAATAGACGAAATACAAGCAGTGCAACTTCACCTGTATCTGAATCAACAGCCATTGATGTTGATGAGAATGATGATGATGTTGATAATAATTATGATGATAAGACAAGTCGAAGCAGTGAAATAAGCAGTAATTCGTCTAGTCGTAATGCACTAATTTCAACGAAACCATTATTGTTGAATAGAAATTACGATAGCAGTGAGTCGTGTTTGAATACAGATAATGATTTAGTACAGACTGGTGTTCAACAGACTCATAATTCTGTTAGTGTTCGTATTAAGAAGAAGAAACACAAAAAGGAGGAGAAAAGGAAACAGAAAAAAAGAATTTCATTACCTCCAATATATTCAAAACTTACAGAAAACACTACCAGTAAAATATCAGATAAATATATTCAAAATATTTCTTCAATGTTAAACACTAAAGAAATACATAATGATATCATGAATGATTCACCGGAACGCCCTAGAACAAAGCACAACTCACCTCTACCATATATCTCTGGTGATTTAGAACAGACAAGTAGCCTAATAACCTATCCTGGTGTACAGTGTGAAGATACTAGTCAATTTACCCCGTCATCTGTTGACCTATGTAGTGAAATGTTGGACTCGTCTAATTTGTCACATGTTGTCTATAGTGAAACTGGCAAAAATGAAAATAATTTATCAGATAACACAATATCTAGTATTCAAAGTCAATCTAAAAATCCTAAAGTTAATATAATTTTTAATGGAAATAACAATGAACAAATTGCATCGATTAGATCTCGGTGCACTGTACAAGATGTGATTCAAGAAATATCTGAAAATATTATTCCAACAAGAAATAGCCTGGAAAAACCAAAAACTGTTGAATTGTCAAACATTTCCAATCATTCATCACACTCTAGTTTAAAGGATACTCAGTCAAAGGCTTTAGTTAGTAAAACTAAAAAAAAAATGAAAAAATTCGAAATGTCTAAACATTACAAACCGGTAAAACCGAAAGTTCAAGTTAATTTATACCCTGTTGTTGAAAAAGAAGATACATCGATTTCACATTTTCATTCTATGTTTAATAAAATTAGTAAATATTCAAACCAAGTAAAATTGAAAAATAAATCCAAAAAATCTAGATCTAAGTCATCAACCAACTCTTCGACTAATGAATTATATAATAGAAAGTGTGAATTTAAAAAATTTTGGTCGAATCGAGCAGCCAGTTTACCACGTAGTTTTCGATTATTACTTAATGCTAGACAATTATTACGTGAATCGGATTTTAGTCGTATACCAGTAGTACACTTATGTCCTTTAGAAAATGGTGAGTTTACTTTCCTATTTACTGATAATGTCTCGTAACGTATGACTTTTTTATTTATGCGCTTGTAGTTGCGTACTTCAGTTTTCGCTAGTTTGGGATTCATCTGATTACTGCCGATTTCATTTTTAGAGTGCTGATTATAGCATTTATACCGATATTCAGTATTTTTTTTAAACATATGAAGACTACAATTTCGAATCTCTCCAAATTGAATTAGAGGATAGATTGAAATATATTTTCAAAACTTGTTTTTTTTTATAACTGACCATTTATCATACCAAGCAATAAGACAGGTTTATAAAAGCCAAATCAATACACTTATCGGGTTTATATTGTTAAAACAATTTTCATTGAGCTAGACTGTAACAGACACTTTATCATTTCAGTGAAGTTATCATAAAAACATTATTGTAGAATTTTACCCGTAAATCATATTTCTTTGAGTGAAGGTGGGTGGGTAGCCTAGTGATGTTATTTCACTATTCAATATATAGAACTTGCCACTTACTACTAAAACCCAGATAGTATAATCTGCATTCAGTTGTTATATTGTATTTACTCGTTATTATATAATTAGCATTGATAACTTTTAATTTCTGAAGCAATTAGTGAGTAAATTTTTTTGTAGGCCTATTTAGTGTAATCAGTTAGCTATCGGTTATATGAAATGTAGTGAAAATATCCTTTAAATATCCT
Organism: Schistosoma spindalis; assembly: GCA_946903255.1. Classification (NCBI taxonomy): domain Eukaryota; kingdom Metazoa; phylum Platyhelminthes; class Trematoda; order Strigeidida; family Schistosomatidae; genus Schistosoma; species Schistosoma spindalis. Next base: position 25,137,508 of record OX336417.1, on the reverse strand, counting down.
AATGTTATTTTTCTATACTTATGCAGACATTAAACAAGAAGACCATGATATAGAAATGAAAAATGTAATAATGAATAGCGGTTATACAAAGTCTTCAAATGATGATTCGAAGCCTAAATTTGAATTACCAGTTGAAGCAAAAGAGGACGTTAAAAATGAACACTGTGATAGTTCAACAAATACTAGTGATTCAAAGAAGGATCTTAATATTTCAAAAGTTAACACTTTAAAAAAGTATGTGATTTTGAAAAATGTTTTCGCTCATAATATTTATATTTTTTATGTATATCTTGTTGGTAATTTTCCTTACAATCTGACGTCAACTTAAAATTGCTCCCGAATGCCCTGGTACGGCCGAGAGTGGGATGGGTTCGCCCTCCCTCTCGAAATACTCTCACACGGCCACGCGTATATAGCCTCTACCAGGGAAATCCTACTCACTGCCTTCTCGTGGCGATGGTGTTGTTTACGAAAGTGAGAGGACGAAAAGCGAACGTCCGGCACTATAACCGGATCCAAAATCAATGGTGCACATGGGTTCCAGTATCCTGCGGGAACAAATGGCGTATGAACCAATTTCTTGGTCACCGGCTTCCATGGGACTGCATTTCCTTACGATGCTCCACTGCCTTGTGGGTCAGACCTTTAGGTCAAAGGCTCGGGGTGTGGCTCTCTAAGAAAACCACCCGCTTCGGTTTGGGCACCCGGGCAGTATCACAGCCCTCATACATACCAAATGAGATTTGTGTGGCGCATATGTATTTTGTGCCTCCCTGGAACAATATCTGTGTTAAAATAAATAAATAACAACCTAAAATTATTAAATGATTGTTTCTTCACAGTTCTACGAACTCAACAGCACTGCACACACACATACAACCTTTCGGTTTAGTTTGAAGACAGAATTATTTACACTAAGTCAGATTTCGAAGACTCACATTGTCAATTTCAGTGCTTTTCGATTTACAGTAGCTGTCTGGTAGATGTCATTAATGATAAATGTATGATAAGTTTACTTGGTACAAATTAAAACTACCATCTTCAAGAAAGTTATTTTCTATGGATTTAGTGTATCTTCTTTTGTTTTCGTTGATAGAGGACGTTCTTTTACTGTCTTAGATTTTTGCTTACTGTTTGTTACACCGTGATTCACTTTATATGCATGAAACTCATATTTTACTTAGTGGAACTTCAAGAACGAGATAACTTTTGTTGTTTCATATAAAATCCTAACGATGATGATGCTTGAAATTGAGTCACAAAATATTCACGACTAACTGTTTTTTCTGTTCGTATGAGAAACAACAACAATAATTAATAGGTATTTCTTGAGCTAGTCTCTGCCGAAATTGTGATACTAACTCGAAATGACCTTACACGGCCCATATTTATCTCAACTTTTATAGCTCCAACCCATTTCAACTTTTTTATGCGAACGGGTTTATTAGAGTTAACAATCGTGTGCCAAGACGTGGGTTCGGTCTTATTTGGTACTCTTCATGTTATATCTCCATCCCAGAGTTGATGCTTACATTAAGGCTCAAAGCCGGTACTTTATATATATATAAAGTTTTTTCTTCGATTCAAATTCCTTATTTTTAGTGATTCTCAGTTAGAAACAATTGGTGATACATCGAAAGTCGCTTCAATATCTGCGAGTTCACCATCACCTAAGCATCAAGGTAGTCTTAAATTAAGACTTCGACGTGTCCGTTCAACAAGTTCATTTAAAGCTATACGTCCCTCTACCCCACCAATAAGCAAGGAAATTTCAAAATCTGGAAAATGTTTATCTGAAATGTAAGTTAAATGAATAGCATAACATTAGTAAATACAATTTTTATAAATGACAAATTAATCATTATTTTGCCTTGAAATCTTAAAAAAGTTTCTTTTGATTTTACATATTGGGTAACACTACAGACGGGAACATATATCAATTTATTCAAAACTCATCAGCCTCATGTATCTAAATGATGTTTTCATTTCATTTGGAACCTAGCACTTATCGTCTAATATTCTGGAGTTACACCACTAATCTTTTTTCTTCATTGCATGTTCTTTCATCCATAGGCTTTGTTTATTCAATGAATCAATCAAAAAAGAATACTTTAATGTGCGATTCATCAAAACTATTTTGTTTCTTACTATTCAAGTGTTTTGATTTAAATTAGATCATTTTATTATAATTATCAATACAGAGAAAGTTTGTTAAAATTCCATTATTTATTTTTGTGTTTAGTGATGAAAAGAACAATCGAGTTGGTAGAGAATTACGCAGACGTGATAAAAGTAAGTTTTTGTTTAAATTTTTGATCAAATAATTCCCTTGTTTCTTCGTGAAATTATATTGTTTGTGGTCATTCAAGGTGTATATTGTTTGGTTGTTTGAGAAGAAAAATTAATATGTACACGACTCGAATATATATCTTTTCTAGATTATCATTTTATTTGGTTTATGTAGTGATAAGTCTTCAAAATGAACGCTTGATTCGATTTCCTAGCCGCTTCTAGTAACTCCAAACTGAACCTACACGGCAAATTAAACACAAAAGAAAAGATGTGAAGTTCAAAATCAGAGACTGATGATGATTTATTTACAGTTAGATTAACAGTCAGATTTCTATAAAATAAATAGAGTTATATTTAATGATAATAATTCAATAAGTTAATGTGTAAATACATATTTACAACATTATATAATTAAGCATCTATAATTCTTTTTAAGATATGATGAATACATGTCATGCACGATTGGTGACAAATCAGTTTGATATGTCATTCTCATTCCGATTGATTTAAGCTATTACTCACCATATCATGTAGCCGTCACCATTTGGAAGAACTCATATGTGATCATCAAGTTACGTTATTTAAAATCGATTAGTTACTGTTACATTTACAAGTTTTATCATTTGCTAATGAGGTGGGTTTTTCATCTTTCTTCAGTTCAACGTTCAGCTAGTCTAGAACCTGAAATCAAGGAGAGAAAACCACTAGAGCGTTCAAAATCTCATAGGAAAGATAGTGAAAAACAACATCGTCGCCAACACCATCATCATCACCATCACCATAGAAATCATCGACAACAACAGTTACAACAAATATCACAGTCTCATCAACAAAATCAACAACAAACTAAACGTATGTATCCTGTTGCTCAAAAAGACTGGCTACGAGCAAGAACATATTTTAATGATATCAATCCATATATTATGGATGCTAAGAAAATGGGAAATCTTGGACGCTATTTTAACCATTCATGCAATCCAAATGTATTTGTTCAAAATGTATTCATTGATACACATGATCCTCGATTTCCTGAAGTTGCTTTCTTTGCAAAACGGTTTGTTTATATTTTTTTTCATCTTTCCTATTTATCTATTTACAATATTATTCACTGTCAAATTAGTGATATCTCAAAGTTCATGTTTTTTTCTTAATTTTAAATAGCTTTACAAGGAAACAAATAATAATAACTAGTAATAAAAACTACATTTTCGCATGTTTATGACATGTTAAACTCTTTACCATCCACTCATTATTGTATAAGAGAATAAACATAAATTGATCTGATGTAAATATGCAAATAGAGATTTCCATAATGTATTTTCTAGCTGTTTGTTACTGTCTAAGGTGACACTAATATTTTTAGTATAAATCGAAATGTTTGTGAATCAAGGAATAAAACGTGACTAATAAATATTGTAGTCTAGTGTTTGCACGTCACTTAGTGCTATAGTTTGATGCTACATTCACGTATATGAGTAATATGTCGTATTATAATATGAACAGACTTATCCTAAAAGTACTTTTTCTTTAAATAGGCTTATTTTACTGTGAGGATTGTTAATTACTAAAGCAATTAGTCCCTTTCTTAAATTACGATAGATCAATGAGAAGACGGAGTTGATCTGAAAAATGTGATGTATTTGCACCATAAATTTCAAACAATCTGGTCACATATATTTATCAGGGCACTTTATATAAAAATTAATACAGGTCAATTAAAAGACTAATATTTGAACGAAGAATATTCTTTTCGATAAATTCTCTTCAGGTTCTACAACTATATATCCAAATTAATAATCCGAAAAATGTCCAGGTTAAGGGCAAAGTACATCGTTTAAAGTATGTGGATTTAGGATTGTTAAACAAAATACAATAAAATTGTTAATGTTGATATGACTCAGGTAGAATGTTAACTTGAATCTGCGTATATGTTAAGTGAAATTTAAGATCCATGATCAAAATAAATATGGGTCAGATAGGGTGAGATAAATAATACTAGAATTACAATTCGGTCAAATGTTTAGTGGAAGGTTATATTGTGTGAAAAATTAGTTAGACGTAAGAAGGATGGACAAATGCGAAGTGAATGAATTATGTATAGGGGAGATTAATAATGATGTTTAACAAATAATAATAATAATAATAATAATAATAATAATAATAATAATAATAATACAAAGATTTGTGAATAAAGATAACAGAGACAATTACAATTGACTATGAAAGGTCGTAGTCAAATTAGGTCACTCAATAGCTAAGATTGCTATTGATTAATTGGCCTTGATGTTGGCCAGAGGAGGAGGAGTGTTTGAAGATATTTCTTCTGTACGCATAGCTCCGGTTTCTTCATTCGGATGTCTACTGCTTCAACCGTTCAATTAAATGAAAGTTAGAGTAAAAAAGGTAATAAAGGAGAGAGGAGAAAATTCTTACATCGTATAGAAAGAATAAGAAATTTAAAAAATTTATTTGTAAAATCTCAGCGAATGAATTTGAAATCCAACATTTCACCTGGCAATCTGGCCGAAGCTTTATATATATTTATATATACACAATAAACTTGAGAATTTGTCCTTGACAATTTCTACACAATGTTTTTAAAGCTGTAATAATGTCAATTTTGTCCCGTTTCGATTATGTGTTTCGCTATCGACGAACATAGTTTTCTACCTCCCCCATTAATCGGGTCATTTGACACTAGTTGGTTTTGAAGCCATCTAGGCGTATATTCAATGACGCTTAATTGCATTGTTCGATTACTCCTTCCTATGTACGTGTGTCCGCACAAACATGTAAATTGGTAAATACGATGAGATGTAACGTAATCATTTGTGCATTGTCTAGGTCTGTTTGGAATCATGGGCTTCGACTTTTCAATCACAACCAGTCTAACAGCATAATAGGTTTTCTCGATGGTTGCTTTCAATCCCTGTCTTAAAACTGTACTATTGCATTCACCTCTATATGGTAGATAGATGTAAACTTTTCTTTGGAACCGAATAAATGAGAGGTCTTGGCGTTGACTGACTTTTGCACCTATTTGTAAACTTTAGTGTGTCAATCAGAACTTTTCCATCTTCCTCAACCATATAAGTAGTGTAAATTCTTTGAGTCCCATTAAAGAGGCACCTAGTCAAGCCTTGCATGTATTGCAGTGGACAGAAACTATGGGAATTTAAATATTGCCCCGTCCAAGTTGGTTTTCTATAAAGTATGTCTAAAAAGGGCAACTGTCTACATTGTTCGAAATGTATAGCGCGAAATGGCGTATGAACCAATCGTTGGTCACCGGCTACCATGGGACTGCATCTCCTTACGACGCTCCACTGCCTTGTGGATCAGACCTTCAGGTCGAAGGCTCCGGGTGTGGCCCTCTAAGAAAACCACCTGATTTGGTTTGGGCACCCGGGCAGCATCACAGCCCTCACACATACTAAATGAGATTTGTGTGGCGCATATGTATTTGGTGCCTACTTGTACCAATATCAATATGTTAAAATAAATAATAATAATAATAAGTATAGCGCAAATCACATTTTTCAGATGAACTCCGTCTTCTTATTGCTCTATCGAAATTAGTTATTAGTCGAAATTTCAATCACTAGTTTGACGTTATTCTACTGTTTATGACGTCCATTTTAAAACTAATGAAAAGCTTAGATATTTATGTGATTTTTATTTTCATTTAATTTCAATCGATCATTTATGTAAGGTATCAGTAATCTAGTAGGGTAAATTGTTGCTCAAGTGATGAAAAGATTTAGTTTTTTACATGTTTTAGGTAATATAGTTAACGCCAAGATTATAGCAACATTTTTTTTTTAATTTCTGTAGAGCCTGATTATAATAACAGTTGTTGACTCAAATACTCTTTGTTTATTTGTTTAGTCAAGCCATTTCATTCGGAAACGTTCGGTGCTTTTTTTTTTGAAATAATGTGTTGACGTGTACATAACCATAGAAGTGCTCTGATTACATGTGGGAATGTTTCAAACTCTGATGTTATGTATCATAATTTTGAGATTAAATAATAAAAAAGAGATTCTACAAAAGTTGTAATTTTCAACAACTTGAGAACTGTTTACAAATAAGATGGTCAATTGTTCACCTAGCAGTTAGTAAGATGAAGAGAAAAAAGTTGGAAGATAACAGCGAATCAATGACTAATAAGCAAATAAAAAAGGCATTTCAAACTATATCAAATTGAGGATTGGTTTTACAGTTTATGTCTAAATAAATGGACTTCGTAATTATCTGCTTTTTGTCAGATGGTGTGGTTGCTACTTTTTATTGTTTGTCTTTTTAGTAGTATGAATTAAGTAGGCTGGGTATCGATGATGCGTTATTGATAGCTTTAGATTCTTTACGCGGTAGTTTGGCAACATGCTTTCTCGAAGAAACACCTGATGTGCAGCTTACGTAATATGTCACACAGAAGTAGTTAAACTCGTTTATACACAATGGGATGAACCATCGTTGTAAATTGTTCTTATTACCTCAGTCAGTCAGTTACAACGTAGGATCAGACACATATGTACATCGGTCCAAGTTGCCACACCTCATTAGCACAGCAAGATGAACACCAAATTCATAGAAGCAATCAACTGATTGGTGTAATATATATAGGCAAGATTGCATATAAGGATATAGTACAGAAAGAAAGTTAGTTCGTAGAAAGAAAAATATGAAATAATTTTAGTCTCATAGTTTAAGGGAAGACAGAGTGTGTATACACATACTCTATTGCGATCGATTTTGAGCCATGTCACCAGGAGTCTCCAATCATTGGTTACGATAGTCACGCGGATCCCAACCAAGTAGTCTGCATCTACCAACATGGCTCAGATTAAAAGTTAGTGACTTCAAGGACTGATGCCACGTTTTGGTTTGGCCGCCCCTAACTTTTTTCCAACCATCTACAATACCAGTTAGCATTGCGCCTCGTAGTAATCGATGTCCAGGCATACCTAAAAACCAGTTGTTCATCAAAGAATACAAACCGAATCTCTGTAAGATAGTTTTGTTGAAACTTCCTACTGTCAGTTCTTTGAAATATTCACAGTAGTTTCACCTTTAAATCAACAGTGTATAAAATTACACTTTTTTAAGAGGTATCCAGAAATGGAGTCATTTCTAATGTGCAGTTATAGTTATGCAGTATCATGTTTTATTTTAAGTAGTGAGTTACACTACATTGATATTTTTTGTATTGATCATGTATATAAATTTCAGGAATATAGACGTTGGAGAAGAAATGACTTGGGACTATGGATATACTGTTGATGCAGTACCGTTTAAAGTGCTCTACTGTTATTGTGGTGAACCTAACTGTCGAATAAGACTCTTGTAATACATTGTACAGCTAAATCAAACTTTGTGTTTTTATCATGTATTCAAATTATCAGAGAATAGGTTTTCCTGATTATTTTTGTATCTATACAGTTTATCTATGTGAACAATAAAGTTTCATCTATATGTCAGTTGTTTCCGTATATTTACCTGTCCAATTTTAGGGGTAAGTGCTGTGAGGTTTATTTCCCAAGCGTTTCGCTTTTAACCTTGCTAATTGACTATGTCCGTTGTTACCGTCTTTGAATGAAATAGTTTCTACAAGCTAATCAATTCATTTCTGTGATTTATAGTTGTTTCTTGTTCGTAATGTATTCAGAAATCATGTGTTAGTTTTTATTTTAGGTGTTCATTTCATTTTCTTATTTGTATGGTTGAGGGTTTTTGGTTTCGGGGATTTTATGCTCCAAAATGATAGCAACTACGTTAACGAAGCACTTGTTTGTAAAGAAAAAAAACAAAAAGTGTTGTGCCCTTAAGCCCGGCTAATTATCACGCGACTTATTCGCCAATCGGAATACGACTTATACAATTTTAGAACTGTGCCAAAACAACGACGTATCGACCGTTATGAGCAGCCCAGTGTCTTTATTGGTCCTTTTTCCTCCTAGCCCGTCCAGAACGCCAATAACAGCTTCCACTAGGCGAATCATTTATTTCAAACATACTTGGTTTTTATACCAGCCAAACAGACCATATCACACCATAAAATAGGAAATAACATATGTACAAGATCAAGCCAAAGAGTGAATGTGATTTTAGGAGACTGTAATTAATAAACTGGGAATAACTTAGGAACAGTAAATCGTATAATACTAGTCTATAGGTCAAAATAATGCTTATAACAAGAGAAATGTGAATATACATAATCTAGTTACTTAACAACTATACAAAAGAATATATGTATATTATTAGTATATAAATAGGTCCCAACATTAACCATTAATTATTCTCATCGGGAAAGGACAAGAGAATTTCTCTGTGGTGAAACACCTGTAGTTCTTTCTGTCGTTAGATTTGGTACTCATTGAATTCCTAACTTCAAAATTTCATCATGGTATAGCAACAAAAGTTTGCAGTGATAATTCTTGCATGAAATTTTTAGTTGGCATCCATTATGTACTAATGGCTACTAGGATATTCTAATTTAACAAGCAACCGCTTTCCTGGTTCTAATCCAAACTTGTACGTGCAGTTTAGTCTACCATATTAGTTTCAATGTAAGTTTCACCGAAGAATCTAGTATCTGACACCTATTTATCTTCCGTTTTCCTCTCGATAAATATAGATAGTCGACATTCTTCCTGTTTAGTAATCAAAAATTACGGTATCACGACGTACCTCTAGTGCAATCCGACTTTGGATAATGAGAATAAGAAACTAAACCTAAATGTAAGCAATCAGAAATAATTAACACAGTAAAGGACGTTGGGTTTGTACACAAATTCAAAATAAAAATGGTACTAGAAAAACGGATCTAAATTAACGAAAATAAGTATCTATTACCAGTTTTGCTAGGTGAGGTTATCCATAAAATCAAATAAACTTGAAGTGTTCGTTGTCATAACAATCTAAGGTAACGCCTTCAACTGGTTGTGTTTCGAAAATGTGTACATGAATCTCTGAAGTCATGGCAAAATGTTACATTTACATTATTCTTTTCTTAACTATCCTTTTAGATAATACTAACCATTTCTAATACGAATATAAATGAGCAATTGATAAGGCCACATCATAAAATAGTTGCACAGTGTTAGCCTAATGAAAGTGTCGTTTCAAAAAGGTAGTGAGACATTTCAGACTACCTTCCGACAATCATGTTCCAGTTGAGTGCTCACCTTGTTATAGAACTTATTAAAATTTCAAGATTTGATGGTTATGCATCTGAGCTTTAAGTTGTCCTAAAAACAGAATGTGGTGCAGCAGTATCACACTTGAAATGTAATTTTCTTGATATTTCTTTACCGAGGTATTTTCGCGGAAGAAAATACATGGCTATAACAAATTATTTTTGAAGCCAATTCGGTGTCTTGGTGGAATGCAGACTATTCTTTATATTTCTGGGATTCATTTTTCTAACAATGGATCTTATTTCCCCAAAACTGCATGTCTGCGTTTCCTTATACTTAAGTATTATTCCAGAGACATCATAGAACATTAGGGAAACAAAGTTTGTTTCTGATGGTGAAAAGACATCGATTTTCTGAGGAACCGATTGATCTATGAAATTTAATAGAACTTACAAGGATGTTAAAATTTACTAGATCTTCCTTAGAAAATATTTTAAAAAGTGACGACAATTCAAGTCCAACTATAATGTGGAGTCAGTTTTTTGCTAAGATAAACAACAGTCGTATATGTTGTACACTTTGAACTTGTGCAGATAGTCACAATAAACATTTGGTAATTAGTTTGTCTGACTCAGGTCCTCACTTGAAATGCGTCAGCCAGCTATCTTCCATCCAGGACTTTGAACTGTAGTCCGTCGTATGAATTCTGTATTGTATTGATGATTTCCTCAGGCACACCATAGCGTCGAAGACGTTTCCGTGAGAATCTTAAACTCACGTTATCGAATACTTTCTCACAGCCAAGCAAGTTGATGTACAGTGACAAGATGCATTCGATTGGTCGTTCAACAGTGATCCATAGACTTCCAAGTGGTGAATCAACAACTCTCATGGCAGAGATTAGATCAAATAGATAAACGTTTGCTAAGCGTCTGTTACGTAACTTTGTTTCATGCAAAACGAAACTTTTAACCACACACCCAACACATTTTCTGTATCTGGGCTTGCCGTTAGCAGTTGTGGAGGCAGCCACAGCAAACTGATTTTGTAATTAGTTTGTGATACTATTTGCATTTTTTCAAACTGTCCTATCGCAGATTAAGGGGAGATCTAATTTTGATGTACAGAATACTGAGAAATGATTTTGGACCTAACTTACTCTCTATTTTTCTTCCCACTAAATCGGGACATCTCAGAGGATATAGCAGGCGAGTAGAAAAGCCAAGAACGAACAAAATACCCGTGGCATACAGGTTTTCACACCGAGTCATCAATACTTGAAACCTGCTGCCCGAAGCAGTGGTGTCCACGCCTTCAATTGACTCTTTCAAGAGAAGTCTGGACACTCACAGAAGTATACTAGAAAAGGAATAACATACGCCGTAGGCCTTCTGTCCTTACTATACAAATCTGAATCTGAAACTGGTTTTGTAATTAGTTTATGATACTATTTGCATTTCTTTTGTTAATTCTCATAAGTTGTACGTTTACTACAAACGATCGTAAAAGTTGTTTAAAATTACATGACCTTGAATACTTCCTCTTCCGTTTTGGATCCTTCATAGCACAACACACTGATAACCACTCGCAAATACACCGCTACAAACACACGTCTCTCATTCTCAATTGCCTGTTGTTACGATAAATGAACTCTAAAAATATTTGCTGTTTACATTTATAGACCACAGTCATATTTCCATTAAATATCCCTCCTGACTATACCGATGGAATTACAACAACCTTTATTGGGATTATTAATCATCCATAATTGTGGATTATTGCGCCAAACGAAGCTTGAACACGCCAAGGCCTGCTAATTTAAGTAACGCTCGTAACTTTTCCTTGTGTTTATAAGTTATATTTGATATATTAAAACATTAATCTTTGGACGTAATAAATTTGTTATCATTTTTGATTTAATATAATTTTTGGTCCACCGCACAGTATTCATAAAATGACTCCAGGTGGATCTTACTACTCACTTAGTCTATTCCTTATTGTTTTCAGTCTGACCTGCAAGACTTTTGTTACCCTTAACCTGGTCAGTTTCCAAATTATTATTTAGATATATAATTGAAGAACCTGAAGAAAATTTATCAAAAATAATATTCCTTGTTCAAACATTAGTCTTTTATTATGACGGGGATCTTTAAACGATTAAAATAAAATATGGGCTTATGGTTGGTTATTACGGTCAATTCACATCTTTTTACCAGGAAGGAGAAGGCTTCGCCACTAAATAAATAGTTGGTGATTCACGTCAAAAGGTACTATAACGTTCTTTAGCTGGCGATAGTCGTTTGGAGAAGAATGCTGTAGGTGTAATAATGTCGTCTACTCGTTGTTGCAATACTGCCCCTACAGCTTTCTGAGATGCATCAGTGTAGAGAATAAGGTGTGCTGTAGAGCCACAGCCTAAGTGTTGCAAAATAGAAGCATTTGACATCATTAAATTTGCTTTATCAAATGCAGCTCTTGAATCTGGCGGTAACGTGAAGAGTTTGTCTGTGCTAGTTTGTTGCTTTCTTATTCTATTTCAAAAGATCTGTTAAATGTTGTAATGTTGCTGCACAATTAGGTAAGAGGCGATGTCCCAGAAACTCTTGTCTGGTTTCTTCTATGAATAGCACGAGGGTTACCTAACTGCAAGAGACTGGTGAGCCCTGTGAAACACAAATTTGATTTCATGTGTAATTATTAAATTTACTTTTTTACTTAGTCGTAAAAGTAGACCTTCTGATTATCCGTAAATTAAGTTATATATATATATATATATATATATATATATATATATATATATATATATAGTTTATTTTTTTATCTTAAGAGATTCGTGTTGTAGTAACCATTTTTCGTGCTAATTTCATCACTATATTGATCATATACCTCATCTCAGACTCAATAGAAACCCAAAATCTGGAGGATTCGTCATCAGTGGAGATAGAAACTGTTACGACTACGAAATCCCAAGTTCCAGAATTTGATCATAGTGATCCTGAGTTGTAGTTTGCTCAACTAGAGCATTATTTCACGAGACAAAATATCAAATCTGAAGAAATTCGCTATAGATACTTGTGTTTTATCCTTATTCCTTCCGTCGCTAAAGACGTCCGTGAATCGGTTTTAAGTCCACCATCACCACAACCGCACGCCATCTTAGGAAGAGAGTTAATCAACCATTTATCATTGTCAGACCGTCAAAGAATCTGAAGGCTTTTCCAAGGAGAAACATTAGGTGATAGGTCACCGTTACAGTTTTTACGTCACCTCTAAGTCTTAGTGGGTGAAGCAGTCCTAAAACAAGGATGGATACAAGCTCTCCCATGATACGTCCAACCCCGTGTGGATGCACAATATCCTGGAACCTCCTTATCTCATTTAGCGCGTATAACCGATAGAATAATGGAAAGAAATTCTCCAACTGAATGAAATACGATAAATCACACACAAAAAGAAGAACCAGCAAAAGACCCAGCCACAGAAGGACTCATTACGAGTGTTAAAAGTCTCGCTGAGGCGATCGCCAGAATGTGAATGAGTCATAGAAACAGGAGCAGATCACCAAACGACCAAGACCCAAGTCACAAATGTCCAGACAATTTGGGCAGTTCTATTGCTTGCACTGGAAGTTTGGTGTCAACTCAACCAACTGCATGCAACCATGCGCCTTGCCTAAGCGAAATCCCAAGAATGCGGGAAATAAGCAAACCCTACCCAGGTCGCGACGACTGAGGAGGGGCTCCTAAACAGTCGCTTGTTTTATGTTAGAGACAGAAACTCTGGCTTAAAATTCTTGGTAGATACCGGCGCTGCTCTTAGTATCATCTCTCAAAATAAAAATGAGCTGGGTCGAGAAACATCTTCAGTTACACTTCAAGCTGCCAATAAAACTAAAATCACGACATTTGGGCAGAAAACTTTAACACTAGTCTTGGGGTTCAGGAGGCAAGTCAACTGGGTTTTCACTGTAGCCGATTTAGATCTGGCAATACTGGGGATGGACTTTCTAGAGAGGTACGAATTTCTAGTTGACACTAAGAAACGACGCTTAACACTGAAAGAAACTTCGAATCACACAATAGGCAAAGAAAGTCACATCACATCTCTTAACTTGATTCAAACTCCGCCTGTATCAACAGCGAAATTCCAGGTAAAACTGACGGAATTTCCAAAGTTAACTAGACCAAAACCACAGCCTTCCAAAGAAAAACTAAAATTAAGTTATACTATCGAAACCAAAGGTCCTCCTGTGTTTGCGAGACCTAGGAGACTAGCACAAGTTAAGCTCAAAATCGCTAAAGCTGAATTTGACTATATGCTACAACTGGGTATTATCCGTCCCTCTGATGGTCAATAGGCATTCCTTTTGCATATGGTCCCAAAGAAAAGTGAAGGTGATTGGTGGCCGTGTAAGAATTACAGAGCTCTCAACCATCGAACCGTACGAGAAAAGTACCTAATGCCATATATCTCTCGCTCAGAATTTTTACTCCATACAGGAGCTGGACTCAGCATAATTCCATTCGAACTTTCAGGACGGCGGCGCATCAGATGTAGCAAGGAGTCATTCAAGGCGGCCTGTTACTGGAGAACTGAAGACATTCTTCCGAATAAAATCTTTATATTAAATATTGCTGATTTCACTGTGTTTTTGGATGTATTTGTTTTACTCAACTTCTGAACTTGTTTGTTTACATCATTATTTTCGGACATTTCGGTTTCCCTTTGTCTTTGATTTGGTATTTGGAGGGTTATGCTCTGGAAACCTATAAAATCGAAGGTTTGTTTTGTAATTGTTATAATTATTGTTCTTAGAACGACATTTGGTCGACTATTTCTGAAATGCAAATAAACTTGGTATCTAAATTGGAGTTTTGTTCTATCGTCAATTTGGGTTCGTAAATTGCAAATAGATCTGTATACCGTACTTCAATAGCTGGAACGAGTGAAAACTTGGACGTAAAAGGTCAACGAAACAATTACCAAGACTTCTGGAGAACAATCCTTAATATTTGACCTCGGACTCCGACGGCGCTTCACGTTGATTTTCACAGTTGCCCGATTCAAACAACCTATTCTTGGAGCCAACTTTCTCAGTGCTTATGACCCGTTAGTGGACATGAGTAGAAAGAAACTGGTCGACAGAAATACCGGTCTATATATGGATGGTATAACTACCACTAATTGAGAAATGGTGTCCGGGTCGTAAAACTAATCAACAAAGTTTTCACTGACGTCCTTTCGAAGTATGAATGCATCACCAGAGTTGATTACCAAAACGAATCCACCTTACACCACGTTCAGCATCACATAATCACCACAGGTCCACCGATCTGTGAAAAGTCGTGAAGATTGCTCTCGGACAAGTTGAAGACCGCGAAGAGGGAATTCGAACATAAGATGCGCCTTGGCATCATTTGACAATCAAGTAGCTCATGGGAATCACCCTTACATATGGTTCTGAAGGGAGATTACGAGTGGCGCCAATGCGGAGATTATCGGCTTTTAAATGGTCGAACTGTTCCAAAGAGGTAACCAATTCCTTACCTACGTGACTTATCTTTGAACTTACACTGAAAGCAGGTTTTTTTCGAAACTAGACCGCGTAAGAGCATATCACCAAATTCCGATGGCACCAGGAGAAGTTGAAAAAACAGTCATAGTCAAAGCTTTTGGTTTGTTTGAATTCCCGAAGATGCCATTCAAACTAAAAAATGCTGCTCAAACTTTCCTGTCATTCATGGACGAAGTGATAAAAGGTTTCGATTTTGTTTTTGTATATATCGACGATGTTTTGATCGCCAACTCATCCACAAAGAGTGCGTACAACATTCACACATCCTTTTCGACCGTTTCAAAATCTATGGCGTTGTAATTAACTCTTCAAAGTGCATATTCGGCGTTCCAGCTTTAGAGTTTCAGGGACATCGCCTCTTACCTAATTGTGCAGCAACATTACAACATTTAACAGATCTTTTGAAATAGAATAAGAAAGCAACAAACTAGCACAGACAAACTCTTCACGTTACCGCCAGATTCAAGAGCTGCATTTAATAAAGCAAATTTAATGATGTCAAATGCTTCTATTTTGCAACACTTAGGCTGTGGCTCTACAGCACACCTTATTCTCTACACTGATGCATCTCAGAAAGCTGTAGGGGCAGTATTGCAACAACGAGTAGACGACATTATTACACCTACAGCATTCTTCTCCAAACGACTATCGCCAGCTAAAGAACGTTATAGTACCTTTTGACGTGAATCACCAACTATTTATTTAGTGGCGAAGCCTTCTCCTTCCTGATAAAAAGATGTGAATTGACCGTAATAACCAACCATAAGCCCATATTTTATTTTAATCGTTTAAAGATCCCCGTCATAATAAAAGACTAATGTTTGAACAAGGAATATTATTTTTGATAAATTTTCTTCAGGTTCTTCAATTATATATCTAAATAATAATTTGGAAACTGACCAGGTTAAGGGTAACAAAAGTCTTGCAGGTCAGACTGAAAACAATAAGGAATAGACTAAGTGAGTAGTAAGATCCACCTGGAGTCATTTTATGAATACTGTGCGGTGGACCAAAAATTATATTAAATCAAAAATGATAACAAATTTATTACGTCCAAAGATTAATGTTTTAATATATCAAATATAACTTATAAACACAAGGAAAAGTTACGAGCGTTACTTAAATTAGCAGGCCTTGGCGTGTTCAAGCTTCGTTTGGCGCAATAATCCACAATTATGGATGATTAATAATCCCAATAAAGGTTGTTGTAATTCCATCGGTATAGTCAGGAGGGATATTTAATGGAAATATGACTGTGGTCTATAAATGTAAACAGCAAATATTTTTAGAGTTCATTTATCGTAACAACAGGCAATTGAGAATGAGAGACGTGTGTTTGTAGCGGTGTATTTGCGAGTGGTTATCAGTGTGTTGTGCTATGAAGGATCCAAAACGGAAGAGGAAGTATTCAAGGTCATGTAATTTTAAACAACTTTTACGATCGTTTGTAGTAAACGTACAACTTATGAGAATTAACAAAAGAAATGCAAATAGTATCATAAACTAATTACAAAACCAGTTTCAGATTCAGATTTGTATAGTAAGGACAGAAGGCCTACGGCGTATGTTATTCCTTTTCTAGTATACTTCTGTGAGTGTCCAGACTTCTCTTGAAAGAGTCAATTGAAGGCGTGGACACCACTGCTTCGGGCAGCAGGTTTCAAGTATTGATGACTCGGTGTGAAAACCTGTATGCCACGGGTATTTTGTTCGTTCTTGGCTTTTCTACTCGCCTGCTATATCCTCTGAGATGTCCCGATTTAGTGGGAAGAAAAATAGAGAGTAAGTTAGGTCCAAAATCATTTCTCAGTATTCTGTACATCAAAATTAGATCTCCCCTTAATCTGCGATAGGTTAGTGTGAAGAGATCTAGCTTTTCAAGCCGCTCTTTTTTATGGTAAGACCTGGTGTTCTGGAATATCATGTGTAGCTGCCCTCTGTACTTTTTCTAGGATATACGAGTCACCTTTTAAACAGGGTCTTGCAGCCTGAGCTCAGTTCTCAAGCTTAGTTCTCACTAAGGACGTGTATATTTTGGTGAACATGGTTATATCTAGCTTAGTGAAACACCTTAGCGGCGACCTTTCGGCAATGGGTCGTCGTCTTAAGATCCTGACTTACTGCCAACCCAGATCCTTATGAGACCAAACCACTGTCAATGGCACGTCCCCTATAATATACCTATTAACACTTGAGTCCCCGAAGTGAATGTAAGCACACTTTGCCGCGTTGATAGGCATCAGCCATTCTTTAGATCAGTTAATTATATTATTTAGGTCTGCCTGAAGAGCACATGAGTCTGTGTTTCCAGTTATTACTAGCCAGATCTTTACATCGTCAGCGTATGATAACACTGGAGACTGTACCATAATTGGAAGATCATTAACATACATTATGAAGAATAAAGGACCTAGGATGGAACCTTGAGGTACTCCACTAAGTACTGGTCTCCAGATGGAGCACTTGGAATTTGTTCTTACCTTCTGTCTACGACCTACTAGGAAATCCTTAATCTATTTTAAAAGAGGTCCAGTAATACCAAGGTTTTCCTACTTCAATAGCAGTCTATTTGTTGGCACCTTATCTAAAGGCTTACTGAAGTCTATATAGACAACATCCACTGAGTTTCCGTTGTCTAGCGCCTTTGTCCGAAATTCCCTTGCTATAAGGAGGTTTGTTATACAGGATAGACCCTTTCTAAAACCATGTTGTTCTATGTTTAACAAGTTATTTGTTTCAATAAATTCCATTATGGTTCGTTTGACTATTCTTTCCAATATTTTAACTGCAACACTGATGAGGCATACAGGTCTGTAGTTTGATGGAACTTGTCTTGGTCCTGTTTTATGTATGGGAGTGACGATTGCGTCCTTCCAGTCCATAGGTGACACATCTTGATTAAGTGACATATTGAATATCACAGACAGTGGGGCCGCGATATAATGTGCAATATGCCTCAAGATTTTAGGGTGTAGTTCACCTGGTCTTGTTGACCTTTCCATGTTTAACGTGCTAAGAGCCTTAAGCACATCGTCTTGATCGAAGTCCGCGGTGAGCAGGTGGTTTATTGACTCTTTATTTTGGTCTGGTTCTTTGTCCAAAGGAGGTTCCTGAGTGAAAACTGCCCTAAAATAATCAGCCATAGCCTCTGCTTTTTCCTGGTCTTCCTCTATCATTTCAGATTCACTCCCTTCTTTAATTAGATTTGGAATCCAATGATGCATCCTTGTTCTGTAGTTTATGTACGAGAATATTCTCTTGTGCTGCTTGAGTGCTGGTTGTGCCAACTGCATTTCATATTTTCTTTGAGCTTCTCGAATTTTCGTTATACACTTGTTTCTTACCGATATGTAGCGTTCCATCGTAAATGCTGTTCCAAGGCAGATGGCGACATCCCAACATTTCTTCTTTTGTCTTAGTAAACGTCGAATATCCTTGCCTATCCAGAGGTGTCCGTGCTTCTTCGTCTTTGGGACTGTCCAGGGTATGTATGGTTAAGTTACCCGGTTCTATAACTGCCTGAAATGCGTCCATGCCTTTTGTACTAATGCCGTTGAGACAATTTCACAGTTTTCAGCCGATGCTGCAGAGTTGATGGCCTCCCAATCTGCCTTCCATATGTTAGGACGGGTCGGCGCAACTGTTTGGAAGGCAATATCAGCCACCCTTGTTACACCAGGACTTTAGTTTACTTAGGAAAAAATCATCTACCACACATTCTGGACTGCGATATACTACAATTAACTCAATATTTTGCCGTCCACACTTCAGCCTACATCGCACAGGTTCACATTTCCCTGATACATGTGCCACCGTCTCAGCTACTCTTATGGTTAAGGTAGTTTTCGCGTACAGGATTACCCCGCCTCCCTTACAATTTATTCTATCAGCCTTACTGGATGAATAACTAGTTAACCGAATTTCATTATCTAATACTTCCGACGTTAACCAAGTTTCTGAGACAGCAATAACATCCGGTTTTTCTTTATCCACCATTGACTTAAGCTCCGCCATTTTATTTAGTAGGCTGCGAGAATTTGTGTAGCATACTTTGAAGTCTATGAAGAACTTTCCCTTGCCACTCAGAGTAGTTTGAGGATCGTTTTTACTCCGAACTTTTACGCTCATTTATTTCCACTTCTGCAGCTCGTCTCTTAATACGATCAGCTAGGCTGAGATCCTCACGGACAAATATTCCGGATCCAATCGGTTTACGTGAGTTATCTAGAATCAGGTTCCTTTCTTCAACCGTGGAAAATGTAACCTTCAAGAGGCGGTTTTTCTGAGGGCTTTCCGAATCCACCTTTCGTCCTGTTCGACAAAGCTTACAAATGCTAACTCCTGAAACTGTATCTGGGAGTAGTTTGCTTATTAAAGACTTAATGTGACTGAAGTCGTGTTCAAATCTAGCCTTTGGTTCCTTATCGGAAGATTCTCTTAACTTATGAAAAATGACTGACCTCTCAGAGAGATTTGTCTTGACACGCAGTGGAATTTTCGTTTCTGATACCGTCTCTTCCAATGACTTGCTGACCAGCTGCGGTTCGCCTACAGCTTTTTTCTTCGCATTTCTTTTTCTCCGTGCTGAAGTCCTTTTATCCTCACTCAGGACAGCCACACTGGGACTATTTGGAACGATGACAGTGTTATCCGGTTCTTCAATTTCCACTAAAGGTGTATGATTTCCAATATCAATACCAAGTGGCACTTCGCTTCTCGTTAATGTTAACGGTGTTTTTACTATTCCATCAATCACATTCGGGTGTTTAACGGGTCCGGCAGCAGCACGTAATACACTGACACTTTCTTCGCTGTCAGTGCTCGTGGTGTCAGGACAACCGCCATCGTTTTTCTTACAGGCCAAAGCCAATAGGTTCATAGCCTCCTGGATTAGTAACTTTTTATTTGTACAGCAAAACATACAAAGCCAATGCGAGTTTGGCTTCGAGAATCTTTTGTAGGCCGTAGAACTTAGACTTGTACACATCTTATGGTACCACTTTTTAGATTCACAGCACTGCATTCCTTTCTCAACGCGGAACAAGCAGTCTGGTTGTCCACATTTATAAGTCTTACAAACCATTGTAATTTGATTTAAAACGCCTAAAACACACTATGATCACAACGTGAACACGAGTGTCAGTCAATGAGTAAGCAAGAAAGGTACCACAGGACAAAGTTTGGCAAAAATTTCAAACCTTACCAAAGTACTTTTAGTTAAAGTAGACCAAGAATGCTTTGTTGTGGCTGCCTCCACAACTGCTAACGGCAAGCCCAGATACAGAAAATGTGTTGGGTGTGTGGTTAAAAGTTTCGTTTTGCATGAAACAAAGTTACGTAACAGACGCTTAGCAAACGTTTATCTATTTGATCTAATCTCTGCCATGAGAGTTGTTGATTCACCACTTGGAAGTCTATGGATCACTGTTGAACGACCAATCGAATGCATCTTGTCACTGTACATCAACTTGCTTGGCTGTGAGAAAGTATTCGATAACGTGAGTTTAAGATTCGCACGGAAACGTCTTCGACGCTATGGTGTGCCTGAGGAAATCATCAATACAATACAGAATTCATACGACGGACTACAGTTCAAAGTCCTGGATGGAAGATAGCTGGCTGACGCATTTCAAGTGACGACTGGATTTAGACAGCTTTGCTTCTGGTGGATTACTGGATTATGAAGCCCTCCACATCCGAGGGGTAGAACGGAATACAATAGACATGTTGGATGCACCTGGACGATTTGGACTTCAAAGATGACCTAGCTTTTTCATCCATTCACAGCAATGAAGGCAAAGGAAGATAGTCATTGTAACAGCAGCCTTTACTTATGTCTGCATTGTTGATCCGATGCTCATAGTTTTTCTTTCCTGGCGTGTTGCTTGAGTGTATTGCCGAAAATCGAATTTCAGAGATTAATAATAATGATACCAAAAATCAGGACATGAGTGATGACATCAGCGTAAAAGTAAAGGCAGGGGACAATGTCGTCGTAACCAAGTTCAAAAAGTCACTAGAGATATTTCCGAAAATACTCAGACGCCATTAAAAGCATTTGTTTCTCTTTTCTTATCAGGTGGAATATGGATGGGTCGAGAGTTACATTCGAAATGCAAGGTCTTAGGATACCCATTTCCGTTCTCCCCCATTCTCTTCTGAGAAGTGCAGTTGGTGTTCCAAGTTGATCATGTTCGTTACACAGGTAAGTAATAAAACCTAACACATCAGGATCTTGTAACTAGTGCCTAATAAAATGATGGAGGCGTTAAAAAAATTATCAACAAGGTTCCTAGTCTGAATATAGATTTTACGATCTTACAAACAAAGAAACGGCTCTTTCTTCGCTAAAACGTTGATTACATAACCAGATAAACAATATTCTTGGGTTTTTTGGAAGCAGGGGAACCAAACTCATGAACCTAACCTTTCATATTTTTTACCACGGAAATATGGTTTATCACGGATGTAGGTCCCAAACCATGACAGATTATATCCGAACTTCAAGATCATTCACTCTTTTCTTGCAGTGTGTTGAGCCAATTCACTGGGTTACATTTGAGAACATCAGTTGTAAATCGAAGTCAGTGAAAAATAATGACCAAATGGGTAATGTACTGTTTTACTAGTTACGCAACCGAATATGTCAGAACTTGAATCTTGTTCTAAGTTCAAGCACCTAGTCCATATCTTATTCTGGGCCCACACAACACTGAAACGCATTTTTAGCCAGTTCTACGTAAAAACTTTCCTTATATTCTTTAACAGTTTTATTCGTTCCCATTTAGAAAGCGGGAACATGGTATTTCCTCCCACAGTTCAAAAGGATAAGGACACTCTAAAGAGTATCCACTGGAGAGCCACGAAATCAGTCCGGGGACTCAAATTCAAACCTTATGAAGAGCGCCTCCAGTCACTTAACCATTACCCATCAGAGTATAGACGTCTTAGAGGTGATTTTCTGATGGCTTACAGTATACTTAACACTTCTGGACATCGCCTTAAACACATATTTAAGCCTAGTCCCAATATAAACCTAAGGGGTAACACCCAGAAATCGGAGATACAACATAGCAGAACGGACTATATACACAACTTCTACTCCTTAAGAGTTGTCAAATGCTGGAATTTGCTGCCAACTGAACTAGTCCAAGCGATTTCTCAAGAGTCCTCTGACGGGAATTTTGACCTATTCTTAAGAACTAAAGATAAAGTCGTATTATGATTCACCAATTTCTTTCGTCCCCCCTATTGTCGTTAATATACTTAGGTTCTTGGCTGGAGGTATTGGTGATCCACTGCTACTAGACACAGAAGCCCGTTAAGTGAAAGCTTCTTCTATTCCGTCCACAACAGTTTGAACCAATTAAGCAATTTTAACAGTGACTGAACAGAAGATACCAAGCTTCTGATTGGACTTCCATACATTGAGATTAGATGGTGGCTGGAGGTAGTCGACAGGAAACCCTGGACCCGGGTTTCGTGCTACTTGGCACTCGTCAGCAAGGCGTACCTGTAATCTTTGAGGGAACTGGTGCTCCCCGGAGGATTCGATCATGTATCACCCAGCTTCACAGTCAGAGACGTTACCACTGAGCTATCCGGGCCGCGACCGA
Source organism: Schistosoma spindalis (assembly GCA_946903255.1). NCBI lineage: Eukaryota > Metazoa > Platyhelminthes > Trematoda > Strigeidida > Schistosomatidae > Schistosoma > Schistosoma spindalis. The sequence continues at coordinate 25,114,886 of OX336417.1, read as the reverse complement.
CCTCCTGTAGGACTGAGACATAATCACAATTGATTGACCACTGGGTGGTGACCAATGTCATGCGTTTCTAGTCCTTATTATTAGTGCAGATCGGATGCCATCGATCATGTTGCAATGTGGCCACCAGTCTAGGTGACTCGACACTGCGTGCACTATGTTGAGATTAGATCAGATCCAGGGTTTCCTGTCTACTACATCCAACCACCATCTAATCTCAACATAGTGCACACAGTGTCGAGTTACCTAGACTGGTGGCCACATTGCAACTTGGCTGATAGCGTTCGATCTGCACTGATAAGAACTTGTCACACATGACGTTGATCACCACCTAGTGATCAGTCAATTGTGACTTCCCTACATTCCATGTACTGTGACTGAAACGTTGAGAGCTTCTTCCTTATCAAAGAACGCTACGTGGTCTCAAATAAGGACTTTGCGTGTTGAATAATTATTTGGAATGTCATATTCATCTATTCTTAGTACTTCCAAAATCTCTTAAAAATTAAAAAAACCTAGGCAGACCAAACGTGTCGAATTCGGTCTCCATATGGCTATCAAACACCTCAAAGCTAGGAAAATGTTGTCAGCCTCATCATTTAACATTTTCAGGAATAAAACGAACCGTATATTAATGAGATGCAAGGATTCTGAAAAGTATTATAAGTGATTTTGAAAATGATTCCCCGACCTTGAGATCTAGAAGCGGTGCTTTAGTGTTTAACGTTACCATCATGGTGTTAGACTTGGATCTTTTCAGAGTCGATAAAGGAGGTGATCCTGAACTTATTCGTTCCAATGAGATCAAAAGATTCAGAGGTACCAAACGTGTCGATTTGGTACTAGAGGCGGATGAGAATTGGCGGAAAGGTAGACTGTAAATGGTTACTCAAACTTCGTAGCACGTTTCAGAGCTGATCATTTAAATAAAGTAAAAAACTTCTGCAGCAAAGCTATTGCTAGGAAGATTAAAGTAAACTCTGACTGCCTTGATTTTGACATTTAGGAAAACAAAGACAGTCCGGATATCGAGTCTAATTTGTTTGGTGATGTATTTGATCGCCTCGACTCCCTTGTGGAAGCTGATTTACAGGTAGGACCGTTGGTCGTTACTATGTCTTAGTCCTTGAGTGTAGCACAGTTAAAGTCGTTGTCCTGTCTTATTGACGAAGAAATAAAAAGAAATGCAGTTTTTGTAACTGAGTTCGAGTCTGTAAGACAGCAGCAATTGTATGAAATTGGTAATCTCCTACACCCAGACGTACCGATAAGCAACAATGAGGTATGTTTTACTGGGATTTGATTGTTCGAAAAAATGTTAGTTTTCTTGATAATGTGTAAAAGTGCTTTTTCATGCTCCTTGCCAGTACGGCAGTGTTGAAGCCGTGATAATGTCAGTAATTGCGGACATTTCGTCTAAATTTTCATTGCTAACCCACTGAAAACAAATATATAATATCCGGTTGCCAATCCCATGTTTTATATGATAAGAACTAAAGTTAGTGTGTCGATCCTAATCCCTTTATTCATGGTCTAGATATGATCTATAGATAAAAAATCATAATTTGACATTTCCTATCTCCAAAAGCCTCATTTCGAGCTATAATTTTAGCTGTCTGGCATTGGATTGATAGTACAACCTAGTACTTCAACGTTAATTTAGTTACTGAAGTCAGTTGGTCGTCAATAGCGTAGGACATTACATGGGCGTACATTTTTCCATTGGTTTGTTGTTATCCCTCAATGTAACATTTAAAACATACGCATGTATTTTGTTCGAACCACGAGAAAAATAGTTTGTGATGATCAGTGATACGTAAAAAACTTTCATATATGGTCATTGGTGTTTCATAATTCATGATAATGATATAGTGTCGGCAATTTACTCATATTGTTAAAAGATAAAGCACTTGAATGGCTACTCGAAAGTAAATATGACAATATACGGTTATACGGTAATTTCTAAGCAAATTAAAAATGTTTCCGTAAGAATTATTTGGTGAAAGTAAGCGTAAGTCTCTGGGAATTTCATTGACATCACACGATTTCCAGTATACTGGTGTGTATTATATATATTTCTTTCGAATCAGTCTTACTCCTTTGCCATCAAAGGTATTGGAGAATCCTTTAGCAATGATGTAATTAGAAACTTAGTAATCCATCTTGCTCCTTTTACTCGATTAAGTCCACTTTTCTAAACTATCCAGTCATCTCAAGTAGTAGATTGATCCCAGTAACATCAATATCATCCACTCTACTTAAATACGAACTCTCAACGCCATAAGAACTACACTTATTTTCTTATGAATATAATTATTTCATATTAAATAATCTCTACACGTTTTTATTGTCATGTTGTTTTATTAGTTACGTTCGACGTAGTCCACTCTGTCCTACTTAATTGCTGACAAACGTTATATTTGAAAGTAGAAGTCGTGCGTAGGTTGAAGGTTTCTGACCGCAGATATCTACGAAGCGTTACTCGCGTTTCGTGCTTCCACCTAGTGAGCAATGTTAATGTTGAGCATATTGAATGTCTGGCGCTTTAACCGGACCCCAAACCAATGGTGCACATGGGCTCCAGTATCCTGCGGGAAAAAATGGCGTATGAACCAATCGTTGGTCACCGGCTACCATGGGACTGCATCTCCTCACGATGCTCCACTGCCTTGTGGATCAGATCTTCAGGTCAAAGGCTCGGGGTGTGGCCCCCTAAGAAACCACCTGGTTCGGTTTGGGCACCCGGGCAGTATCACAGCCCTCACACATATCAAATGAGATCTGTGTGGCGCATATATATTTGGTGCCTTCTTGTACCGATATCTATGTGTTAAAATAATAATAATAATAATACCCGGGCAGTATCACAGCCCTCACACATATCAAATGAGATGTGTGGCGCATATGTATTTGTCGCCTTCTTGTGCCGATATCTATGTGTTAAAATAATAATAATAATGTATTTGGTTAAGGTCGCGTTCGCAAATTAATTCCGTTTATGAGCTGAAGACCTTACGGGGCACTGCTCGAAATCGGTATCATAGTGCAGTTGTATTCATAAATCCTTTCCTTATGTCATGGGTTTTAATGTTCATTCTCGCTACCCACTTTTCATTTTGAAGCATTTTCTTTACATTTGATTCTCCGCTTTCATGTATACTATTTCTATATCTATCCCTTTTAATTTTACCTTTATATGTTTTCCCGTACTGACGTGAGGTGTGTTAAATTGATCTATTGCACATTTGTGCTCGGTCTATGAGAAACTGACTGAATTGTCTGGCTATATCAATTTAACTGCACAATTGTTGCCTTGTTACGGTATCGTGTAAATGTACGTGGTTGATGGTATTTTTCACTACTAGTGGTTCATTTGAAATATTTGTTTTATGCATATATTCGTTTAACTAGGAAGATAATTTGGTTATTCGAACTTTCGGAAAGAGCGATTTTCGAAAACCTTTATCTCATGTCGATTTAGTGATAATGGTAGATGGTTTCGACGGTGAACGTGGAAGTACAGTAGCTGGAGGTCGTGGATATTTCCTAAAGGTTAGTACGCATATGCAATTTTCCAAATCTTGATGGATTGGGTTGCACGTTATTGATATCTTACTAAATGGTTTTAACCTATCGGGTGTTAGAGTTTTTGTACCTGAAAGTTATTATTAATAAGTCATTGATTCTTTGTTGTTGTATACACCAGTCTCATATGATTATCTAGTAGTGCACATAATCCCAAAATTTGAACGAGTTATTTAATCATATAAAATTGCCATAAACAAATTTTTGAGTGTTCCGAGGTTTTATCACTCAAAACTGGTGTACTTAAGGGTCCACAAGCAAAAATGAATAGGCACTAAATATTGAATTTTATTTTTGACCTTAGTGTTCATTTCCTCACTGGTTGTGCTTTATTTCATAATGAAGACTGATTTTTGAAATTATGCCTCCGTTGTTTTTAGTTTTTAAACTTACTATTATTAGCTATGAAAATCTAACCCTTGTTAGGAGTGGTAGTGGCATTAGATTAATTAAGCTGTTTAAGTGTTTCAAGATTATCTACGAAACACTACTCTAGCAAACCGTATAGTTCTGTTTCTACGTTCGGCACCAAATACATGAATTAACATTAGCCACCTTTTGTGTCGAAAGCTCATTGTTTCAACTGTGTATACTTATATCCGCCGTTCAGTTTCCCAGCAAATGTGTTACAATTTAGTTTATTGATTTCAATCAGTAATTTTAAACACAGAAACGTGATTTTAAGTGCTGTTTTTCCTCTGGTAATTGGTTAAAACATGAAGATTTCTGAGTTTCTAGACAAAATTAAGATACTCTAACACTATTTTTTGATATCAGCTTGTTCGGGTTCATTAAGTCAATAATTTAGCTTTCCGTAAGTTATCTCTCGGAACACTTTATATAAATTCACTTAGTCAATCACTCAACCAAATCAAACACTAATCCAGAACTCTGTAATATTTGTATTAAATTACTATTGGCCTTCGTTGATTCAGTAACATTTTTATAATGTTTAATACTGAATATTTCAAGTAATTACGGTTGTTCCTAACATCTTTATCCCTGGGATCATCTGTGGAAGAAAAATCGTAAACTTTGGTTTCATAATTGTTTTTTATCCTTGTGTTTACTAACTCCTATTTGACTCATTCAAAAGTTGCTATGTTTGAAGAGATTACGAGATCACCTAAATTCGGCGAACGGAACGAAGAATCAGCGACACAACGACAAAACAAGTTTAACTATTCTGATGCGTTTCAGCTCTGCTAACTTAGAGAGAGAAGACCCTGTTCAAATGAAGGAAAGTTATATTCCACAAGCGGCCAGAAGCACGAAAAACGATAACCACACACCTTTAGCGTATATATATAGCATAAAAGTGTCTTTGCGAAACATCACAGAATGGCACATTAAAAGAGGGCATGAACCAATAACATTTAAGGTCCTTTCAAGTGGGAAATACTCATGAAGGTGAAAATAGGCGCTTTTGGTGCGAAAATGAGAGATCCAGCTTTTTCAAAATAAAATCACAAAAATAAGACGTCTACCAAATGTTTTCCCCAACACAAATTAAATTAGAAGCATTATGGAAACAGGGTTTCACAGCATTTTATGGCGTTGTCATTATTTATGTTTTACTCCTATTTTCCCATAGTCTTTCATCTAACAAGATATTTAAATTTACCTTTTTTACCCGAATTTATACTGGCTTTTTTAGTGATTCAGTTATATTTACATAAAGACTATCAACTTTTACGCTGCTCTTTTTACAGGGGCCGCTTGTTTTCCTGGAACAAGCAATCATAAACTTGGCACTACGAATGCTAGATGAACGTGGTTATACGCCACTGTACACTCCATTTTTTATGCGCAAGGAGGTTATGCGAGCAGTCGCTCAATTAAGTCAATTTGACGAAGAATTATACAAAGTACGTCTTCAGATTGCACCGTAATATGAATTTTTGTTGTTGTGTTTAACAATGAAAATAAGTTAACTTTCATTTATCTAATCCATAATTTTAGTTACGTTCAATAAGTGCAATGAATCATTCTAAATTCTTATTAAAACTCTAGTTCACAATAATTAATTATAGTTTTCTGAGTTTTATACAGCTAGTTCTATTCGTTAATCAATCTTAACTCTATAAGAAAGCTTCACGTCATATGATACCTGAGTTATGTTCAATAGTCTAATCAGATTAGAAATTGTTGGGAGCTGCATTTTGACAGTAGATTAGTGATTAAATGACTCGTATTTCAGCCGTTAGGTTACTCTTTCAAGTCTAGCCCCACCTACTTTTGTTTGCATAGCCTGATACTATTGTTAGGTTCTACACTAAAAGTGTTTATAGCTTAACGTCCACTATAATAACCGATACTTGATTGCTAAATTATATTGATACTATTATAATCCCAGAATCCACTATTATTAATTCATTAGAGATATCAGTTGTTTTTCTTAGTTCTTTGCTTAATGTTGTAATCTCGTAGTGTCACACCATTGGTATTAAATTTTTGAGTTAATGCCCACATCGCCAAGTGATATGAGTATGTAGAAATATCAGGTATGATAATTGGTGACTAAAGGAAACACGATAACGCATTTGAATCATACATTTCTATTTTTCCAATTCATCTTGATGGTCCTTGGTCATGTGAGTTTTGTCTCCATCATATATTAGTATTTAGCAGTATGATGAAGTCTGGATTATATTTCAACGGTACTACACTGTCAGTTATTTGCCATATGAATTTAATTGAGTGGTTTAGTGATCTGGACACGTGCCGTCGAGCTATTAAGCCACATGGTTGAGTTGAAATGGATTTACTGTATTTGCTATCCCATCCTGCATATATTAAACGTGGTTATTTTTCCGTGCATGTAATTATTAGATTTAACTAAATTTACACTTATTTCTACTTCTCCAGGTTACTGGCCGTCGTGAACTCAACGCCACAACCAATCATGATTCACAAGCAAATGAAAATGAAGAGGAAGAGAAATATTTGATTGCAACATCCGAACAACCAATCGCTGCATTTCATCAAGATGAATGGTTACCCATTGATCAATTACCGATTAAGTATGCAGGGATCTCGACTTGTTTCAGACAAGAAGTTGGTAGTCATGGTCGTGATACTCGCGGAATATTTCGTGTTCATCAGTTCGAAAAAGTATGTCGATTGTGTTTGAATATAGTCATTTTATTGCGGTTAATTCACGTAGAATATTATTTAGCGTGGAGATTAATTGTTTAAGCTTTAATTTTTGGTTGCAAGTTTACATACTATCAGTTAACTTAAACGACATTTACTAGTGTCGTATAACTAAATTTATTTCTGTTATCTTTCAATCACTTACTTGTAACGTTAAATTTGCTGACTACTACTACTACCTACTTCTCAGAAATACTTCCATTCTTCTTTCTGAAGTGGAGCAAACCTCGAAGTAATCCACATGAGCTACAAATTTTCTTCAATACAAAATACTGCTCTCGTTCATTGTCGTATACATATGTTTGCAGAATTATAAGTGATTGGATATTACAAATTTACTCGATGTTACTGGAATATGGCATTCATAACCGTGTAATTTGACTGATTAACGTTGAAAGACTCCATTTTTGGATTTTCATTTCTAGTACCATAAGACTAATGTCAAAGATTGTTTATAAAGTGTAATTGTTATTGAGTTTTAAGAAAGACTAGTAGTGTCATTATACCTGGTATAGTGTACCAATCAAGTCACCAAATGGAAGGGTTACGTCAAACCAATCAAAAATCTAAGGACAAGTCCATATGATTGACCAAGAGACGGTTTTATTTTCTACGGAGTAGACATTATATATAAATAGCATAGACTTTTTATTTTATGCCACGTGGTAAGAATTAGTTGACAACTCTGGTTTACATTGTAAATACTCTTTTTTTTCAAATGGTAGGTTGAACAGTTTTGCATTACTAGTCCGCACGATAATCTGTCATGGGAGATGTTTGATCATATGATTTCTAACGCTGAAGCATTTCATCAGGTTAGTTTACTGCTTTTAAATAATAGATTACCATTAATGTTTTGTTACATTCAATTACTCTCCCTACTCTCGAAAATTGACATCAGCTTCTGGTAACTTTTGCTCAGAATTTATTGTTCTAACCATAATCTTTTCTCTTGATATTGTTTTACTTGAATCTTCCCATTGATGTTTAGGACTGCAATTGATCAGTCTCTCATATTGGCATATGTGCATACTGTGCGTATTGCCTCGATATTGCCTTAATTTACAAGCAGAGTGAACATCAACTCTGAGGTGCAGGTACATCCAGCTGACGAGTCCCAAATAGGACGATACGCGCGTCCTGGATTCCACTGCTAGCCACTATCCATCTTTGCTTATAATGCTTGTAAATTAAGGCAATATCGAGGCAATACGCACAGTATGCACATATGCCAATATGAGAGACTGATCAATTGCAGTCCTAAACATCAATGGGAAGATTCAAGTGAAACAATATCAAGTGAATTAAACTTCACCCCATTGCACAAGCAAGTGGCTATCAGGACTCAGTAGCTAAGTGGATAACGCGATGGCGTTTGAAGCGGACGATAATGGGTTCGAGTCGCAGAGTGAACATCAACTCTGAGATGCAGGTACATCCAGCTGACGAGTCCCAAATAGGATGAAACGCGCGTCCTGGATTCCACTGCTAGCCACTATCCATCTTTGCTCATAATCTTTTTCTATTCATGGAATAAAGTCGGAACGTAAACTGTTGTAAACATTCCAATTTGGTTAAACCGAGTAAACATCTTATCTCATGACTTGTGAATTATTTAGTGGAAATTATAAAGAAGAATTTTATTTCACTTTTGTTGTCTATTCTGTAAAATTCAGTACATTGTTTGCTTATTCCGAAAAAAAGTTTTTGAATAGCTTTCATCCTTCGCAACGAATATAAAGACTTTTAGAGATAATTTGACTAAAGACCATAATTTTAAAACATTTCATTAAGTTCCTGTTTATTCCTCTTAATATCAGTCGTTCTATGATATCAAATAAATGAATGTGAAATAACCATTTATTTTTATCGTAAATGAAGAATGTCATTTGGTAAATGAACTTTAAAGAGACAAGCGTAATAAATTATTTAAATAAAGTATGATGTTTTTAATCTATCAAATATTTGCTGATTAAAATTTTTATTTGAGTTACTGGCTCTTATTTTCAAAAATGAAACAAATCAAGCAACAAATGAATACATTTCAATTTACAGGGCGATGCTATATATTCCTCAAAAGATTCAAATCTGTCAATAAAGCTTCCTTTTTTTGTTTACAGGCTCTGAAGTTGCCTTATCGTGTTGTTTCCATTGTATCGGGTGAGCTAAACAATGCTGCATCAATGAAGTATGATTTGGAAGGTTGGTTCCCTGGGTCTGGAGCTTTCAGGGAACTCGTATCTTGTAGTAATTGTTTGGACTATCAATCTCGACGGTTAGCAATTCGTTTCGGTCAAACAAAAAAAATGAATAAAAGTGTAAGTAGTATTTTTTTCGTGTTCTTCAAGTTGCTTAATGTCGTGTTTACCTTGTTTGGTATAATTATCGATGCATTTTGTGATGATTGTGTCTGTAACAAACTCAGCCAATTGTATTTGTAGTCATAATGAATTTAAGTTTTGTAATATTTCACTCAGTCTGTCACTTATCTTTGTACATATGTAAACTTTTTCGAGGCAAGTTAATTGCTCAATTAAAGTACATATTTGTATTTAGCTGGCAAATTGTTATTATTCATTTTGTTATTGTCTAAATACGAAAAGTAATGTCTCAATATACCGTCGAAAAACACTTACATTAGATAAGTCTTGTAATAATAAGGCTAATAAAAACATTAGGGGATAGTATTGGAATATGAACCCAATCAAGTTGATTGTGTTTTTGTGAGTTTACACATTTTACTGTTTGTTTAACTTTCAAAAGATAATAACATAATGCAACTTTGACTTAAATCATGATAATTATCTTAAATTACTGCTTGGATCAAGAGTCTCTTTTTTAAATAATTATTACGCTTGTTTGAAAGTTCTCATTATTGTTTTATTCATGGACTAACTGATGTATACAATGACCTAGGTTGAATATGTACATATGCTCAATGCAACGATGTGTGCGACCACTCGAGTTATTTGTGCGATTCTAGAGAATTATCAAACAGAACATGGAATTATTGTACCTGATGTTCTAAAATCATTCATGCCCAAAAGTTAGTGTACTTTTTTGTTATTGATGGAAATATTTTTTAGTGGGCTATAATCCATTTTTAAAAAATTCATTCTATGCTTATGATTACAGGTTATGCATGATGCTTTCATAATGAGTTTTCTTCAATGTTTGTAATAATTAATTCGTTCAATTCAGTAACTAAACTATCCACTTATGTGTAAGGTTTTAAGTCACATTTTTTGAGTGTTGGTGTTACCACCAGAGTACTGGAGTCGAAGTACTCTGAAATTTTGTTTTAAGTAATCGAAAGTTGGTCACTAAAACCATTGACCTTCCACTTAGTGTTCATAGTCTTAAACTGTAATCACCCCTTACTGAAGATTAGTGTTTTTGATAGACTATTAAATACATGAAGGTTTTCATTCATAATAAATGAAACGTATCTAATATCCGAATCATTGCGATGTTGTGTATATATGAAGTGAGATGATGGTGTAATTAGCCAGTTTATGCCGTTAATTTTATCAAATTATTTCAGTAAATAATTAAATATATCATCTCTCCATCAATCACTTTACTCACATTTAATCGTATATTCTCATGTGTTTGTGTATTTGAAAGTGTCTATTATTTACTTTCTTATTGGTTCTAAATGTACTCCATCAATATTTCGTGATTCATACATATATGCATATTCATTCTTATATATATCCTCTCCTGTTTCATGGTTTGGTTGATTTACGCTTGGCTGTTGAGCTGTTACGTTTTCAATGAAGTAACTTCTATCTGATTTCGTATCTGCTTTCGAACGCTTCGTGGTAAACTAAAACTAGTTATTACTTCGGGTTTTATAACCAGAGTCATATAACACTGATTAACAAGTGGCGAACCAACGTATGAACTTACCACAGCCTACGACGTAACCGCCTACAAAATAATTTGTTTGTCACTAATTTGCGATTATACCTACTGACCATCAGGGTGGATTATTACGTATCTTGTTTCATAAATACTGTGACAATATATCAGTATTAACTATCGTAACAATCGCATGAAATAATTATTTATTACACAATAAACATATTAGTAACCTCCCTCTTATTTTCAAAGCATATATTCCCTCGTATAACAATTCTGTTCTCTTCTTTAATCCGTGGACTTTTTCAGTTAAAGACACGTTATGTACATGGTGGGTCGTTTAATATAATCTTTTGTGTGTTCTATCGGATATTCTCGCTAGCTTGTCAGTGTCGCTGTCACTGAACTCTAGAGTCTGCTGTATAGTTTGCGGCAATTTACATGACCATAATCTGTCGAATGAACTACCATTTACTTTCTCACTTCCCAGCAAACTTCACTTGTGATCACTTTTTCCTATGATGACTCTATCTCCTATTCATACCTGGATAAGTAGTTGGTCGATAACGTCTTGGATACCTCTTTTATGACTGTCTGTTCCAAGTCATCGTATGACGTTTTCATTTATATTATGAGTACCACATCTTGCTTCCGTTCAGCTATTTCATCTGGTATGTGTTGTAACACTCGGGTTTATTTCGTCTTTACGAATGGAACGTTAATTTGCCTTAGACGAATATCTACACTAGATTCGCTCCCAGTGTTTATGCTGCAGGACTTCAACACAACTCAGGTCAAGAACACGTGATTAACTTGACTTGAACGTAAGTATATTTCCACACCAAAAACTGACAACAACCCGATACAATCCAACAACAATCAATAATAATAATAAGGATAGGAGAATATATAACGCCTGTCAGACTATCTACAATTCTGACTAAGCAAACAACCAATCATTCTCACCCACACATCAGTAAGTGTGGACTAGAGTGATAAAACTCATCTTAGTAAAGTTTCACGATTTTGCACAAAATAATACTGAAGCCTAGCGAAACAAAGTTGTGATTCTGCGACTCTAAAAAGCGAAATGGTAAGACTAATAGTACGCGTAAAACAGTATTGTAAGAATTTCAGTCTTGCTACAGACTTGACAAAAGGTGGCAAGTAATGTACAATTATATAGGTGTGACATAAAAAAGCAGAAAAATTGATCTTAATTATAAGAATGATAAATGACACAATAATATGAAATAAAACACATCCCCTGAACGTGCATCAATTGATTCGAGACTTAGTAATCTAATAGCACTTTCCCTGTTGGGTAATATGTGTCGGTCCAGGATCGACCTCGTTTATAATCCCTAATGCTCACTACTGACAAGTGTTAAACCTAAGTAAAACAACTACCTAACGCTATTTTCCAGTGCTTCTCAAGTTACTGTCAGTTCACGATCAAAAATTACTCCCAAATCGAAATCTTCTAAATTATATGTATAAAGTAAGCTGCTCATTATCATTTGTAGAGCGCTATGGCAGTTCCGTACTTGTTTGCGACAGCCACACCAAATGTAGTGAACAAAAACACCATTGGGGACAATCGAATGTATTTGACAACAAATTACAGCACTTGTTAATAAAATCTAACAACCATATAGTGAATCGTTAATTCGCAAAATAATAATCCATCATATCAAACTGGACTGTTCCTGTTGCAAACATCAATCGATTGTCTGACATTTCATTGTTCATGAGTTTCCATACAAATTCCATTGTGTTCCCGCTCTTCCTTTCTCGATCTTTCTTCATCTTCTGCTGCCAGACATTACGTTTAAAAATCGCGTCATATACTACTTATGTCTACATAAGTAGCACACACCACAATACTACTGAATACTCCATACCAACCATACAATGAATCTCATTGGGTATAGTTGATTTTCTGACAATCTAATTCATGTATTGTCCGTCGTTATCGTAGTTCGAACAATCGTTTTTGTTTGTATAATTCAAAGTCCAAACATTTTTGCCAATAAGCTGCTTAAGCAATAAAACATTGACTGATAGGATGTTTTTAAGAAACCTAGAATTACGAAGTTCCAGGTAGACCATAAATACAGCTTTTCACTTTTGTATTTCTCTCCTTGAAGCTGCAATACTCGCTATTTGGTGTCTGTAAGTGGCTAAATGCGCTATAAAGCATATCCGCTTATCGTTAGTGTTGTATTCCTTTTCAGATCAGAACATCTCACGATATATTCTTATATGTGCAAATTGTAAATGCTTCTGTTCTTTAGTTAGTGTTGATTCACTGACAGTTGCAACTATTATAAATTAATTATTTTTGTCCCATTCATATGATCTATTTGCGTACTTTTTCATTTAACTTGTCGTATTAGAATATCAGAAGTTTATACCGTTCAAAGGACATGAGGATAAAATACCTTTCAGCATTGATGATGTACCAGAGACAATTCACAATTCATCCAATACAAAATTTCACGATGAAACATCGTTCAATCAGCTAAATGAAAGAATAAGTGTTTTAACTGGAGCCACAGAATCTGGTCTCGTTAATGCTATTTCTCAGATATCTGAAGTTCAAAAACGAATTGAAGATACGTTAAATACACTAAGTTTAGTCACCACAAATAATCACGTTGAAAAAGATGTCTGTGACAAAAAATGTGCTGTTGTTCATCCTGTCGAAGATTCTGTAGAAGATAAAAATGATCTTGAAGTTGAAAATAAGGATACAATTGATAATGAGTCTGTGAGTTTACAATCAAATACTCCAGAACCAACTGATTCTAAGAAGAAACGAAAGAGGAAACCGAAAAAGAAACAGTCGGATTAGAATTTGATTTTACTGTGGTGCTCAGTCAATATTGCATATTAATGATTTGTTGTATTGACTCACACTTGCATATGAATATAAATTTTGACTGTGGTGTTATTTAAACATGAAAATTTCCTTAATAGTCGGTTCGATGGTTTGCGCATGGTGTTTTCAGTCATATATGTCAGTTAGCTAAGTTTATTATTCTGTTAAATTTTTGAAATTAGATTTCTGTTATCAAGATATTTATGCATATATTACTTCTGAAGTTTGGAAAAATTAGGATCCATTTTTCTACGTTATAATTAAAGCACAAATTGAATTTAGATAAGGTTTTATTTTAAGCCAAAATATTAAATGCCCTTAACTCAGTTTGATTCATGTTTCTGTAATAGTTGGTTTAATATAATCCAAGGTGCTATTTGAAGAAACCTATGAGTCGCACCAGTGCACGGTGGTTTTGATCTATTCCATAGTTTTGATATACTACCTAGAAATAATTTGAGGAGAATTACTTACGTCAGTTAATTTTTTACTTTATGAATAATCTATGTATTTTGTACACATGTTACGCTAGTATATTGTCGTTAACATCTACGATTATAGTTTTTTGTCTGTTACTCTGTTTATATGTATTCATTCATTTGCTCCTGATCAATGTGAACGACATACTGAAATTTTTAAGAAGACACATCAACTTTTGTTTAAAGCTTCTGAGAAGCATTCAGCTTTTGACTTAAATAGAGAAAAGAGTCTGATGTTTTTAAATAAAAACTTTACATCTGTTTATCATTGATAAATATATTGTATACGTTTCATGAAAATGTAGTACTGATTTCTTAATTCAAATAATTACTGCAGGCTATGTATTACACCTCATGAAATACTGTGAAATAAGTTGTGTTTCAGTAATGACTGTTTACATGAGATATGCTATCAAATAAGTTTTTTTTTAATCTATAAGAATTATTTGTCACAAAGGATAAACTTTACATTTGTTAATAAGTGCTGATTTCTTTGAATTTTAAGCTTTCTTATGGTACGTTTTGAATGTTCATTTTGAATACAGATTCTTTGATAAAACAATAAATAAATTAGGTTTGTAAATATTTATGTGATCACTACCGGGATACTAATCAGTTAGGGAGTTAACAAGTAAGATCACATTTGACTTATAATTTTTAGGATATTAGTTGTACTAACTGAATAACTAGCAGTGATTCTATATGACTAGAAATTTTCATGTAGAGTGCAGTTCATATATGTCGCTCAATTGTTAATTTAGAATACTTGAACAATTGATCTACATCGTCCTAATATTAATACGTGGGGGTTATTCATACAACAAACAGTCTTCTAAAAGTGTTATGTAAGTCATATAACCATGGATCAATCAATTGTTCTTGACTGAACTGGCATCCGAAAATTCACGAGGACTCTATGGCATCGTATCACATCTTCTTAGTAATTTATGTTGTATATGAGGACGAAAATGCGCCTAATGGCTTATGACGCGATCGAGAGTTTGAAATTTGGGATGTCTTCATCATTAGATTACACCTTTCAACATTTTTTTTGGTTCAGTCAACTGCATTGTATGTGTGTTTTATGTACAAGTGTTCCTCACAGTTCCATTTTCGAAACTACTGTAATAAAATACTGATGTTACTTCGAATGTTCAAGGCTTAATTATGAGTTATTTATTACTTTTACGAATTTATATGATTTTATTTGGATAAATCATGTACATTTGGTAGGAGAGAAAGTCTCCAAAATGTAAGATAATCAATACTTTCAGTTTCACTTTAGCAACTTCCATGTTGATCAGACGAGATAGTAGTAGTTTATCACTTTCAGAAAATATGATTATATAGTTGAATATAAATAAGTAACATTTATTTTATGCTGTAAGTCTCAAAAATCATTTACAATATGAAATTTATTTTGATGAGATATTTTCATGTTCAATCTTTTGAATAGAAATGATGTTTTGCTTAATGCAACAGATTATTCATACATTTATTTCATTTATAAATATTGCTATATTTCAGTGCATAAGCTAAACATTAACATTTATAACTCGATGGTTTGTTTAGACTTATTATTTTTGATGATGCTATTTCATCCTCTATTGTTTTGGTTATCGTTCATTGAATGTATTTAAAAATTGTTGATTATTAAAGAAGTGAATGCCAAGAAATCTAACAGTATAATCAGAAAAATGTAATCACAAAGTGTAGTGTATAACGTTTAGTTTCTATGACTTAATCATAGTTTGTTTTTTTAGTAATTGCTTATGTATATTATGTTTTCAATCTGGTTCGATGTATACCATAAGTATAAATGACCTCACCACCACCGCTATAACTGTAAACCGGGACATTGTTTACACGTAAAATATTTTTTTCCTGAAATAAAAGGTTACTAGAGAAGCTGATTTTCCTTCAAAGATAACATTATCATGTTATTCAGAAAAATAGCATTTTAATTGTAGAAAATTGCTTACGGTGATTTTTTTACAACATTTGAACTAATTCGTATGTTTTATTTCATGTTGTCTTATTTCATTTAGGCTATTCTAAATAATTTTACTACGACATTTGTATTCGAATAACAAATTATGTTTGTAATTCAATAACCTGTTTAACTGAGTTAGACATAACCATTTAATCAAATTATTGGATATTTCTAGTAACAGCATGATAGTGATTTTTTGACTCTGACATTTATTGTGCTCCAAAGAGAGCTGGTCTGTGCTAGGTACATCTTAAATTTGGCTAGAATTTATTGTTCATATATCTTCACTGCCTTGACTAATCTCAGAAAGACATTTTCAAAGCCATTGTCAAAATAGCCCATCAGTTACTTAATATTTCTTTCTGTTTCCACACCAGTTTAGAATTCATTCAACTCTTTTCAGGTTTTAATTGAAGAAATATTTTATTGTAAATTTCCGGGATTTAGTCCCTGAAAATTTTAAAAACAGACTGATAGAATTGACTGAAATCTCTAAAATTTCCTATAGCTCAACCTGCATATGTACAAAAGCCACATAATCGATAGCTATGGCTTACAATAATCTGTAAGTGACTAGTAACCTATGTCATTTCATCCAATATTTAGCCCTGATCGATTTCGACATTCAAGTCTGGATCGTGAGGAGTAGGATAAGTATCTTTAAAGTTTTAGCTCATCTGCTTCTCATTGTTTAACACGTGTGTTATGTTTAGGATTTTTACTTTTGTTTAATGAATGAATGCCATATGTAATGGTATAATTTTCATTTCAAACTCTAATTTTCAGTTTATTGGCTTTTTTCATTCGGTAAGTTGGGATGTACTACAATAATGTGTTTACAAACGACAATTGGGTAGCTTTACTAGATTAAATGATGCTCCTAGTGGAAATTGCACTTACATACCGCACTGACACTAAATGAACGAAAAAAATGCTAGCTTTTCCCATTTTCATTGGACATTAAATACAGGATGATTATCTTAATACCATTCACACATACTACTCTAATGTACTAAATACTACAATGGATTTTGTCGGTTACTAAATGGTAAGAAGCTATACGAAGAAAGTTTCAGAACTAGGTTATGTGCTGACTAGTAATTTGGTGAGGAATTATACTCTCGTGGATGTTGGAACCGTTTTTGAAATGCCATAACTTAGCTATGGAATCAACTCACAGATATTGCTTTTTATATTATATTTGTCCAAAAACAATATCATTACATATGTACTCTAAAGTCACAGCCATCTTCCCAAATGGTTAATTTCTTTATTATGTGTCATTATTAATAAGTAGTGGATATAGGTATCATTCATCCTATTTTTCTTTCTGCATGCCTCTTGTAGGATGAATACAAGTTATATACGGTTTTTGTACTAGAAGCTTTATAGATATATACAAGAAGCGAATTTGAAAGAAATATAATAGATGAAAAAAGTAAATTTCATGGCGATAAAATTCTTTACATATCAAAAAGTGAATTAAAGAAGTAGATGTCAAGACAATTACTTTTGATCTGCTTTTGTGAACTAAACAATGTAATAAATACTCAAACCAGTTATAATGAAATTGCATTATAACATCGAATCAACATGAGTTTATCATGTTGACTCGCCCGATGTTTAAGCTGGATACTTTTGAGAAAAGTTGTGGATGATACAAGCAAAGTATTTTGGCAAATCAATTTCAATCATATTTAAATACATCATCTAACTTTATGTTTATATCAAGTGTATGCATATTTTTAAGTAGTCTTGTTTCCGTTTCATTTTTCAAGAAGGAAATTAGGTGTTTTCACGAGAATATGTTTTTAGTTGTCTAGTAGTGATCTGTCGCTCCTGATTTGATTATAAATTTACATGGAAAACTAACACGATATCTAGCGTAGCTGTTTAAAACCTTCACGTTACCCAGTTTAAATATGCCATGTTTTCGATTACAAAATAGTAGAAAAATTGTTTCATCATTATTTAGGGTATCTATGCGCTGTGAATTCACAATTCACTTCAAAACCCAATAGCCATGTGGCCTGAGGTTTGATTCTGGTGAGCAAATAGATGTATACCATAAGTAAAAATGAGGATTCTTCCCCTTTTTTCGTGCCTGTTACCATTAATTCGATGTAATCGCTTATTGAGGAAATCATAGTCTCATTAAGCAGTCGGGTAGTTTTTTTCATTTTCAAAAGCAATCGAAAATTAGCTTCAAAATATTTTTTGTTTGATATTCTTTCATGATGTGTAGATTTTTCACGTCCAACAATATTCATATTATATTTCTCTTGATGATAAAACAGTTAAAATTTTAATTTCCCTT
This sequence comes from Schistosoma spindalis, assembly GCA_946903255.1. Taxonomy (NCBI): domain Eukaryota; kingdom Metazoa; phylum Platyhelminthes; class Trematoda; order Strigeidida; family Schistosomatidae; genus Schistosoma; species Schistosoma spindalis. The sequence continues at coordinate 25,096,611 of OX336417.1, read as the reverse complement.
ATGTCAACAGATTCTATTAGACTTTTTAATAATAATCAATTGAGATTCGTGTGGCGCATATGTACTTGGTGCCTCCCTGTACCTATACTTATGTGTTAAAATAAATAAATAAAATTTTAATAAGTAGTATTTACGCATAAAAAATAAAGTTTTACTGTTATTTTCTTTGTACGTTATTGTAATCAGACATCATTTAGCTGGATTTTTGAAATTCATTTCTAAACATCTAATAATTAAATAGAAAAATGTAAATATAATAGGCAATACACAATATAACCACTAACTGGGTTATTGGACATTGAATATATACAATATATTATGTTTTCCCAATAATTTTCCATGTTTAACTCATGATCATGATAACAATATACATATAGTGTCAGAGATAATAGTTGTAGAATTGTTAGATTCAGATAGTTTAAGAGATATCTTCATAAACTTGGATTTGAAAATGTTGTTCGTCTTAATAAAAATTTTGTGTTACCTTGTCTTCCGAATTTCGTAATTGTTTTATGCATATATATATATATATATATATATATATATATATATATATTTATTTATTTGTAAGATTTGGCGCTAGTTTTATTTCACCATACGAGTAAGATGTTTAGACTATTATTATATTTTGCATCTGCTGACTAATTGTGTTTATGTGCAGATATATATCGCCGATGTTCTGCATATGTAAATGCTTAATTTCAGTAATTGAGTTCACGAGTCAATCGAAGCTAGAGGACCATGGAATACCTGGAAACACTGGACGGTCGTTTTGTCCTATTGTTGTTCTCCTCAGCAGTGCGCATCCACGATCTCGCTGTGTGAGTTTCGAACCCAGACCTATCGTTCTCGCGCACGAACGCTTAGCCTTTAGACCACTGAGCCGGCTTCCAATAGTGTTAATGTCTAATTTTCACTAACATTCAAGTTAAATGGTTGGGCTTAACATAAGTTTATGAGTAGATACTATTCTTTATATTACTTGACATATTCAACCATGTATAGTCTAAATCCGTCCAATACTTGACTCATACCTTCATCTGTCTAATTATGTAAAACTAGTTTTGAAATACAATTCATCATCATTAAAAATATTGATGAAATGAAATTGACAATTAGAATATATATATATATATATATATATATATATATATATATATACTAATTGACAGAAATAATCTTATGATGAGATCGGATCAAAATTGTTATCTATATTTTATAATTATTTTAATGAGAAAATTAACAAATTCGCATATTAATCAATCGTAAAATCATGAAATTTGCTAAAAAATTACAATTTATGTATATGGATTACAAAAAATCTTTTGATTATTTTTACAACCTATTCAATGTTAAATATAAAATGGTGTTTTACAAACCTACGTTTGATGTTAATAGTAGTTCTTTTTTAAGAAATTTACTAAATAGTATAAAAGAAATTTTACTTGATGAATAAGTAAATTTTCATGTCCAACACTTATTGTATGAAGGCTAATTGTATTAACCTACTTGACAATGTAACGTAGTTGGAGCAGCGTACCATAAGTAAGACCTAGATGTCTGAATGAAAACAAAATGTGTCAGTATATTTCAGGTATATTGTAATGTGTTATTATTTTAGTGCAATATTTGCTTTATTTACTGCATTATGTAACTGAGTTGATCTATCTTTTTAAGACTTACATGATGAAATAGTTCGAAAACTAGAATAAAAATAAACAATTGTAGTGTCATATAGTTATAATTGGGATCTATGAAGTTAGAAGATATCGGCGCTAATGCAAATAAAGTCTAAATCCTAAAGTTTTATGTTACTCTTTAAAATATTTTTTATGAATTGATTTATTCTTATTAGAATAATGATAGCCTACCTGTATAGTGGCAAATTCGATTAATTCCGACTAGGTTTTATTAGTTGTTTGGCAAATTGAATTTTTTTAGAAAACGTACAAATAGAAAACGAAAATTATTTATAATTTATGTTTATTTTACAGAATAGGATAGGAAGAATTTACTGAAATATTTTCGATGCAACAAACAAATAAATGATGTAGTGAATTGAAACAATTTTTTTTCATTCACTTTAAGGTGTTGACATGACAAGCGAAAAAAGTGATTATACAGAGAGCGCTTTTTTAAATTTTACCACTGAGCACATGGTTTGCTTAACCATATCAACCAGTTATAAGTGAATGTTTTAACGCTTACACCCTATACACTAAAATAATCTTAATATTTATATTAATACACGAAGAAAAGTATTGTCGATGTAAAACTTTTGAGATAAGAATGCTTGACATCAACTAAAATTCACAGTATTAATTTCACGAACATTTTTAAGGTCACGGATGCCCTATTGTATTAATGGCTCATTGATAGTCTATTTGCTCTATTACAAATTTTTCTTCACTTCAGTAAAGCATCGATCTTTACAATAAGTTCGTTTGAAAGTTTGAGATTCATAATCTACTAATTTTAATCGATAGCCCCCAAGTGCCCTGTTACGGCCGAGAGTGGGGAGAGTCCGCTCACCCTCTCGAAATGCTCTCACATGGCCACGCGTATACAGCCTCTGCCAGGGAAGTCCTAATCACTGCCTTCTCGTGGCGGAGATGTTTACGAAATTGAGAGAACGAAGAACGAATGTCCGGCGCTTTAACCGGGTCGGTGGACATGGAGATTCCACCTAGGGGAGTTGGAAAACCCTGATTCCAAACCATTGGTGCACATGGGCTCTAGTATCCTGAGGGGACAAACGGCGTATGAACCAGTCGTTGGTCAACGGCTACCATGGGACTGCATCTCTTACGATGCTCCACTGCCTTGTGGATCAGATCTTCAGGTCTAAGGCCCGGGGTGTGGTCCTCTAAGAAAACCACCTGCTTTGGTATAGGCACCCGGTCAGTATCACAAGTCAAATGAGATTTGTGTGGCGCATATGTATTTGGTGTCTCCTTATACCAATATCTATGTGTTCAAATAATAATCATAATTTACAGTAGTTTATTCAAAAATTGTAATTAAACCTTAAAACATGTGACTAGTTAACTAAATGACAAGAATAAAATTTCATAATGGTAACTAGAACTCCAATGTTGTATGCGTTTATGCAATTAGCAGTATGTTTTAAACCTTTTATATGCATATAATTTATTCTGCTAATTATGAAATTGTTTCATTTAATAAATTTAATTTTTTTTGTAGACAATGTTTTCAAAAATTAATATCCTGTCGTTAAAAAAAAACAATAAATAATACATTTCATTATGTGCACTAGATTTTAAATACCAAATTACTTTTGACTAATGGTTTGAATTGTTTTTTTCTGGTCAGTGTTTTTTAGCATGTTAGTTTTCTACGGAATGAGGTCACTAACCCCATTCCCAACCTTCCTTTATTCATCCTTGGGACCGGCAGTAGCCCCAGAGGGGCCGTAGGCGGAATTCTTTTGACAAAAACATAAGAATATTTCTTAAATCTGTCATACTTCATATGGAATATCACTATTTATCTTATCCAATGAAAATATATTCTTACTTTCGAATTAATCCATTTAGTTCATTCATTCAGATTAGTAAATTCGATGTCTAACCCTCTTTAAATATTGAATACTTTTAATTATTTTTTAGTGACCCTGGAATCTGATTCCAGTTAGATCGTTTGTTATTGAAATATACATACCGTCAATCCTCGTATAATATTATCGACTTATTTCGCGTTAGTGAGTAACGAGATTAAGTCAAATACGAGAATGAATTTCGAATACGTATATTTCATACAATCGTTGATCTGAACAGACAATCAAAGAATCTCAGTGGAGGAAGCGAAAAAGATAAGATCGAAGCGAAACGAAATGACGCTCAGTGGAGAAGGCATGTGAGGCAACTCGATTTAGCCAAACGTGAATCGATGTTTATAGTCAGACCAAAAATATTTTACAGACATGTGATGAGTCAGATAAGAAATTCACACACGATCATATAAAAAAGTCAAGATTAATAAGCGAATAAATGATAGGGTATAAATGTGGCTTGAGAATGAACAACCTATGTGAGCTTGACGTAGTACCAGCCTCTACAACTTAGCTGCTTTATTATACATATGAAATATTACCAAACGTACAGTTTTGAGTGCCAAGAAATATACTTGAGATACTCATGTTTATTTTTTGATGCTGAATGTAGAGAGAATTTGTTTTATTTCAATCAGTGAAACCTCAAATCCGGTGAATCAATTTCATGTACGAGATTATGTAACAAAACAAACGATAAAATACTAATTATTATTAATTTCAGGTGACTTTAAAAATTAAATTTACAAAGTCACTTGTAAGGCTAATAACTTTCTTTATGAGTCAAAATAATTTGGTTGCCCACTGGAATGTGATGCTTGTTGAACTACCTGTTTCAGTAAGCTTTACATCATTCTTATGAATACTTTTTAACAATGTTAAATACACGTAACTTGTCTGTATATTATCGTTCTCATAAGCTGAGAGTGTTTGTAGTTTCTTTAGTCTCATCACTAGTTGTTCATTTAGGACGATTTTGATTCAGTGTATGGTTTCTTGTTTTGAAATAGTATTTTTTTTGTGTCTGTATATGTACTTTACAGATGAACTCTATCAAGTATGCCGAATGGATCTGGAAATACATGCACACAGTGTTTGTTCATTTATCATGGGATGTAATTAAGTGAACATATATTGAAATTTATTGGTAGATTTGATTATGCACTATGATCTAGTGAACGGGATGTTAATAACTATCCAATTTGTTAGTATCTTGGATCAAATTTAATATAGGTTAATTGGAATGGAAGTTACCAAACAAAATTATGTTAGAATTTAGTGTTTAAAGTGCAATATGTTAAGGCAGTAGTAAATGCTTTCCTAAGGAGTGTTAATTATTAAAAAACTACAGTTGACAGAAGGCTGTTACTGACAATACAGAAATTTTTCCAGTCATTTTAACAATTGGTCTCAGTGTATACACCACTGATTTCATTTAGTTATCGTCAAAGACTAAATAACAACATTACTTACCAATCAGAGACGTATTACGATTATAAATATCTAGTAAATTACCAAATCATTTGAACAATATTATACTCATAGGGTTGTATCAGTTGGAAAGTTTTGTAGTGTTTTGATCTTTCTCAGAAACATTTATTCCCACTTTTGTGATTGTTATAACAGGCGGATAGCATACATAGGTAACTGATTGCAAAAATAAACGAAATATCAGCAGTAAGTTTTTAAAATAGAGAACCACGGGAATAAAAAGATTATTTTGTCAAGATCCAATTATGATTGACAGATGAAGTATAATATAAATAAATTTTCTTTAATTTCCTTGTTATGACTGAAAGTAAATACTGAGACCGTCTCTTACATTGCAATCTTTGAATAAGCTGTTAGTATCAATAGTGACACAGGGATTTTGTGTCTGTTCAGTTGTTAGATTGTTTTAAAGATAAGCTTTTTACCGTCGGAGTAATTTAATGATATGGCTATTAATTTCCATCATTTTGTTTAATTTACAAATGTGTGACAGATTTTATACATTTTCTGTTAAAGTTTAGTCATTTATGTAGACGAGTCTGAGTCAATTTACAAAGTATTATATCCCTTTATATTTCTCAAAAACAGGATGATACATGTTAAAGTTTATTTCTTTAACAAGAAAGAATAATATATAAATAACCAATCTGGTACACGTAACTAGTGAGAAATCAAACTGTTTACTGCTTTATAGATTTGTTTTATTCTAACAAACCTCCTTGATGAGAGATTTGTGAATAAGAAAGGTGCTTGAGATCTGACTAATGCTTTAATTTGTCACCCGTAGCGTTCCATTGTTTTTTATGATTAAGAATTTTTAGTTATCTTTGCTTTAGCCTATTCCTTCAAAATTTCTTACGTTGTTTGAGTTCATGTTAAAGATTTCTTCAAATTCAGTGAAAGTGTCGAGAAATAACCTGTGTTACTTGCTCTTCACTCTCTTCGGACTAAGTCCTCCTGCTACTTTCATGTTACATATATGCTTCACACTTTATAAAGGACATTACTAGTTCTACGTGACCTAGTTCTCGGCCCCATCATCTTTTTATGAGATTTTATTCAAGTCTTTTTACTCAAATGCAGAAACCGAATAAGCATTTCCTCTCTTTGACTTCGAAACTACAATGTCAATAAAACATTCACATTTTAGGATAAAAAATCAATCAATTTTATCTGGAATCACTAATGTATTTATGTACTAAATCAGCGGTAGTGACAACTACTGATGATATCTCTTATTATTCAATCGTAGAATATGTCACATCCACAGCACTAATAGTTAGTGCGATATTATGCTTTGAATACATAGTGTATATCTGTCTTTACTTTGGGATACTCAATAATTTATCTTTCAAAAATTATCCGATTAAAATGTGTAATTCATTCTATTGTAAAATAACCACTTTCTAACAAATTGATAAGTCACATATAAAAGAAGTCATCGTCAGAACTAAGTAAAGAACTAGATTTTTAGTTGATGACGTTATTGATGTATAAATCTACATTATGGGTATTTCCGAAGCAAACTTTGAAATACAAAATAGTAGTGGAATGAACTTGGGTAAACGAAGCTCTCAAATCTCATACGCATATTTATTGTGTGAAGGACATGTCTGAGGCAAAAGTCTGATCAATAAATAAAAAAAAACAACTATAAAAAATGTGATTTGAAAGATGACTATTACATATATAGTGGGCATTTCTTTAAGCTGCTATAAAAGTTTATGAGTACTGAAGTTATACCACCAAGTTTCAACATACAATTCATTCACCATAAAATTGACTTGAAATATTTCAGCTGTATGCATATTAAATTACCTGTTTATATTATGCGTAAGGTTGTGTAAAAGGACTGAATAAACCAGGTTGCAATCATAAGGATGAATAAAGTGATCAGATGTTCTCTCTATTCATTAACCATATTGTGGAGGAAATTATTCTAATCAAGAATCAAGGTTTCCGTTTTTATTTAGGGCAATCGGTCAGTGTTCCATCTTATGTTCAACCTTTACTTGTCTAAACTATCCTGGATCGTGATTCTTAGCTTATTTTTAGGATAATCGAGATTCACATCATTTTGGAAAGAACTTTCGTATCTTGTTCTGTTTAAAAAGAAAGTGAATATTGAAGTCTTTTCGCAAGATGGAAGGTTAACTGAAATCTTGATCACTTAAACATCTTTTTTATTTGCAGGCTTTGTAATTAGCGCTAAAACCGAAGTCCTATCTAAAGTTAGGTAACAGTAATTATATTTTTTTCAATTAGTCCTCCTCCGATCAAATGTAGTTAATGTTGTCACAATCTAGCATCAACGAGTATCAAGCTACGGCTTTTTTAGTTTGGAAATCCTCCATGAAGTTTACTCGTAATATTACAATCGATGAAATTCAGAGGCTAAAGATCTTCTGGCAAGCAAGATACTGAGTTGTCCTAAAATGATCAGTGTTTTAAATACTTCAGTTACCACCTAAAGACATCAATGGATATGAGTGGAATAGGTGAGTTATGAAATTCGACTGAAATATCAAGAATGCATGTATATATTTAGCATCAGAGAATGGTCTGTGTAGATCACTTTTTTCTTGAACTAACTTTATCTTGAAAATCACGTCTAAAGTCATTTTTCACTCTCTGATGAGAAGTTCCAAATTTAAAAAAGACTAAATAATGATTCTTGAAGTTTCTCACTTTTTGTAACTAAATAGATATGTAAATATTTGTGATTTTAGTAGTTCATAGGTTGATCACTGTATAACATTCAGTATGAATTTGTTAAGTTCTGTAATCTGATAATTAATTTAATTGTTTTGAAATTTCATTTCTATTTATTCATTGAATTATCCAGAAGTATATGATTTATACACACTAATATCTTTCTGTCAGAATCTAACAAGATTTCTAATCAATCTTCTATTGGAATCCATTAGTATACATAATAGTTTAAATAATGATCTAATATTGAAACCTTTTAATATATGTGATCATTTTTAGATTGTTTATGGAAGAATGAACTTAACAACTTACAGAATAAAAAAATAATTTACAGGACTGTTTAAAGGTTGTTAATATGAATAAATTGAATGCACTTATACATGTTTGTCAGCTGTCAGAATGTTCTAGTTATAATCATTATAATGTGCATTTTATAAACAGTCGGTTTTAGAAAAAAATATATATATATTTGCCAATTGATCACATGTTTATTTGTTTATATGTATCTCATTTTGAAGTATGCAATAAATGTAAAAGAAACAAGGTAAATTCGATAATAAAAATAAAGACATACATTTTAATCCTGCTGTTATTTGTGTCAATTATTGAAGAAAAAAAATTATTACATTCCGATTAATGCAAGAAAAGTAAATCATTGAAAGAATCTTTTATGAACGTAATATAATTGAAGAAGAGTTGTTCAAAATTATTTTTGAAAAAATAAGTTAAAACAATTCTAAGATATTAGATTATCGTATAATGATCCAATGAAATTATATTTAAAAGATTTGATAAACATGGAAGTGATCTTGTTATTAATAGACGACTTTTATTGATGTTATATCCTAGATCATCAAGAAAACATTTCAGGTTACTAAGATAGTTGCCAACGTGTGTTTACAGCTACTTTTTTTGCTAATTGATGCAAACCCAGTGATAATGAAATTAAATCTTAGATGTAACGTAGTTTTCCAATATTAATAATATTGCCGTACTCTGCAAACTGATGATTAAGGATATTTCTAAGTTATCAGTCAGAAAAATCACAGGTCAGTACAAAACTTGAACCAATAATATCTGTGAATCTGGCCACAATCAGTCTTTTATTGACCCTCAGCCATGTCACCTAAAGGATTTTCAAGGTGGAGAGTGTTGAAAGTTGCGCGACACACATTACAACAACGTACAGTATTAAAGGAGTAAAGTAGTGGAACGTGTTGACCACTTCACTTATCTTGGAAGTCTGATCAGCCCTAATGGGTTGGTGTCTGAAGAAATTTCTGCCCGGATTCTAAAAGCTCGTTAGGCTTTGCCAACCTACATCACCTATAGCGAAGGTGAGATATCCGCCTATTAATTAAGGGACGAGTATACTCGTGCAGCAGCTCGTTGTTCTACTTTACGACTGAGAAACGTGTCCATCAAGAGTAGAAGATACTCGTAAGTTACTAGCATTTAATCGCAGATGTCTTAGAAATATTACTGGAATCACCCGTTAAGTAATAGTGAGGTTAGACGCAGGGTATTAGGGAATGATGGTAAATCGGTTGGTGAGTTTGTTAATCTTCATTGACTCAGATGGTTGGGCCACGTTACGTATGTATGAGCACCGACTTCCACGACGCGCAAAGCTGACTAGTGTTGTGGATGGTTGGAAGAAAGTTAGGAGCGGCCAAACCAAAACGTGGCATCAGTCCTTGAAGTCACTAACTTCTAAACCTTGCCATGTTGGCAGATTCAGACTACTTGTTTGGGATCCACGTGACTATCGTAACCAGTGGTAGGTGACTACATGACATGGCTTAGAATCGATCACAATGGTGTCGGTGTATACACTCTGTTTTACTTTGAACTGTGAGATTAAAATTGCTTTATATCTTTCTTTCTACGAACTAACTTCCTGTATTATATCCTTATACACAATCTTTTTGTTATACATTACCATTGAAGTACCTACTTCTATGAATTTGTTATTCATCTTGTGCTAATGAGGTGTCGCAACTTGGACGGATGCATATGTGTGTCTGGTTCTACTTTGTAGATGACTGACTAACTGATTTTTTTGAGACAAAATAGTGGAACCATTAATACTGAGTGATATTCCCATATCTAATCGACTACTGAAGTTCACATGAAAATTAGATTTCTTAAAAGGATCATCAAAGCATGAAAACCAACTTTCGATTAGATTATATTTTAAGTTAAGTGTTATTTTAACCAATGTTGAGTTCATTCCAAAACCATCATTTCGGTAGAAAAACGTCATTTTATGAATTTCTTCTAAGCAAAGACGGTCAGTGGCTAGCAGTGGAATCCAGGACGCTCATTTCGTTCTATTTGGGACTCGTCAGCTGGATGTGCCTGCATCTGAATTGATGTTCACTCTGGGACTCAAACCCAGTATCGTTCGCTTTAAACGCCATCGCTTTATTCCTTTAGCTACTGAGCCACTTGCTTGTGCAATGGGATGAAATTTAAATTCACCAACACAACTATATTTTGTGAATGTCAAACTCATAGATCATGTAATTATATCATGAAATGGGAAATTTTAACTTTTGAATTCACGTGGCATTGTTTACTTGAATCTTCGAATTGGTGTTTGGGATTGCGATTGATCAGTCTCTTATTTGCATATGTGCATGCTGCGTGTATTGCCTCGATTTTGCCTTAATTCACAAGCATTTTAAGCGAAGATGGTTTGATATCCACAAGATATAGTTTTTTTAGTTGATGAAATCCAAGGGTGAACAGAAAGTATAAAGCCGGTTTATTTCGACAAAAGTATAGAACAGTTTATTTTGAAGTTAATTTCATAATTAATAGATTATATATGATCAAGTAGAGAGAACTAAGGAACAGAATCTTTTGAGAGATAGAATGTCAATGGTCTTTCCTTAGATTGAATAACAATCTTTTGATTATCAATGCCTGACACTAGGTAAACAAGTTAGACATAATAAAGAAAATTCGATGGTTTTAGTCTTGAAGTTGATTTGCCTAAGAAATAGTGGCTTCGCAAAATAATTTGACAAGTTCAGTTAGTCTAGCAATCGTATTTATTTCACTATGAAGCATTATGCCGATTATTAGTTCTGTCAACTTCATAAACTTTTCAATAACTTTATTTTTTTATTTGAACATATAAACAATGGTACAAGAGAGCACCGAATATATATGTGCTACACATTAACAATGAGGCCAGTAGCAGTTATCATAGATTTGTGTGATACTACCCGGGTGTCAGACCGAAGCATGTGATTTTCTTAGGGGGCTACATCCCGAGCCTTTGACCTGAAGGTCTAATCCACAATGCAGTTGAGCAACGAAAGGAGATGCATTTCTATGGTAGCTGGTTACCAACAGTGGATTCATACACCTTTTATTCCCTCAGGATCCTGGAGACCATGTGCACCATTGGTTTGGAATCAGGGTTTTCCAACTCCCCTGGAGATTGGTGGAAATAGTTCTGTTCTATAGCCTGTATCATGGACAAAGTTTAGTTAGGCAAACATTGGAAATAAAAATACGACTATCTTGTGGGGTGACTCAACAGTACACACCAATAATGCCATCGGGGATACTACTCGGGGATTTATAGTTCAGTCATTGAGCGCCCAACCGTTAGACCACTGAACCATCATTCCATGGTTTATGCGTCTAATTTCAATCAGTTGGTAATATTTTGCAGCCAGTTGTCTAATGCTTCGTGCGCTTCAACGGTGTTTTATCATCTTAATAATACCGTCGGAGGAGTGTTTTTTAATGATTTATTTTGATTTTTTTCATTATCTTATCCTCTTTGAAAGTCGATTACTCTGACCAATAAAGGTAATTAAAAAACTACTATAGTAGCATGTCAGTTATTGATATATATTTATTTAATTATCATTAATTATTAAGTGTGAATTGTAAACTAGAAAAAATGGTGATAATGAGGATTAAATAAGTTTAGGCCTAATTTTGTAATGAGTAGTTCAACATTTTGACAATGAACATACATTGATACACATATTTTATAATTCTTTGTGTCTGTAGCACATGCAATTAATACGTGGTACGTAACTTTTTTTAGAAACAGTTGTGTCACACCAGGTAATGATGAATAAATTTAATGGTAAGGTCAAGGTTACTAGAATTCTGAAGTTTTGGGTGTTATATATATATATAAGTGACAATGATCACTTCATAAACGGAAATTTATAGCTCGAAATTTATCACCTTCACCATACGCTGATTGAATATTAACATTTATATGAAATGAATAGAAAATTAATAGGAATACAGTGATCAAACTACTTATTAGATTTACATAATTTAAATGATAAATCTTTGAGTTTTCCTCACAGCTAGTTTGTATCACACATAAACAAACAATATTTTCAACGTGTGACAGCTGATTTGCTGTAGATGTGATGAGAATTAGTAGTTTTGTTAGTGTAAATCAATTACTTAAAGTGTTTTGTTATAACATACTTCTAAACACTGCTAGGGAAGCTGTATTTTTCTTAACTTTTGAGCTTGTTTAAATTACCATACGAAACTTAGTAGCTATCTTGTTGAAAAAGTGTATAGATTATTTGTTATGGTATGAGTTACATTGAAGAAAGTTTAACACTGTTGGTGATCTTCAGTAGGCTGAAAGTGTAAGATGAATGTGCTTTGTCTTGACATGTGCTTGAAAAGACTAGAAAAATGCTATGTAGTTGCTCATGATTAAAACAGGAACTATGTATATATTCTAGATGACCTATTCTACCTAATGGCAATGATTTACATCACAGACCGAACTTAGTTAAACAACAATTTAAAATCAGGGACTATTCGAAAACTGTCTCATCTGAGTTTAGAACTTTTTAGCAGTACTCACTTTTGAAGTGATCACAATCAGAACACAACATAATCAAGCTTTGAAAATAACGCGTTATCTTTTTCCCAATAAGCTGGATTACATTGGCTTCTGTTTCTAATTACGTCAATTTTCGAACCATTGGATCCAACCTCAGTGATCAAAATATAATAGGTTTGTTGTAAGGACTAAATATACTGGGTTAGACTTATGATCAGACTGTAGATGGACATCTCTAAGAAGTACCAAGTTAAGACAGGATAGCTGTCTATAACCCATGGTTTTTCTTATAAATTTACAGGTCGAATTCAGTTCGTGAATAAATCTTCATAAGGCATGTCTATTAATCATAAGTATTGGAACTTTTAATATGAAATTAGTAATGAAATTCTGTTGATTATTTCAGGTCTTTTCTGAACTAATTTCTTATAATTTAAAACGCAAATCTAGCAATTTACAAGTGCGGGTTTTTACTTCATGAGATTTCGTCATCAACGTTTTTATGAACCAAACATTTGTGAGAAATTTTTGAATAAAATAATACAGTAAATCCACTTGGAATCAGTAAATTCAAAATAAGTGAATATGCATCAGATCACTATAATTCATGCAAAAATATTTCATGAAGCCTATATGATTGATTAGACGATCAGTGAAAACAACTAATAGCTCGTATATAAGGTATTTTGATTCTGAAGATAACTATTTTCGGAATATTCACCAAAGTTGTTCAAAAATTTACATTCTTGTAATTTTCCAAGAAAGTTACTGAATGCATAAATTCATGATCAACCAAGTGTTCGCTATTCAGTTCGCACTCTCTTCATTATTTTATGTCTCACATTCTTCTCCGTCTCGGTCTTCATGAATATGGTCAGAATCTGTCTATGAAAGGGGATTAAGCTGTAAATTTCTTAAACATATAAGTCAAATAACCAAAAACCAAAACGTAACATTGAGAATATACTGCTAAATCAAACAGTCCTGATCTCATTTATTCATGACTGGCGGCGTTTGCTGGAGTTTAGAACTAATAGATCAATAATTTCAGACCGTTACATAGTACTCCATGATTTCCTTGAACAATCAATTGAGAGGATTTATGGCTTAAAAAGCTTGTTGCATACTTTGTGCTGTATGGTCTAACTATGATCCTACATTACATTCACAACAGTTCAAAAGACAAATATTTAACAAGTTGGTTGGGTTTATGTGGTGTTTGTATGAATTAATGATTCTTTTGTACTTGATGTCTTCCTGATTTCGGATTCCAAATACAATACGTTCATTTGTGCTCTTCTAGTTCCACTGTTTTGGAAATTGCTAGTTTGTATAATAATCCAAATACTTCTATTACACTGGCGACGCGATGGAGTCTGTGATGGAACAGTTGGACAAACATTCAAATTTTGATGCTTTTGAGGATTATATGGAAAGGTTCGAAATCTGGACTATGACCAAGCAAGATGTTGAGGATGCGAATATTGTGGCTCATCCCCTTACATTCATCGCTAAAGAAGCCTACAGCTTATTGAAAACGGTATTTCGAGATAAGCCGATTTCACTTTCTTATGCGATTCTCAAGGAACTATTGCTAGACCATGTAAAGTTTACAAATGTCGAATTCCACTCTTTTACCACGTCATCCCAATCATATGCATAATCAAGGTTATTCAGATAACAATTCATTGAGGAGTTGCTCTACACTTCCCGAGGATGAGCACAAGTTTCGTAAATGTTTGTCTTATGGCAAGTTTCACGCATACAATTCATGTGCATTTCGTAATGCTAAGTGGACCCATATAAGCAGCTTGCAATACTACTGTTTATTTCGTTGCAAGTAATGCTAAACTTTGTAATTCCGATCCTATAAAGTTGAATGTTTCAAATGAATCACACTGATCATATTTACGATATTGTTTTACCAAATATGCGTTATTTTCATGATTCATGTATTCCTAATGAAATTATTTACAAATATGTGGAAGACATTTCGAGTGCACCGAATCCTGATTAGAACTCCGATGTTATTTGTTCAGATGTGGTTTGTCCTAATGATTCATTTATTTCTAGTGAAACATCAGTCAAATGTGAGGAACAAGTTTTAAATGGGTTAAAATCTGGTTACGATTCTTATGGTGTCGCACCAGATGTTTTTTCCACACAGTGGATTTATCTTTAGTGATATTCCTAATGAATATGACAAATATGTTCCGAATGAGTCGAATGCCAGTCACATTTCTGATATTATTGTATATGATGTTGGATATTCTCACAAGCAATGTATGTCGAGTAAAATCCCTTGTCAGTGGTATGATGAATCAGAGGGAATAGCAAGTTTTCTCGAAGCAGTCAGAAAACCAGTTTGCCCAGATATGAAGTTTGTACAGGCAGAAAATTTAAATCGAGTCCAAGATTATGCTTATGAGCATGAGACAGATGTATATTTTTCGTTTGATTGTTTTGCAGGTGAATCAAGCCTAGGTTAGTCACATGAGTTACACATGTCAATGCATATTTATTTGATAACTGGGACAACGGCATTGTGTATTCTAACGTGAAAAGCAAAAGGAATATGTATCATATTTTTTATGCAAGTCAAAGCCATATGATGGAATACGTCAAATTATATAATAATCTGTATCGAAGCGTGAGATATGAGAAGATAGTAAGATTTGGGGACGTCGAATTGATCATGACATTGAGACATAAGAATCCTACGTTATTTAATGGGGAGGATAGCGTTGGAAGGTCTACGGTTCGAATTCTAGATATCAGTGATATCAGTACACAACCAACAAGCTGAACACATACAATTCCAGGACCCAGATGAGTCCGTTCAAAGTTCAATTGTTTATTCTAATACGAATGAGTATATTCTAGATCATACATAGTTTACATCGAATACACAGTCTGACAGGCACATGATAAACCTAAAGAGAAGACATATAGTTGATTGCAGAAATTTGAATTCTCATTTAAGCTTTGGCGGATGTAGTGTTTGTATAAACTAATGATTCTTTTGTACTTGATGTTTACCTGATTTCGGATTCCAAATACAATACGTTCATTTGTGCTCATCTAATTCCACTTGCTTTAAATTACACTAATTCGATAATTCCTAGTTTGTATAATAATTCAAATACTTCAAATCATCACAGTTTATTAATACTAATAGCAGTCATTTGGCATACATCTTACAAGACTGATCTAATTTCACCAGCATTCCATTATTTTAATCTCAATTTTTTTAGATACTATGTGTATGTATTGTATTGCACAGCATGATTTTAGAATGTTCAAAAAATCAATTATTAATTACTGGTACTTTCTATAATATAATCACGTTAATTATTATTGACTTTTAACTAAAAATAATTAAACAATACTTTACATAGAATATGTTTGCCATGTTTTACTACAAGTATTTAAAGTGTGATTAATTCTAATGATGATGATATGCAAAAAGTGTTATCCAATAATTAACATTATTATTCAACATGTCAATGAAATGCCATACTAGAATAAGTATATCAAATGATGAGTAACAATAGGAAATACTTTTATCATTCTTTATTTATTCCATAATGAATATAGTAATGACTAAGTGTAATTCTTATTGCATAGTAAGCAAACAATCACAGTTTTTATTATTTCTTTTTTAGCTAAGTAATCAAATCTCTCTAATGATTCAGATTGTATTGTTTTGTAAATGGATCAATAAAATACTGTTGTTACAAGCTAAGTGAAATAAAGTTTTAATCACTCAGTTATTTGGTTGCATGAAATATGCACGATTTGACAAAGATGAGTCTCTTGCTTGATATATATATATATATATATATATATATATATATATATATATATATATATATCACCAATTTACTACTGTGCTAATTCGTTACGTACTATGTAGCTTGTCAACAAAGTAAAACAATATCACTTTTCACTGCGCTCATTTTCGGATTGCTTGAAATGCTAACAAAAATTCAATTCTAAATTTTATAAATCAATTATGTTTTATTGATTAACATAACTCAAAACATATGAAACATGTAATTGATCATCATATTTGAAAAACTTAATTTTATTCTTAGAACAAATTTTAAAAGGTATTTTGATTATCAGTCAGTTTCTGAGTACCATTGTACGTTACATAAGACGCTTTCGTAGTGTCAGTTACTATGTTAAGCTCATATAATTTATTTTAGCTTCTGGACAGGCTAATTTATCCATTCTTCTTGAGTCACATTTTGACCTTGTTAACTGTTCCACTTATTAATCTTGACTGTTTTTATATGAGCGTATATGTGTACACTTCTTATCCTATTCATTACATGTCTGTAACTTATTTTCATCTGTCTGTAAATGTTGATTAACGCTTGATTAAATAGAGTTGGCTCACACGCGATCTCCACTGCACGTCATTTTACTTCGCTCTCGTCTATTCGCTTCATTCCATTCAAATTAGTGAGTGTACAAAATATACGTATTTGATTCCGTTACTCATCAACGCGACTTAAGTCAATGGTATACGAGAATATCCAGAGTGTATATTTTGACAACAATCATTCATACGATTCAACTGAAGTCAAATACTGGGCCACTAAAGTGGTGAGCACGTTGACAACATCGTCCGATCTAATTAACGTCAAAATGAAGGGCCCCATTAAACTATTAACTAACTTTAAATAGTTTACTGTACTATTGTGAAGAAGATTATAGATTGTATAAGTACAAAGCTATTCTATATATTTTCTATTCCAGACTAGAATTTCTTCTGGCTGTTCAAATTTACTAGGAGTGACTCCGTGTCTGTCCACAATCAAACCTCGGAAATATCATTTTGTAATTCATGTACTGAAGAGGTGGTTCTTTGAGGTAAAGATATTCTTAAAATATTTGAAAATAAATAGTCAACTTCGTTGATTCATAAACGAATGCAAACACAAAGAACATATCAACAGTATTAAGTCATATGAATAAGCCAATTTTGTACGTATAAAGCATCGACAATGAAATTAATCGTGGCTCTCATGGATAAGCATCAGTAAAAAAACAGAATTTAATTCTAAGATTACAATATTGGTTTTTAATCTTGACAAATCCATAAAAATATAAGAATAATGGACGCACTTAAGTTTAGTACATTTTCGTCAATAGAATCCCTAATGAACTAATATATGTCTTCAACGGCTACTAATGGGTATAAAAGTTTCAAAATCAATCCTGAAGTAGCTTGAGTTTAGTAGTCCGTTGTAATGCAGATGTATAGTGTTAGAAGTTCAAAGTAAAGCTAAATAAAAATCCGCTCGAATTGATGTCGATTTAATTATGAACGTTGTTCAAGTTTACGAAATTAGTAAATAAAAACTGATGAAATTAGATTCCTTTGAAACATTTGAGGGTAAAAGAATACCAAACTTACAAAGTTGGTCAATTTATCAGCCAATTGGGAAACTCCCTCTAGTTATAAAACAGTTAACAATAAAAATAACAGTGTAATAATAGCTCCAACCTAAACAATCAACTATCACATGTCACATAGTAAAGGAGAAAGTTTACTTTAGCATATTAGGAACCGGGCTAGTATTGTTAGTTAAGGTTATCATCCCATAGTGTTTTCTTAATCAACTGGCATAATTTATAATCAAATGGTTTCTTATCCTTTCATTTATAAACTGGAGAAACTTAGCGTTGAAATTTAGAGCTAGTTAAAAAAGGAGAATATTATCTAGTTTCACTAAGCGCTTGACTGGGAGTTAAGTCACACCTAGTATTTTACCATACAATCTATCTTAGGAGCAAGTATATTTTGTAATTTAGCCTATATAACATTTTAAATTCACTTTGTAATTGCATAATTGAGTGATTTTATTGATCTCAAGCATTTTGAGAGTTAATTGTTGCTAATTTAAACTTAATAATAACATAAAAGTTACTTATTAACTGCATTTTAAATTTCGCGCAAAATACATGTGGCGTTATTTTAATTCTAATTTATCAACTCAGGACCGTTAGTATACTTTACTTTTAATCACTTAACTTTTATTTTTCCGTTCAACATTTTGTTATGTTCCGTTGGAATAAATTATCAATTTATTAGTAAGAAATATCTGATCGTTATATTAAACAATGTGTTGAAAAAAATATAAATGGATATATATAAAGAGCATTCTAAATGTCAAACAACTAGAGAAAAAAATTTATTCCACTTAAGAATTAAGTTACTATTATAGTTTGTTATTTGTCATAAATAATACTTAAATTTTTTTAAAAATTCTTTTAGAGGTGAAATTTAAGAAAAAAGTGACTGTTGATCTTTAAATAAATAAGAAAAAAGGAAACTGGTAAGTGAAATCAGTCTAACTAATCATGTGCATTTGTACATGAACTTCAATTCATGTACAAATTGATAGATTATACTAAAAAAGAAAAATGTAAAAGTCGTTCAGTGGACAATTTCATATTTTCGTTGTTGTTGCATGAAATGACATTAAATATCACGAGGAAGATTCAAATTACAAAATTATATTCAATAATAGTTATATCCGAATGAATAAATGTATGATATAACAGATTTAAGAAAAACGAAAGTATACAAAATGTGAACTTATTGGAATGTTAAATTTTGGAGGTATATTCAAAAAAAGCGCGCACACACACACACACACACACCAAGAATTTGCTTTTAGCTTTGAAAACATACCATATGAAATACATAGGAAAAGTTTGCAACAAATATTTTAATTCTTCCCATGTAAACACACAAAAAACATAAATTCACTTAACGAAATTAAAAAAAAAACGTAATCTGTCAAAATCAGTGTTGCATGAACAAATACCAAAAAACGAACATATTTTCATTAATAATAGTAATCGAATGATTATTATTTGACATATCTATCTGATATATTCTGCAAAAAATAAAAAAAATTAGCATTTGCTTCACGAATTAATTTCAGTTTTTGTCAGTTACAATAAGCAAAAATTAATTTAGTTCTAAGAATTTAGTTATACAATTGTAAAAGTTCCGTTTATTCTGTTTTCTAAAGTTGATAAATTGGTGTAAACTCAAGTGTCTGTAGGCAACTCAATAATTTCATTTGTTATACACATGTAATTTAGTATCAGAAGGGGGGGTTGTGAACATTATAGTAATTCCAATAGTTAAGATCATAATTCGGTTGAAGCTAGACAACAATGGAAAACCTGGAGGCACTGGACGGCCGTTTCATCCTATCGTGGTCCGTCTTATTAGTGCACATCCACGATCCCGCCTCACGAGATTCGAACCCAGAACCTATGGGTTTCGCGTGCGAACGCTTAACCTTAACATGTGATTTATTAAATGTGGAAGTATTTCCAATGAAAAGTATCATTTGTAAGTAGTTGAAATATATATTCTACTAATCAATCTAACAGATTATTATTGACATTTTCACTCATTAATTTATGATACAAATACTCTATTTTAATTTAATTATCCTACTTATTAGAATATTTTGCATTATTTTACTGAGTTCTGTTGCGTTTCTCAGTTCTGCGTTACTTGACTATCTGTAAAGTACTTACTATATAGTTTATAGTTTTAAGTCAAATTTCATTTTGAAATGAGATATGATAGCTTTTATCAATATTCATTGAAATCTGGATATCAGTTAAGGATCCTTTCGTTCACTTAATACTTATTAGGCAAATAGTAAAAAATGATTAAGAAATATTTATGTTAAGAATAAAATAGACCACATATTTGAATGAACAATATTGTTTTGAATTAGATTCACATTAGGCTTTACTTTAATATTCAATAATATCTATATGCATATAGGAAATTACTAAACTGATCATGGTGGTTTATGAGTTAATGATAACAGTGGGATAGATTGCGTAAACAAAAATGACAAGTAAAGAGCACAAATTGATAGTGTGATGACAGGTGTACTAGTTGTGATAAGAATAACAATGTCTTGTATCCACGTTTCATAATGGATATAGATAAATAACTTGGAAAATATTGATGTCGAAATAGTATTCATGAAAAGCAATAAGATTACATAATAAGAAGTGTTCAGATAATTGGACAATGAAGCATATATTTGGAAAAAAGGGTTGAAGGTGGTGAAGAAAAATAAACAAACAAACAGTATAGAAAACAATAATAAAATCTTTTTTTTTAGGCCAATTCGGCTAAGGAAGAAGTAAAGGTGTCACAAATGTCTTATGAATACAGGGATTTGGATTGTTATCTCGAATTCTCATAGCTTCTGCTATACGTATGAGACAAAACCGAACCTCATAAGGATAATTAGTAAGAATACAATAAATCACTTTAAGTGACCTATTTCTGTAAACTGCATGGCCGCTATAGATCAAATGTAATAAAACAGATCTGTGTATTGTTTTAACAGTACCCTTTCCTAACCACTAAAGAGAATGTTCACTAAAATAATTTCAGTATATAAAATAAATATGGCGCGTTAATAAATTTAACAAAATAATCAATTTTTTAAGACAGTAAAAGTAAACGATAAATAATAATTTCGAAAATCTCTTTGAATATGATCATAGTCCCCTTCTGACATTTTATTCAACATAAAAGATGTTGAATGACTGAAGAAGACAAATGTCTTTGCATTTAATGACAGTATTAAAATCCTCAACTGTTCTAGAACACTTAAACACAGGGATTTTTTTCTATTAACAATAACTTTAATCATGAAATTATGGAGTAAACAAATAAGACAAATGAACAAACAGATGGGGCAGTTGCATCTTCTATTAAAATAATTCAAACAATCTTTAAATAAAACTAACTCATACTGCCCTATGACTGTTTGCTGTATAATTGATCGAATAAAAAAACTGAAAGGGATATACATTAATAGCTTTAATGATAGATGTATTCTGAAGCTGTTGTTACGAGTTCATTTATGTGAAAGTAGTGTCTAATAGACGTTTTAGATATTTTTACAAAGAAACAATCTCATACATGAGTTCGTTATCAAGAACAATAATCTATTTTGTATGTATGAAACAGTTTATTTCGAGCAGTAATTATTCAAAAAAAGATTCATTAATATTGCAGAATACATGCGACTGCATGATGTACTTCGTAATTTTTCAAATATAAGCTAAGGTCTTGGAAATGGTATTTGTGTGCCATTTATAGATTAGTGAAAAAAGAATACTTAAGTGTAGTATATCGTGTTGATTCATAATAGCAAACCATAGTCACTGGCTAGAAATTGTTAAAAACGTTCATAAATTTAGTAATAATCTTATCTAATTTAAGAAGTTTACCTGCTTTTAATTAGAATTTCTACAAACTATCAACAAAAGATTGTGATGAGTGGTAGGGTAAATTTAATGGTATTTTTTCTGAAGAATTTTCGGAGTTATTTAGAAGGGTTGTAGCATTATTTATAAATTTCACATAGCCAAGTCTATTGTAAAGCAGTTAAAATTTATTAACTATATATAACTTATTATATAAGCGTCTTTTTAAATAGCCACAGAAGCATCTTTGAGTTGTATAGAAGTGAATTTATGATTTTTGCAGTTTAACACTACGATTTATGTCTACTCTATTACTGATACAACAGGATAACTTTTTAAAATCAAGTTGTAGACTTATTATGATTTTTGTCCAACATTACTTTCGTTTAAATTTAATGTTATGATTACTCAGCGTTATATCTGTCGGATTATTAGTATGATATTTTATTATGATATTGTTGTCTTCCAGCATGATGTTTATTTAAGATAATATTCTTTGAATTATTTCAATATGAAATCCTTTCAACATGAAATATAATTTAAGTCTTTGTAGTTTTTCTGAATATTTCCCTTAACTGTGAGGATTGTATACTAATCATCACGTTTGAGTAAAATCAATGTTCAAATAAGTGTATGCATGAGTCTTTTCAATTAATTTCCTGTGCCCAATGAATCTCCCTACGAAATGATGAACTCAGATCTTAGTACGAAGCACAAGCCAGTTAAACGTCTTACAGTCATAATAGTGACAGGCATAAAATTTATCAAACGGACGCGTGACAGTTTCTTTATAGTTTATTCACTCTATTGATCGCTGTTGTAATGTCGGTTGCTATTTAAAACCCACATAGCTCATTCTCGCTTCCAGATGGGCCAATTTATTCATTGTTCCTGAGTTACATTTTGACCATGTTAGTTATTGGCTTACCAACCTTGACTATTTTTAAGTGATCGTATGTGCGCTAATTACTTACCCTACTTATTATTTGTCTGTAACTTATTTTTGGTCTGACTATAAATATCGATTCACGCTTGGTTAAACTGAGTTGGTTAATATTCCTTGTCCAATCCGTTTCGTTTCCCTCTCTCTATCTCCCTCATTGTCTGTTCAGACCAACGATTGTATGAAACATACGCATTTAAACTTCATTCTCGTATTTGGCTTACTTAATTCCATTATTCACTAACGCGAGTTAAGTCAACAATTATATGCGAGGATTGGTGATATGCATAAGTCGATAACAATAATCACACGATCAAGTTGAAGCCAGATATTTCAGGGCCACTAAACTGTTTCGAATTTAGAAATATCCAAATGCTTTTTGTTTTTAATTCTAGTTTCAGAAAAAGCTGACTAAACGATATCATTAAAATCAGTTATTACTCTGAGTTTGAAAACTCTGGGTTAGTAAAATGTTCATCATTATGCACAAGATTATCGAAATTGTAGGTGAAAAACTTTACAGTATGACTTCATATAGTTATTCGTTATTTATCTATAGAGATATCGTAAGGGCGATTGTAAATAAGATGTAGTTTATTGTTTGCCGAATTTTGAAATAAATGTGATTGCTAAGATTAAGGCAGTTAATAATATGAATATGGTTTTCTCCATAAATAGACTTCAGCTGAGAAACTGCCGAATACCAGGAACCGTGGAACTGCGGTTTTGTCTTGGTTTGATAAACTTCAATAACATAAATTCACAATGAGCAGTGGATTCTAGCTACTTACTTAGTTGGAATACTCTCTATATAAAGTAGCAGTTACAAAGTTCTCAAGAATATTAGAAAAAAACATGAAATTTCGAAATACGTCTTGGAAACCAGTTATAAATCTGCTTTAAATGATACTGAACAGTAATCAATTAACTGAAACAGTAGCTGAAATGGCTCATTCAATGGTGCAGTTAGTTGGCCGTACTTAGGATCAACAGATTTAAGTGAACAGCATAGTTTACAGCTTGAAATGAATCAAAACATAAATACGAAACATGAGATCAGGAAACAATCTCTGAATGCTCCTATTTAATAGAAGTCAGTCAAGTAGGACATTTATAAGCAGGATTCGCGTTTTATAGTTGGACCGGTGGCTACTATACGACATATACAGAATTATCAAAGTGGTGTATGTATTGATATCATAATGCTATTAACAATCATCAGGGTTGGCTGAATTTCGTCTAGAATTGTTTACTAACAATTTCCGAAATAAGTAATTATAATTAGGTTACTGAATTGTACTTGTCATCCTAATGATGATCAACGATGATTTCTCTTCTTGAAAATAACATTATTTGACATTGAAACGTTTGTTAAAATATAATTTGTGGTAAGTGCAGGTTCTTAAACTTCCTTTGCATTTGTTACAAACAGTTTTTTAGTGTATTTTAGTATGCTTAATAGTTTTTTTTATTTTTAAACTTAGAATGAGTTGTTTGCTAGGACTTGGTTGCATTTTGAATGAATATGAATAACTAATGTCTTGTAATCATAGTCTGAAGTCATAATTACGCATCAAATAGTTAACTTCATCGCATATATATACAACAACAGTCCAATATTTCCTCTAATTGATTGCAAAACATAAATCTAACTACCTTGTCAACAACTCTACTCTATTTCAATATTTTTCGCATATCCCGAATATATTGGGAAGTAAAGGATATGATAAGTAGTGAAACAGTAATACACTTAGCTGATTTCACAAGTAACTGAAAATAATTCGCCATAGATTTAATGTTGACAAAGCTGTGTAAAAAATGTATAGAACACTGATCATTAAATATTAACCACTGTTATATCATCTACCTATTGTTCATTAAATTCAGTTGATCATTTTTCAATGAGGTTATTAAGTAAAATAACCTGATATCAAAATACATATTTTTCTGATATAAGATGAATTAAAACTGCTACTCCAACTACTTAACACTATGGTCTAATGTAGAGTTAGTTGAAAGTATAAAGTATAAAACATATTGTCATGTCACTTATTTCAATCAGTCATTAAGTCTGGTGATTAGATTGTCTAAATTTAATACTTTGCAATATTTAATGCTTTTTTTCAAAGATTTTATAACAGTTATACCATCTAGCAAAATTACTTCACGATTGAAATGATTTGAAATTCTATCTGTCAATAAACATTACGTAAAACGATGTTTCAATGAACACTATGCACATCTTAAATATTCACAGAATTAGAACATATCAGTTATTAAAATTCTTTCAGAATCCATGTTTTTTAAATAGGATACTATAGTAATTAAAAATACTCGAACAACTATACTATTGTTCATAACTGAACATTACTTACATAGTATATATCATTATCAAAAATATACCTGTCACTAATCAATCAATAATTGGATCAATAATAAAGTACCCATTTTTAAAACATAAAAATATTCCATTTACATTTTTAAAAGAATATGCAATTATTATTGCTATGATTATTATTGTTATTTATTATCAAGTATAGTTAAAATTATTTATGAACAGATTATCAACCATTGTCCTGTAATAAGTTATGGCAATAATTTGTGTTAGCTGTAACTGTAGTGAAAGCATTTGGTTTCGTGATGTAACTGTTCTTTTTAATGCGTGAATTATTTCATGTGATAGTTCCTTTTGTTGATATGTTTTCTTTTCGCTTTCTTTTGCCAACTTAGTTAACAACACTTGATTATGAAAAAGGAAATATATTTTCTATAAGACTTGAATAGAAGGAGAGTGTTTGTGCTCGTTATCTGGTAGGTTTAAAAATGCTTTAGTCTGTACTATTAACCACTGAGTGATGATGTTATGAAAAACACGAAAGCACAATTGACCACGTATTTTATTCAGCAAATAATTTACTGCTACAGTGTGTGAATTTAGTTATGAAATGGAAATTATTGTTCTTTTTATTAATATTAGGTTATGAGATTGTTGAGTTTCTTCATTGAATTCGCGAATCAGTTAAATTTAGAAAACCATTGAAGACCTGGGAAAAATAGATGGTCAATTTGTCTCAATATGGCGCCTCTCAACAGTGCTCATCCACGATCGAGTAACTCAGGGAGTTACCCAACTAAGATAGCGGGTGATAGTTACTAAATACTATGGACTGAATGAACTTAGAATTGCACACCAGTGGATTTTAACTCAGTGATTTAGAGGTTAAAGGTTTGAGCGCAAGACTAAGCATCCTGGGTTCGATTCCCGATCATCCAGTTATGCAAGCCTTTCACTAGGAAGAAACAGTTGTCTAGTCATTCCAAGTTTTCATTCGTTATCTAAATTTGATCGTTTCGTGATCTTAATGAAGAAATCGTTCATTGTTGTATAGCTTTGTATGGATCATTTTTTACAATGATCACAAAAAGCAAGTCTAGGTTTTCAGAGTTATTTTTTTTTAGACGACTGACACACAAATTGATATATATATATATATATATATATATCGGTGGATGTATTAACTAAATAATGAATGAATTAGATGGTTTCATACGTGATATAGTCCATGACATGAGTATCATTTGGTTCTAGACGGAATTTATTGCTTGCAATAATCGATGTACAAAAACAAAGATATGTTTCGATAATGCAATGAGAAGACGAAGGTTATCAGATTTATGTGATATATTTACACGATACATTTCGAACAGTCTGATAATACCCATGCTTTTCAAGACATTTTCATATGAAAAATAATATGTCAACTAGACAAGTTAAAAGGTAAGCGGAAGTAAGGAATAATAATGTACACAAAAACACTGTGAAGAGAACTCCGGATAATAAGTCAGTATTACAAGGGTAGGTTAAGCGTAAGAACAAAATGTTTTTAAACACATAAATAAGGTTTCAGTTTCCGTATAGCCAAAGCTTCAACAAACTTTAGCATATGCAATCATATCATATAATTCTGATAACCTTCGTTTTCTCATAGCACTATCGAAATTTACCAAAGGGACTAAATGCTGTAAAGATATATTTATTAAAATAAGTATATTTTAAAACATTCCTATTCATTCTAAGTGTAGGTTATTAAACAAGACGAAACCAAATAAATTCAAATGAAGCGAAGAGAAAAATATTTGCAAAATAAAAGTGTGGAACACCCACCATTACCATGGTAAGGTAGTTCTATTATTTGAACGCTTGTTGATTACATTATCTCTTAATTGTGGTTTATTACTCAGAGTAAAATATACCACTGACACTCACTTAAGACGTTAAATTAAATTTTATGTTAAATAGGTGCCTTGATTATTACTTATTCCTTAGTAATTTGTTCTTATTCATTATCTCTTTACAACCTTACACTCTTTTCC
This sequence comes from Schistosoma spindalis, assembly GCA_946903255.1. NCBI lineage: Eukaryota > Metazoa > Platyhelminthes > Trematoda > Strigeidida > Schistosomatidae > Schistosoma > Schistosoma spindalis. The sequence continues at coordinate 25,069,392 of OX336417.1, read as the reverse complement.
CTTTTATTCCCATAATTTCATCTTCAACATGTAAATACTTATCAGTTTTAACAATCATGTTAAATATGTTGTTATCTCTTATTTCTTAAGTCCTTTAGAACTAAAGTCTTTTGATTATGATATGCAATAACATTTCTTATAATAATATTTCTATTGTAATTTTATGCCATTTGTAGCTGATGAGAAGCCTTGAAATATAATGAATCCATTTTATTTTGCAAATATTGTTCTTTTCGCCTTAATTGAATTTATCAAGGGATTATGATGTATAAATAAATTCAAATTGAAATAGTTTGGATAGTATTTTTGATTAAAATTTGATCAGTCTTAGTGGGATGAAACGCACTGCCTGGATTCCAATCCTAACCACATCTTATCTATTCTATATTAATCTAGTTAAGAATAATTTTTTGTTTCACAATTGTCTAAGTATTGTATCTGCGTCGCTTATTACTTATACTTGAACAGACGAGGAACCACTGCAAATCCTACGATGCATAGTAACAACACCAAAACTAGTACTAGTGAAGATTTGTTAAGGGTTGTTGTTTTTATTCGCACCCACTAAGATCTCAGTTGGTCGAGTGTTTGTGTCCAAAGATCCTGTTAGGTTTCATAATATAGAGGGTCTGCTAAAATATCTCCTGGCAAGTTTTCCAACTCTTGAGTAGTTACAACGTTTTTACAATTTAGTTTTTTTATATGATTACCGTGTCACATCCATATGAATTCTCCTTCTTTCATACATAACTGCTCCTGTTTTTATTTCTACTGTTCCACTTGCCCGTTGTGGTATGGAATAGCGGAAATCTCACACCCAAACTGCTTCACCTGGATGAAAACGTTTGGTTTTGACACGGTACTGTTCATTGGACTGCGGCTTCTTTATTTTCACTTCTTTCAATTTTTCTATCAGATCCTGCAACACAATCCGAATTTTTCTGCCAAACATATTTCCTGCTGGCGATAATCCGTTCACTGTTACTAAGCTCAGTGTTGAACAATAATTTTGCAAGAACCTTTGTATTTCATCAACCGTCCCTACCTCTTCTGTTTAAATAGTTCTTACTAATTAATCAACAAAACGATCTGTCTGACCATTTGATTGAAGGTGTTATGAAGCAGATTAAACATGATTCGTGCTGTTTTTTCTGCGGAATTTATCAAACTAGTTTGAAGTGAACTGTAATTCATTATAAAAAACAATAGTATATAGTAGTCCAAAACGGTTAAGTACTTTTGTAATTTTTTGCATCGTGGCACTGGTAGACAAACTGACTATTACGAAGACTTCTGGCCATTCTGAATACGCTGAAAAGTTACGACAAAAGCTATGTGAAGGCTTGACTAAGGTTCTATCGATGCTGGTCATGGTTGAGGTTCATCTTTAATGGGTTAATCAGATGACTGTGCATAATTATAACATCACCTCACCATTTCTGTAATATTTTCATCGACATTTAGCCAGTATACATAAGCATAGGCTAGGACGAGACGAGTGTATAAGTTTAGGACCTATTGTCAATGATAGTTAGATATGATCAAAAGATCTTGTAGATTTATTCTTGATACGGAAATTATAACCTATTAAGGTGACAGCCCATCGTTTGAGGAGCTTTGCTGTGTAAACTGCGATTCCTTTTTTAATCCAAAAATCTCTCCAAGAGGTTTATGGTCTGTAAACAGCGTGAAACGTCGAACATAGAGCATTTAGTGAAACGTCATGAGTGAGAAAACTAGTGCAAGTTCTTCCTTCTCAATTCGACTACAATTACGTCCTGCCGGATTAAGTATCCGCAAAGCATGACAAATGGCATTCTCTGTACCATCGGGAAACACATGTGAAATAGTCTCTTCAGTGCCATAATTTAAGGTGTCCGCTGCTATCACAGTTTTTAATTTAAAGATAGAGCGGACAAATAGTAAATTAGATGAAACTATCTTTTTTTACTCTGCCAAATGGTCGTTAGCATTTCTTTGACCATTGCCAGTGAACATTTAAATTCTTATACTGAACGTGTGACACACTAGTATTTGATAACTTTAGTAAATTCGTTTATATGGTTTGTCATTCTTACCACACTTCATAAACTAGTTTACCAACCAGCAATCTTAAATTTTCACATTTAGCTTTCTGTAGTGGAATTATATTGCATGTTCCCGCCATGAATCATAACAACTGATCATATCAGTACTCTGAAGGCGGAATGCGAGCCAGTTTTTTTCATCATTGTAGGTCATTATGGATGCTGTATATTATTCTGCGTTTTTTTGTTTGGTTTTTAGTTTCATTACAGAATGTGGTCTCTATATTTGCAAAATTTGTATCAATATATGAGTTTATAATGTTGTTGTATTTGTTTTATGAAATGAAAAATATGTTTCATTGTTTATCTTGCTTTGGACAATTTCCGTATTTTTCTGGAATCGTGTTTTTAATTGTGAATGAAAGTCACTTTTTAGATTTTCGAATTCGCTACTGAACATGAACCTTGTTAATCGTTGTTTATTTTCTGGATTCTTTCTACGGCTAGTTGGAATGTGTATTTTGTTCTTGCTAAATTGCTGAAGTGTTTTGCAATGATTTAAACATTGCTCCTGTTAAAATTTATTACCGTTAGTTACAAAGCTGGAAAGAAACGTTATGGACAAAAAATGTTATCAGTTATTTTCTATATTACATTGCCTCAAACTTCGACTTCTAATGTACCAAATTTATCCGCATTACGGAAACCGTGTGGAATGAGGTATGCTGGTTGTCGATCAATGCTTAGATCCGGACACAAACATTAAAGATATTTTATGCCCAAATATAAATCCATTCATAACTATGCATTTAACAGGAAGCACGCAATTAACGTTGACTGGTTTCGTTGCTTAAACGAGAATGAATTGAAAATAGGGAGTCCAAAAATATGTGTTCGGTATGATTTTAGTGAAATAATGAATTATATGGACTGAAAATAAATAAAACAATTAAAATCAATGATTGAATAAATTCAACAAATAAAATTATCAAAGGTATATATGGTTTCTTATTAATTTTGTCAAATTGTGGAGGTTTTCATCAGGTGATCGAGAAATTGATAAACGTTCGGAAATCGTTCAGTGAACACAACAGTGCCGCAAACCAGATTTCGTGAAAATGTTTCAGCACAGGAACATGAAAATGATTGCATGATTCCATTACAACTTAATGAGAGAAAACAGTGTATAACGGTTTTACCAATTTAAAGGACACAGTTATATGTTGTTTCAGCTGGTTATAAAAGATAACAATGAATATTCATGTACGGTGATGTTTGTCGTGTTCAAGTGTGAGAGAATTCATCCATCAAGTATGTCCACTAAACGTTCTTTTTATTTTTCCGTATTCTTACTGCAACAACTGAGTTACATAAACTGTCAGTCATCCTTGAAGAGGCATTTTTTGTTCTGTTACCAAATAACAGTATTTTATTACGTTAATTTATTATGGAATTTATTTTTACATGTTCAGATAAAACAGTTTGCGTTAAACGTCTGTAGTGTCGAATATGTTAAGACTGTATCGTATATTCTATTCGTTGATTTCACGATTGTTCACCGCAGGCTTGTAGCAGATTTTAACATGTAATCATCTGGAATTACTAATGCACTTCTGGATGTAAAATGAAAGTTCGATAGTTTACGGCTGTAGGGTCAATTTATAAGTAAGAGTCCCTCACGTGTCATATCCTTGATGATCATTTGCATATTACTTTACAGTTTCTTCGCGTCAGACCATGAATGAAATAAATGACAAAACCACTAAACACTAATTGTTACTCTACAGATGTTATAACATATCATAGATTTACGGCTTAAAAAACTTACTATGTTTGAAGAGATTACAAGTTCACCTAATCTGAGAACGGAACGAAGACTCTGCAACACAATGACCAATAAGCTAGCTATTCCTATCCGTCCTATCCCCGCTAACTAGAGAGAGAAGTCAAAGTTCGGAAGAGGGAAATATATTCCACAAGTAACCAGAAGCACGAACGACAAGCACAACTAAAGCATATATATAAACGACATAAAAATGTCTTTGGGAAGCGTTACAAAATAGCATACAACGAACCAATAACGTTTAAGATCCTCCAAAGTGGAAAATACGATATGAGGGTGAAAATGGGCGCTTTTGGCGCGAAAATAAGAATTACAAAAATAAGGTATTTACCAAATGAGTTCTGGGAATCCAACACCCCTAACATAACTATTTTTCATAGGGCTATCCTAGCATGGATAATTTGAACCAGTGACACTAATTATGATGTTGTGTACTAATATAAAAACTTGCATTTATTATTTTATGTCAGCCAATAATCTTCAGTCAAAATCATAAAGTCAACTAATACGAACGTTCACTGTCCATATGCAGTTAATCTGACTGCAATCAAAAACGTGAAATAATTGAATGCTCAGGTAGAAGTAAATAGCTTTTCTATAAGATGTAAGTATAGGTTGTTAAATAACATTTCAGTATATTCAGGTAGCCTTATAGCAACTATCCTACACCAATTTCGATTATGGTTAATTATGGTCAAGCTTACTTAGCAGATAATGTTATCAAAACAGTAGTGATTCGCATATTTCTTTGTACCATTATGATCACTAGATCACATGTCGCATACTTCAATATCATTCAATGATTCATCCTCCACCCCGGACAATATTATTCGTGGATGCACACTACTGAGGAGTTCTATACTAGGACGAAACAGCTGTTCAGTGTTCCTAGGTTTATAATGGCGGTCGGTTCATGATTTGACTGAAAATCAACAATCTCCATTACCTCAAACTGAAAATTACGAACATATTGAAATAGCTTCACATAGTGTTATTATCCACTATTGCTTTTCAGGTATTTTCCAATTTGTATCGTTGTACATTATAACAACCAAGATTTCAGAATTCGTGCTCGATATGTTGACAGACCTAAGAGGAGGATAAATATCACTTATGACTCTAACATAAAGAATACATGACCAATTATGAATATTTTCACTCAGTTATCTAAGCTTTTCATATCAAATAGATCATTGTTGTGGTTCTTTCGACCACCTAATGTAACAATGTAACTGGAACAGCTATAATTTAAACTGATATAAGTATAAACCCTTCCTGTAGAATGTAAAATAAGGTTGGAAGGCGTTTTCGTAAGAGACATAGAGCAATAACACATCTAATGTGTTATGACTTATGCCCTGTTAATTATCACGCAACAAGGTTGTCAATTAGAGCGTTAAACCAATGACACGTCAAGCAGCGCGAGAAGCCTAGAGTCAACTCTGAGTCATTAACGGTTCTTCTCTCCTAGCCCTGTCCATTTAGTCCAGAACACAATCTCAGCCTCCACTGTATGAATCATATACTTCAGACACGCGGTTTATATGCAAGCAAACCAGACCTTATCACACCCTAAAATATAAAATAACAATTATACAAGATCAAGCCGAAAGTGTCTGAGTGTGAGAGACTGTAATTAATTGATTGGGAATAACTTAAGAATAGTCAATCAAATAATAATAGCCAATAGATCAAATGAAACAATTATCTATATATATATATATATATATATATATATATATATATATATATATATATATATATATATATATATATATTATCCAATAAGAATATATGTCGTAATAGTCCGTAAATAATTCCTAGCAGTTACCATCCATTTATTCTTTGATCAGATATAACAATCATTTAGCTTATTATCCAGAGTGATGAGGTTTCAAATTGTTTTCACATTATTTCTTTATTATCCTTGTCTCCTCTTACCCTCCATTTCTAGTCTAGTTGACCTTTTATTTTTATATATAAATGTTGGTAACAAGTATATGTGTGAGCAGACTGTTCGAAATGTATGGCGCTAATATATCACATAGTTCTGATAATCTTCGTCTTCTGATTACATTATCGAAATTTATCAAAGGGACTAATTGCTTTAATATAAGGCTATTTGAGTCTTATAATTTAACAACTGATATAAGTTGCAGCTAAACCAACTGTACTTGGATAACGATTCCCTTCACAGATAAATAATTTAGTTTAATAAGCATGGATTATAGAAAATAACTAAACAACATATATCTTCAAAACTTCTTACACTGCTTTGAAAATACAAAACTTACCTATCGGCTGATCTATGGAAACTTCTCAGCCCATCGCAAACTAATCCAACACAGCACAAGTTGGGATATTTGATGTAATGCAACCGAACATATGGAGTAAAAAAACTTACCGTGTAATTTTGAGGGATAAATTGAAAGTAATATTTAAAAAAATACTTTGTATATATCAGCATGGAGGTTGAACTTGATATTTTCAAATAAATTGAGCATTGGGTAGAAAGAATTTCGGTTATTTGTTTATTTACTCTGAAGAAGCGACTAACTTTGAGGCACGAAATATCAGTGATCCAAATTTCTGCTCATTCGGATATCATAACTTACGTACATATCTTCATACATACATACTTATTTACTTACACCTATTACCCTTTGTGAAGGAGCCTAGGACACTCACCAGGATTCTGACATGTTAAAAGTAAATTTATTTGCTTATTATTAAAAATCATTCTTTTAAACGTCTTATTTCACAACTGAACGGACAGAAAAATATCATACACGGCACATTATTTTTACATAGTAACATGTTATATAGCATTAGTCATTTTTTAAAGTTTTGGTTCCTGATCCAGCAATATATCTTCTTGTTATTTTAAGTAACTAATAAAGGCATTTCTTCATTGTTACAAGACAGACGTTAAACGTGTTAACACTATTCATTCATCCATTCATTTAGATTGATATAATTTTCTTTTCTGAAAATGAAAGACTTCAGAAATATTACATATTGTTGGCTTTATTAATTGTTGAAAGTACAACTACAACCTGTCAATATTACTATTTTAGTCAGTAAATAATTAGCATTAGTAATTAATAACTTTGATGATACATATAAATATGAGTGTTATCTATTTAGTTTGAAATCTTTAATTTGCTCAGATATAGGTCAATTCAACAGAAACTATTAGTAACTTAACTATTTAGCGCATAGCTTTTAAGATAATTAAATCTGATAGATTACAAATATAGTTGTCTGAATAAAATTTATTTTCGTCTATCGCTCTCTCTCTTTATATAACCTTATGCTTATTATTTATCTTCATTCTTTCCTATGTTAATGTCAGTTATGCGTATCATGTCTATGATAGTTTCATTTTGACTATAAGCACATGAAATACCATTAGTTATTTAATTACGTGGATAAGGATTCTAGGGAGTTGGTTCAGAGATACAATCAATCATCATATGGTAGCTTATTTTTTATACTACAACCTTTAGTGTTGATTAGATATAAGTGAATAGGTATAAGTGAATAGCTATGAATTTTACTGTAAAAATTTTATTTCGATGTTACATCATACAATAATTCATTTGATATTAAAATGAAGAAATTTTCAGATTGAACGTCATCTGACATTATGTTTTTATATAACGATCCAAGCACTGTCAATATATCGCCTCTAATGATTAACTGTATTGATGTTTGTGTTACAAAACGGATAAAATGTAATCATTAATAAAGTATGGTTTATATATATATATGTTACAATACACATATGTAACAATCAGTAGATAATAAATTGGTTCAGTTATTCTAATATATTTTTAATGAATTAGTTAGTTTAGCATGTATCAATGCACGAATTTGATCAGATTGATTTTGTTAAATAAGATAATTAAAATGTTATTCATAGTACAGGGAACAATGTTTAACATAAGATGTAGATTGAATGGTTTATTGTTCTCAGAACGGATTTTTATACATTATTTGAATATTCAGCAGTAAACTATTAATTTTTCGCTAATGTCCACTGGTTAATTCTCAAATTACGTTGTTAAGATAAGTAGATCAGTCCTGTAATGGATCTCACTGACTTCTTGTTAAGTTAAACTATATAATCACAAATCTTCTGAACAACCCACTTTATTTTGGATAGTTAGTTTCCTCATTTCTACATCAGTTGGTATATCACCTAGTTCAAGCCTTCTAACTGAGATCACGTCGTTACTTCAACTTTATTTTCACGTGATTATGGTAAATAGTGATGCAAATATGATAAAGATTGAACATTTTAAAACTGATGGGAAAATAAACATATTTTGTCCCAACTGATTCTTCTCTCGTTGGGTTGACGTATATTTTCTATGATATTATTTAGTGAAACGTCAATTGTTAAATACTTAACAATAATGAAGTTAGTTTGTCACTTCCCAGTAAAAGAAACATTTCATGCAGTTAGTTCCCTTTATGAATTTAAATAAAGCAAGAACAAATATTGATGCAGAATAGTATGAATTCATAATATTTCGAGGTTTCTCGTCAGCTGCTTACAACCAAATATGTGATAAGCTTTTTACATTGAGATAGTGTAAAACAATTGGCATAAATGAATGTACATGATTAGAATGACAAAGATTTACAATAATAACTATATATATATATATATATATATATATATATATATATATATATGCTAGAACAGGTCAGAGGTTAATTGGTGTTAGAATTAAGGAGACAATTAAAGATGGGAGATGTAATAGTTGAATGGAGTTTATAAATTGTGTGATAATTATTTTAGAGGTATTAGAACAGTGATAAGATAGGTTACGTAATGATTGAATAAAATTTGAACAGTTAAGATAATCTAACAGTATCAGTGAGGCGGAAATATGTGGATAAAAATTGGTTTAGGAATTAAGTTATGAGGGGGTGGGTGGGGGATAACCCAAATTAAATTTTTTTTTAAAAATAAATAAGTGAATCAAATAACACACACACACAAAAATGGATTACCAGGGTAATAATAAGTTAATTAGTGTCTCTTTTTGAATGCATAAATCCGGTTTAAGTTTTTTTATTGCAATCGCTTCGGCAAAGCGGAGAGTAGTGGTACTTCTTTGTCTGTTGATAATTTTAAAAGCGTGCGAAATATCGATGGTATGCCCGGTGTCAAGTAAATGCCAAGCTATTGCACTGTTAAGAGCCTTAGTCCCTCGCAGCCTCAAGTTCTTTGGAATATGCTCCGAAATGCGAACATTTATGCCAATTGTTTTACACTATCTCAATGTAAAAAGCTTATCACATATTTGGTTGTAAGCAGCTGACGAGAAACCTCGAAATATTATGAATTCATACTATTCTGCATCAATATTTGTTCTTGCTTTATTTAAAAGAAACAGTCTTTAGATAACTTTGAGAGGAAAGGATTAAGTTTGCGCCAAATGGTTTCAACAAGATACTTTTGAAAGCAATTTTCATGACAAATTGATGCAAATAAGAAGACTTTAGAGAAACTAAACAGAATTATACAACTAATTTGTACATATCTAGAACACACTAGGAGTCCCCATTCATTAATAAATAAAAGTTTAAGACGAGGATTTACAGGTCTTTGTTTAAAAATGACACTTTAGGCCACTTAGCTGGAATCCAATAGTTCATATATTCAATCTCAGTTGACCTGTAGTGTAGCAGTATAAATCATATTTCTGCCGGCTGGGTGATAAGCTAATAATATTTAATGGTTCAATCATCACAATCCTCTTCACATGAATACATGATCATTTAATGTTTATTTAGAAAAAAATTGGCTGAAAAATAAAGTCGCTATTTTTAGGTAAACCATAATCAAATAAATCCTAAACTCAGGAATATTTACTATCCGAACATCTTACTGAAAGACAATTCTTGCTACAAAATCTACAAGTCACATGTCCAGAATGATATATCATTTGACTTGTCACTGGTTTAAAATCAAAATGATCTACATTTGCAATTTCAAATAAATATTAATGCAGTTTAATCCTAAAGAAATATCATCTATGAGTTAATGTTTACTAACTATATCATGACATTCACAAAATCCGTTTCTATACCTATTACTAATGAATAAATAACTATGAATATATGTGGTTTTATCCACTGATATAAAAATCTCTTCATTAAATTTATTCATAGTTTACTACTAAGACTATTATTAGCAGTAATACATGAATGAATTTTTTCAAAATCTTAATAATTATTTCACATATTAAACGATAGAAAACCCATTAACATAATCCAACACTTCAGTTTTTTTACTTACGTAATAGTTTTTTTTGTTGTTGTTGTTGCTTCCTTTGATCTATCTTATCATCACTACAAAATGAGTGCTCTGGATTTGTTTTTACATTTTTTCTCTTATTCAAATATCAAATGATCATCTATCTTTTATGTAAACATTAAAAATAATTCACTTATGATTAATTTTGTATTTAATAAAGTTGTAAAGTATATTTAAGTGTTATTTCTAAGAATACTCATGTGTTTTATCGAAATATCATAGTGTTTTTATATGTATGTTGTCAATACTGTTGAATTTCATAATTATTTTTTTGTTTTTTTGTTTTTACTAAATCTTTTCTTGTAAATCACATCTAAATGTGTGTTTTGAAGGAAACAATGATGAGACAACAGAACAAAATGTTAGTAAAGGATTAATTAAATGGTAAGCTTTAGTTCATTTTAATAATCTTGAATTCACTACAGATTATATGATGGAAGATAGAGCGACTTTCTTGAATATCTGGGCTATCTGTTCCTGACATCTGGATATTTCAACAAATTGTATGTTTTTATGTTTGTTTTAACACATCATTATGCCTATTGGTCGTATAACCTATTCTGGTGCGTTTGTGAAACGTTTACGGAATTTCGATGTACAAGTTACAAAAGAGCCCAAATCAGAGACATCGTGGTTGCTGGCAATATGCATCGAAAAGAATATACATTAATCAGATGTTGATTGATGAACTGCTAACATCTAACTGGTGACCACTCAATACTTATCGCAAGGATCTATCAAGAAATTTGTTGAAATACTTTGTGCTGTGAATTCTATATTGAACCAAAAATAAAGCCACTAATAATAATAAGAGATTTGTGTAGTTTTAAGCGTACAATAGATTTATTTCATTTATAACGTGCATCCACTACATATAAAACTTATTGAATTGACAAACAGTAAATACTCATATGTTTATTTGGAAATGTGAATGTTGTATATGTGAATCGCTATATGGCTTTGTGATTTTACAAGGTATATTGATATTATCTTAATTCAAGTACATGTTAAACGGGCTGATTTTTATTACTTTACTTTGGTATTAATACAAGGATTTGAGCGTGATCAGTTTGTGGAATTTCGAAATATTTTATTGACAAAAGTGAGAAACTTACAAGAAATTACTAACTATAAATAGCATTCACGTTTATTTATATAAAGTCACAGAGAACAGTAATATGCTTTTAAGAGCAACTAAATGGCTTCTATATTTCACATCTTCAACACCTTTATCGTTTAGTCTTAGAAACACCAGAGTGAATAAATAATCAAAACGTAGCATCGCCAAAATTATTCAGTATTATTCGTTAGCTGTCTTTGTAAATATCGGTGGCTGGAATCAGTTTATACCTTTTTATATTTATTAGGCTTTCTATCTAGCTCACTCCTAATGCATTTGACCTTACTGTGTAATAAGTCGAAAGTAACGTCCGAATTATAGTAAGAATTCCTAATATTCCTATTAAACTTTAAAATCCATTCATATCATATATCAGATAAATAATAATTGGTTTAAATATCAGTTTTCTTGATTTAATAACAAGCTTGACGGTTATCATGGTAACATACACTTCAGATACACCACAATATTGGATTTATATATACGTCCTTTCATGTAAACTGGGAATCAATGTAGCAGTAAAGTGTCTTTTCGAAAAAAATATTTATAAGGAAAACAAACCATGCAATTTGTTTATATCCCAATAATTAAAGAAAAGTAATGGGTAAAGTGAGGATTTTTTCAGTGATACAATGGGGGAGTGTAATCGCTTATTTACTGACCTCAGTTTTATCAACAATTATTTATCATCTTATCAATATATCCCAGTATTCTAAATATAAAATTCAATTTATTCAGTCGGTTGATTAGTGCTGTTGTCTTATGATTTATCTTCTGCTGGTTTTGGTTGGTCGATTTCTTTAGTGAATGAATTTTATTCCAAACATTTAATTCAGATAATTGTTTGACCATGATTTATCGAAGTGATATTTTAAAATAATATCACAGTCAGTCGAAAGGATGTTTCTACAAAAAGTCATAAATTTAGTCACGCAAACAATGTAAACCGAAAAGGACAGTTTAGCGATTTCTTATAAGTTTACTAACCAACTGCTAAATTTAAGTTATATTATTTTATGTTACATAGTTGAAGTTTTAAACTGAGCTATCGGCTGAATGATTTTTTTAAAAGAAATGTTTGAAAGGACTTTTATTAATGGTTATTTTTGTGATTAGTTTCACCATTTAAGTGTATCATGTTACTAGTAATAAAATAAATTTATTCACTGGTCAGTTGTGCTGTCGTTTGAAAACTTTACCCAGTCACACAATATATCTTCATTAATAACAGCCATTAATTGTGTGGGTAATCGGAATGCAGTGATGTACTCACTACTTGTTCGGCTTCAACTTGCGGGTAAATGTCTATGCATTTTTATATTTTCTGAAAAAGTAGAATTTTAAAAGGTAGCTTTTATTTTCTAATTTATTTTTAGCCTAGTACTTAATTGTACATAACCAAGAAAGACTTGATATGGATAAGTTGAATCAGTCTGTCAGGAAGGTTAAAGAAAGAATGTTTAATCGTAAATTAACAAAGTAGATTGTTCACTCCACATTGCAGGTAGTATGTTGTTGGTATGTATATTTTATTATAGGAAGTAGGTAGTAGGGAAAATACAAGTTTGAGGGAGGTTTATGGATAAAACAGTGAAGAAAATCGATGATATTCATCAAGTTAAATTAAAAAATAAGTTGAAATCAATTGTATGTTGTAGTTAGTCATGAATAGGTTAAAAAACATGTAGTATGTTTCATGTAATGAGAACAAGAGTTAGCTCTCCAAATCTCTTTTTTGTCGATCTCGCTTTCGATTTTGTAAATACACAAAAGATAAAACAAATATTAGAAAATATGTAGACTATATGTCATGTTCACCTGTGATCAAATTTGGGACAAGTATAACCTTTTCTTCATTACACACTGTTATCTTTAAATTACCATTAAGATTACTAGCATTATCATAGTAGCCTGAATTCCTACTGCTTTGTTCTGTGTCATCAATGCTTACTTCAATATGATCGTTCTCTTCTTTGCTTGTTTGGTGAATACTTGAGATGTTTAGCAAGGGTGTTTCTCCACTGGTGGCATAGTCATGTTCTTCTTCTAATACCTGATTTGAGTCTGAGTGACTACGATTGTCTTCTTCTTCTTGAATATGGTCAGAATGAGTGTTAATATCTTGACGATGACTACAATGGCGATTACGACTTCGGCGATTATGATTGTCATCTTGAGGTGAAACACTATGATTGCGATTGTCCACATTAATGTTGTTACCAACATCACTGTGGCCGTTATTTAAAAAACTTCGATATTGTTTTGTGTTATGGTAACTTCCTGAGGTATGGTGGCTTGATGCATCTGAAGACATTTCTTTGCGAGATTTGGGATTAGAAGTACATGTTACTGATCTTTCAAACAAATTAGATAGTCTGCTATTATTCTGGTCGTAGGAATACCGACGATAGGACTCATTCAGACTCACGGTATCGTCAGGTATCTATGGAAATAGAAAATTATAGCAGTGGTAAGCTTGTAATTGCTTTCTTCTAACCATAATTATGTACATAAACTAACATTATGTCTTAAAGAACATTTGTATAAAAGCGATTCTACAATGAACACGTTTGTAAACTGTTTATCACACCTTGTCCTTTGAAATATTCGACAGCTAGATCGGCAAAACATAATCAGACAAAATTTTTAAAAATTCATTCGAAATTCACTACGGCCAAAGATATTTCTTGGTTCGTTAATAGGTTTATTGACAGAAGACTGTTACCAGCTCTACAAAAGCTTAACAAATACATTATGACCTATAGACTAGAACTTTGTCTTTTAAACTAAACAGCCTAAAAAGTGATGAAGTGATATGTGAAATCTGAGTAAACTTGCATCATTAGGTGCTTTATGCCTTGATGGTTCTGCATTCTTGAATTGAGAAGTTATAAATAGTGTGACTAGTCACAGATCGTCGATCTAATGGTATCTACAAAACTATCGATTACCGAATGATAATCAATATCATTTTAGTTATTTCTTTATGTGAATTGAATTCTATTGATCATATGTGAAATATGTCTACTAGATTATAGGATGAAAGATCGTAGTTGACTTGCTTAAACTTTAGACAGAGAAAACCCAATTGAATCCCTAAACTTTGATTTTTTTACAAATCAATATTTATCCAAACTTAAGAGAACTGGGACTCGCTTAATGATCTTATCAAATATAGATTAACTTGATAATCACAAACGCTAATAACTATATGTTTAGACTATCAGTAACAAGATAAATAATTATGTGTCTATTTAACGTTCGCATATTAAATATCTCAAATAAAAGTTATTGGTCCTGAATAATAAAGTGTATAAAGGTGTATGTGACATTCAGTTAGATATCATACTCAAGCAATCTTTTCTGAATTACTTAAAAATTGGGGGACTTTTTTCGATCAGAATATAGCTTACAAAATAGCACAATAAAATAAATTTGCGTATCAAATAAGTGGTCTTTTGAAATAAATCACACTAAAATCCCGAAACAATAATAAAATTATTACTTACTGCGCTGTGGGCTTCTGACTTCCTAGAAATGTGCAGTAAACTAGGATCACGTTTTCGTGTACGTACACCTAAAATACTGGCAACAAATTCTGCATCAGATACGTGTTTAGATGTTCCTCCAGTAAATAGACTATCATTATTGTATAAATAATTGGAATCTGCATTACCATTTGAATTGCAAGTTGTTAGAAAACTTTCTGTTCTTCCAAAACTCTGTGTTGACATTTTTTTAATCCATGGATGATCCAATGCTTCAAGTGGATTCATTCTTTCATCTGGATTCCATTTTAAACAACGTTCTAGAAAATCTACCATATCTGGGTCAAATGGTTGTGGAATTTTATGTCCAATATTTGTTTTGTCGCTTGATGGTAGGCATACGGAAGAGTTTTTTGAACTAGTCAAGGCATCAACTAAAGTCATAGAGCCAGGTGATTTTCTTAACTTTTGACGTTTATTACTACCAGAGCGTTTATGTTTAGTTGATGAAGAATTTAAAGATTTGTTAAGATTGTTTAAAGCTTCTTTTGTTTTATCTGACTGTTCATTTCCATAGGGATGTTTTTGTTGTTCAATCATATATAAAGGTTGACCATTATTATTAAAATAATGATGACTTTGACTGCCTTTTTTAATCATTTGCATCGGTGGTATCCCCAAGATTTCCATAATACAAGCTAATTGGTCGAACGCATCTTCACCTGGAAACAATGGTTCTCCTTAAAACACGAATAATAAATCAAAAATTTAAGAAGTTTAATTATCAAGCATATTTAAAGTCGTAGTGGTATTAGGAAAAATGAACATATTTTTAAGACGAATAATGATACAACAAGAAAATGTTTGTCCTTCTGACAACATTGTCTCATGAAAACATTAGTAGTTTCTCAATATATACTACTAAATAGTGAAAACTACCTTATTCTACCTTAACCAATGATATTCTTGTATTTATAAACTTTTCATTATATTTGATTATCTGAGTGTTTTGAGAAACTAGGATCCCCTTGAGATTAAGTTTAGATTATTTGTAGCAGTATCGTTTCATATTGATAATGGTTTTTTTTGAAAACGTTTTACTTTGAATGTGAAAACTATTGGTAGTTTTGATGAGGTGATAATTTCAGTAAAATTTAAATGAATAGCGTAGTATTTCCATTGTAACTAATGGAATATCAAGTAGTTATGTGTAGACCTAGATAAAAAAGGCCACTATTCAGTTCTGTTATTCTAGACTATAACACATCTTCGGTGTTTTTATAGGTTAACTATTGGGAATAGAAATAAATATTCCCATTTTAATGGGTCAGAATTAACCTGTACTATCTTCTAATTAGTAGTTAATTTCAAAAATGCAGAGAATAGTATAGTCAAGTCAAACTTAATACATACCTTTACCATTGAAACATGAATGACAAGTAATGTCGTATAAAATATTATAATTCTTTTTTGGTTAAAATTCCGTAACTGTTCAATCCATCTAATCGAGTGGTGCCTCAGATATGCTACATCGATATAATGTAACTCCCAAAGTTTCATGTGGATACTTAATGCATATTAAATTACTTACTTACGCCTGTTACCCTTCGCCAAGGAGCATAGGTCGCTTACTAGGGAGTATTAAATTACTGACAAATTTACTGTAAAAAGATTTCCTATCCTACTTCAGTAGAAATCCATTGGTGATTTCATTTTTTCTTAATAATGGTATAATATATTAACAAATAAATAGTCTTATATATTTATTTTTCTTTAATAAAGTACGGACTCTTAGATACTTTCATTTTCCCCTTTAAGCTGATTTTCCATGATAAACTGGTTTGAATAATTTATTTCTCACTTTCCTTAACCTTTTTTTGTGTTTCTGTACTATGCAGTTATCTTTCTTTTACGTGTGCCATAGCATGCTAACTAGATCCTAATATTTAAAATGAATTCTAATAGCAAAAGAAAATTTATGTGTCAATCTTATACAATCGGTTTCATTTATGAATTTCATAATATTCTCATGTAACTTACAATAATATCTTGTTAAGGAAATGTTGATCTATAGTACAAAATGTGAAGATAAAGATGATTTAGTAAACTTGTTTGAACTACTATTTAAGATATCTATTTTTTTTATAATTTATTATAACTATACCATTTACAATTCAGCAATATAATTTATATAATACAACAATGAAGACATTCAATTGTTGGTTTAACTTTTACCGAATAGTTTCTCTGGTTAATCTTGGAGTTGAAATGTAGATAAAAACGGAATAATAACTGAGAAGTAATACTTGCTTGACTTCATCAGTTGAAATTTATGTAACGGACATACAAGTTAATATGGAAGTTTAATAAATATTAATGGCTATATCCGTACATAAAATCTTTCCTTTATATATTACATCATTGTGTAAACTGCTTCTATAAATCCGGTTGTGTCTTCCTGTGCTAATGAGGTGTGCCAACTTCGACCGATGCATGTATGTACCTGGTTCTACGTTGTAACTCACCGACTAACTGAATGGCTTAACAATTTAAGTTTAGATTGAGATCACGAGCCGATTGATGTTAGACCACCATTGGAAACCTGGAAGAACTGGACGGCCGATTCGTCCGATTGTGAGACTCAGTGGTGCACATCCACGATCCCACTAGCCGGATTCCAACCCAGGGCCTTCAGTCTCGCGCACGAACGCTTAACCTACTGGACCACTGAGCCAGCATCCAATGGTGCTATTGTCTAACATCAACCAATCCACGAAATTTAGCGACCATCTTCTATTGTACTGAGGTAGATACCTGTCTCTACCCGACTTGGTTCATGATCTCAATCAAAACTCAATAATCTCCACAACCATATACTGATAATTAACATGCGCTCACTAGTGACTAGCTTCGTGAGGGAATTCTCGGAGTTCTAGTGAGAAGCCGTGACCAGTGGAGCTACTCCGTGTCGGGTAGAGACAGGTATCTACCTCAGTACAATAGAAGATGGTCGCTAAATTTCGTGGATTGGTTGATGTTAGACAATAGCACCATTGGATGCTGGCTCAGTGGTCCAGTAGGTTAAGCGTTCGTGCGCGAGACTGAAGGCCCTGGGTTGGAATCCGGCTAGTGGGATCGTGGATGTGCACCACTGAGTCTCACAATCGGACGAATCGGCCGTCCAGTTCTTCCAGGTTTCCAATGGTGGTCTAACATCAATCCGTTCATGACCTCAACCAAAATTCAATACTCTCCACAACCCTATACTGATAATTTAAGTTTAATAGAATAATTTACTCGATGAGCGGATATTAAATTGGTATTTAAGATGATTTATGTATCATTACGAATCTTTTCCAAGTTCTTATACAATTTATAACCAAGTTAGAGAATACATAATTTACAATGTTGATTGAAATGTAGCACATTAATTTATCATTTCTTTTCACTTATAACCCTATCATTGTTTTGATAACTCAGAAAATTAGAAATCATACATTTCTTCGTTTGAAACCTATTAGTACAATAAAAGTCTAGTTGCTTTTCATTAATTACCTACAATAATTGAATTTGATTGGTTATGTTTTATGTGTGTCAAATTATTTTTTAAACTAATGATTAAGCAAAGAATTCTTAATGTACTTAAATCAACAAGTCACTCAATAAGTATTGAAAACTTGATTATTTCTATTTAATAAATCTTTTAATTGACATTATTATGTAATAATCCATACAAACTAATAGGTTAACAAATAACGTTTTATACAATAAACATAAACTAATATAAAGGACAGTGATGAATATATTCAACTGTCTTTTAGGTGAGAAAATTCAGATTATTCTTAATGTAAACATATTCACGTGTACATTAGTAAGTTTCATTATCAAGATATGAAATTTTGTAGATAATTTGTAAGTATTTTTCTATGTTATATCTTTTGCTCTATCTAGTTTTAGGCAGCATCATGATTAGTGACTATGATAATATAAATAGTAACAATAATGATAACGTTTGTAAATGTCAATGATTTATAAAGCATCACAAGATAAAAAAAGGCCTACACCATAAAGTAATCTAACAAAATAATTTTCAAAACAAAAGTAATTCAGTTATTATTTTTGTTACTAAACGTTTCCATTTTTCAGACAGAAATATATGAATGTATAAATCTAGTTTTGAAAATTGAATGGTGAAGATAAAGCCTGAATAAAATAAATTTTCATTTATGTACACTTACACATATTCAGATATTATAACAATTCAACTAATCGTAATTACAACTAAGATCAAATTAACATCCATTTGATATGGTTATAGTTTTTTAGTGGCTCTATATCCGATTGTAGATCAAAAGGCTGCGTGTTCGTATCACATTGGACACACTACTTTAGTGGAACCCTTCTTTTTGACGTCAATTAGATCGGACAATGTTGTCATAGGGCTCACCACTTTAGTGACCCTGGATCTGACTCCAATTAGATCGTATGATTGATTGTTATTGAAACATATATATCGTCAATCCTCGTACACAATCATCGGTTTAAATCGCGTTACTGTATAACGAAATCAAATAAGTCAGATATGAGAATGAAGTTTTAAATATGTATATTTTGCGCATATTGATCTGGACAGACAATCAGAAGAACGAAGTGAAGAGAGCGAAGCGAAATGACGTGCAGTGGAGAAGGCGTGTGAACCAACTCCATTTAATCAAGAATTAATCAATATTTATAGTCACACACGTTCATATAAAAACAATCAAGGTTGATAAAAGAATAAATAACAACGTCATAACGTGACTCAAGAAGGATGAATAGATTAATCTGTCCAGAAGCTAGAATAAATTATATGGGCTTAACATGATGACCTACACTACAGTTTCACTGACTTAAAAGTTCTTTGTGAAAAGCCTAGTAAAAATTGTGTCAATTTGGATCGTCGAAAAATTACCAAAACTTTCATCACTATACATTTGGAACGTTCAAGAATACACAACAAAATATTGAGCAAATTATGTTTGAAAGAGCTTGATATTTTATTAGAACAAGAAGCATATACAAGACGAAACATATCACTTAGTCTTACTGATAATAAAAAGACACTGTTATTACATGGGTGATCTAAGATTTACGTCGGGATGGTTGATTAACAGTAAAAATCTATCAGCGAACAAAATAAATAATGAGTGACTAGAGAAGTTAATCACTTTAACAAATACATTTCTACAGAATTATTTTCTTAAGATAAATTCTGCACTAAAAGGAGTTTCAAATGTAGTTCGTTTAGTTCCATGTTTGTCAGAGCAAGTGAAAACATTTAGAGTTAAATGAAATTATTTTTTTATCTCCTGAGTGTCTTTTCATTATTAATTGTATACTTTATAAGCCTGAAAATCCAACAATGTATACGGCCTTGATAATAAAAATATGTTTAAAGCTTATTATTTATTAAAACAGTAACTATGAATTCAATATTTCATAACAGTAATGATTTCAAAACACTATTTGTTGTAAAGTACTGTCATAGATAATTGACGGTGCCAACAAACCTCAAAATAGGTAGACAAATAGTCACAGAGTTTTTTGTATTGTATGTGTAGTGGTTTGTTGAAGAACGTCTACCACACGAATCGACATCAAGTTTAGATAGCTGCTGGAAACCAGGAAGCAGTTCAATATATGACTTTGTGAATTAAGCTTTCTTGTTTGCAATTATTACTTACTTACGCTTGTTACCCCTCACGGAGGAACATAGGACGCCCACCAGCACTATCCATCCAACTCTATCACGGGTAATCCCTTCCAGTTGCTTCCAGTTGTTATTAATCCTTTTTATGTCTGCTTCCAATTTTCAACACAATGTGTTCACCGGCCTTCCTTTTTTCTGTTTATCTACAGGAATCCAAGTTAATGCTTGCCTCGTGATGTAGTTTGATGATTTCCGAAATGCGTATCCTATCCACTTCCAACATTTTTTCCTGATTTCCTCTTCAGATGGAAGCTGATTTGTCCTGTCACAGTAGGTTTTTGTAGATGGTATCTGGCCAACAAACATTGAGTATCTTGCGTAGACAACTATTTATAAATACCTGTACCTTCGTGATGATGATTGTGGTAGTTCTCCAAGTTTCATTTCCGCACAGTAGAACTGTCTTGACGTTCGTATTGAAGATTCTAACTTTGATAGTGATTGACAGTTGTTTTGAGTTAAAATCGTCTAATTGATTCTGAGCTGTCCATTGTATTCCGCGCTTACCTTCGGATGTCTAGATCTTCGTAATCCAGTCAACCACCAGAAGAAAGAGGAAGAAGGAGAGTAGACAAACTTGTCTGGCTCCGGTCCTTACTTGGAATGTACCTGTCAGCTGTCCTCCATGCACCAGTTTACATTGTAGTCCGTCGTATGAACTCGGATGATGTCGACGATCTTCTCAGGTACTCCATAGTGTCAAGTAAGTTTCTATAACACCGTTGGATGCCGGCTCAGTAGTGCAGTGGTTAAGTGCTCGCGCGCGAGACTAATGGGTCCTGGGTTCTAACCTCACATTGGGCGAGGTCGTGGATGCGCGCTGCTGAGGAGTCCCACAATGGGATGAAACGGCCGTCCGGTGCTTCCAGGTTTTCCATGGTAGTCTAGCTTCAACTGACTCATGATCTTAACCATTGAAAAAATATGCATAAATCAGACATTATTCAAATCATCGCATATCTTTAAGGTTGAATTTAGTTTCCAATTTTTTTTAAATTTACTTTACTGAGTCATCTAAAATTGAAAATATTAATAAGCATATATTGTGCATCATTTTTATAGTAAGTTATGTGTGTAAAAAGGTTTCTTTCTACATCAGGTCACGCGATGATTGATTTTATGAAATATGCACCAAAAATTAACAACGTAAACTTTGTCCTAAGAAATGATCTATCTAAATAAATAAATAAATATTGTACTCATTACTGTATGTGGTACAGATTGTTTAACATTTCACCCTTTTGTTTGGGAAATTTCGTTAGAAATATCACAGAAAACTTTCTAGGAATCACATTTCTTACTTAGTATATAATTCAATCTGCTATGTGGTAATAATGTGGATTTACTGTTTCAAGATTATTGAATTTTTTGTAGATATAAATTATGCCAGTTGCAGTTGTGACAAAATTCTAAGTTAACAATTAACATCCGAGCTAGCCATCTTTGTCACTTATACTCAATTTTTGATATAACTAAAACCTCACAAAACCATGACAATTGCTTAAGAAGCCGTGAATAATGGGTTTCAGTTAGCTCGAAAGTAGGACAGGTATCATCAGTAAAAATGGATAAAAGTAATGGAACACTCTGAACCCATTGATTTCAAGAATGAGTGCTATTAGACTCTAGTTTAGTGATTGGGATATAACTCACTGGTTTTGATCCTTGAAGGTCAAAAGTTCAATCCATGATTGAGTTATCGTTACACTCCGTTTTAGAGTTACAAACATAACTTTAATTTTCAGTAAGTATTAGCTGAATTCATTACTTCGTATAAACTTTCTTTCATCCAAATGATCTCTTAAAATGGAAGAGATTTGGACTTATATACACACCAAACAAAACGAGGTAAGTAGGAGTGGAATCTTTGGAATTGATTGCTTTCGTAATGGAGACATATTAGAACAATGGTGGTTGTGTTACATATGGACTAAGTGATTAGGTATTGCATTTTGCTAATTCAGGTATCTACCAAAGTTGGAATTAAACTAGTTATGTGCTAAATAAATTCGATATCTATTCTAAAGTTCACGTATAACACGAAACTATATTATCCCAAGGATAAACCTAGTATTATCAATGGCATGCTTTCAGAAGTAACTGTGTATTAATTAGAACTAACCGAAGCCACTGATGAACGTTACCAAACTCGTTTATCAGAAATGCTTTACTTTGTAGTTGTTAGACATGCTTTCAGCCATCAAACCCATACCTAACTCGCACTCATTCAGTCAGGTGTAATCAATAAATTTATTGATAATTATCAAAACAGAAGACTTTTACCTTCCAAATATGCTGGCTGAAAATAGTATGTAGTTAGTAATGTTTTAACGTGATTTTGACTTATAAGAAGAGTGCTATATATACTTAACTGTAATAACTAAAGCAGTTTTATTTCTTGTGAAGTTTACTCTTCCGAGCCGAGTAGTTTAGAGATATCACTGATGCCTAAGATCTTTAATGAAGAACGCAGCTTGAACCAAGAAATTGTATGTTAAGAAATGTTTTCACATTTATGATAAACGGTATACATGGATTTGAAAATTGTTTTAAGTACACGAACAAAATAGAACCGCTAATGAACATATCTGGTTAGCTTGAAGTGTTTTCATTTTATTGGTTACTGGATCACTTTGACTTGAGTATTAATGGAGATGCAAAATAAATTTTTAAAAACGTTTTGATAGAGACTATGGGAAAAACTGATAGGATACTTCAAAAACTGAGCTAACCACTTATAACTTAAGAAACACACGGAATAATAAAATGCTAACAGATGAGTTTAATCAAGTGAAATGACAATATTACAAAGAAATATAATACAAAAGTCTTTTAAAAAGTGAGAAAGATCACGTAATTATACAGACACGATTTCATCCACTAAGGATATCGGATCCTACTGATAATGAAGAATATATTTCAACCACCACAAGTATCTATCCAGTGTCATGTTTGAAAAGTTCTTAAGCTACGTCAGTATCTTGTCTAGAGAGTCAAATCGACATATGTTTATTCAACATTTATCCTTTACTTCACGGTATCATATAATAAAATGAATGTTTATCTGCCTTTTGACCACTTCAAGGTCATCAAGCGTAACTGATAGTACCGATGGGTTATACTAATTTCACAATCTATTTTAACTAACACTGTAATAGCTCCTAGCATACAAGCTTCTGTAGTTCAGACTAAATATGGATTAAGTTTGTCTGCAACCCACCATCAACACCCATACAGTTACAGAAATAAGTGAATACTTAAGATACTTTGGCTTACGATAGTAGATGAATTAGGTTTCAGACTTACTCTAATGCCTATAGAGTGCTTACGTTTTAATAATGTGTTGTGTGCCATAAATAAAGAAGCTGATAGCCAAGTGGTTGATTCAGGATGTTATTTAAAGGTAGGACTAAAGATCTGTCAAATCTGTGATCAAAATGCTTTTCTGGGATGTAAGTCATACGATATCCCTAGTCTATCTCCAGTTTGTTATCGGTGACACGTCTAAAATAGACGACTTGTTAACTTTGGAAACTGCATAAAGTATAAAACTATGGTATGTATGGTAATAACTCTGAATTTTTAAAGTGTTACAAAACAAAACAATTATTGATACGTTAAGATCAATGTTTCACGGTAAAAGAAATGTAAATTGATAGCGCTAGGTTGAATAATCCATAAGAATAGCCTAAACTTACAATCATATTTAATTAAATGTAACTTACCAGTTATGAATTCAGCTAGAATGCATCCTAAGCTCCACATATCAATCGGAGTACCGTATGGTAAGCCAAGAATAATTTCAGGTGCACGATAAAAGCGTGACTGTATGTAGTTATATGGACATTCGTTAATATAACAACTCGATCCAAAATCGATTACTTTGATTTTGCTTTTTCCTGGACGCCGTAATAAAATGTTTTCCGGTTTCAAATCACAATGAATCACTTTATTCCTGTAAATCATAATGACAAAAATAAATTCGATATCATGATATTCCTGTGATTATTAAGTGTTTTATTAAACGTCAATTTTCCACAAACAGACTTTGGTAGGAATGCTATTTAATAAACTCGTAATAGATGAATAAAGAAACTAGAACATCATTGAGAGTGTACTATAAGCATGAATCTAATGTTATGCTTAATTTTTGCAGAAAAAGAAATGGTGTTTTTCGCGTGACATTAAATTTAACGTCTTACTGACTCATTGTAAAATCTTAATAAGAATAATATCCTTTTAATTTCAGTTCACATCAATGTTATAAAATGTTATATTTAACATAAAAAATAACATTAATCTCTATGTCATTACCGTTATTTGATAGATTGTTTAGAGGGATTGGTAGTTACGTGCATTTAAATAAGGACTTTCACAAATAAGTCATCAAACGTTTTATCTAAGCAAAGAATATGTTACTACTAAAGTGGAATCAAAAATTGTTCCATTCACGAAATTAGTTATAGTTGTTTTACATGTTACAAATAAGTGGTAAATACTTTTAGTTAATAATAATCAAAGTGCTTATTTGTAAAAGAATTGAGACATATCGATCAACTTTTGACAGGTTACGTAATGTCTGTCAAGAATATTGTCGAAACATTCTTATGATAAGTCAAATTATAATGATACCTAAGTAAGAGCAAGAATATCAAATTAATATAACATTGCAAAAATGAAAGACACTCAGAAAAAAGATGTAGTAAAAATGCTGTATTAAGTTTGAAACGTGCATCTGTAATATTGTTAGGAGTTGATTTAATCTCTTAAGTTCATACCTAAAGGATTATCAGTTTACCAAGCTTATATTCTTGTCAGGTGATTAATGAAAACTCAAGAACAACTGAAAAAAATAACTGTCCTATATCCAAGAACAAAATTCAAGTTTCTCAGATCGGTTTTGTTAATTACTAATGAGATATTTATGCTTCTCTGAGAACTTAAAACACAATAAATTTAACAAGTAAACGAATCAAAACCGTAATAATAGTAGTGTAATCATATAACGAATGATTATCATAGAAGTGATCTGATCAGCAATGTTCTCAACAATGTCTAATTAAAAGCATCGCAATGTTCAAGTTGAAAATCAGCCATTAGCTTATCTCAAAATCATGATTTTATGAAAAATAGGGATGGTAGATAGACTGTGGAAAATCTACTTTTTTACTGGAAAGCGATAACAACTATGCCAACAAGTATATTTAAGATAGGCTAATATGAGTATTATTGAGTAGGAAATGTGACGTTATTGTAGTTGGATGCTAGACTTGAAACCATTAAGTAATGGAACTTAGGTAACACTGGCTTAGTACCATTTCAGTGATGATTTACATCAATATATGTATAGTTCTGGGGTAGTAATCTGCAGATTGAAATGAAGATAATCAAAGGAATAACAGGTATTCAATCGATGTGATGTTTGTGTAAGATATATAATCATTTGTTATAAGTTGTTAAAATACCTTTAGGCTTTTGAAATATTAACTTTGACTAATGAGAAATGTAGGATTGAACTAATCAAATAGAACAATTAGTAACCAATGTTAATCGTAGTTATTTTTTCTAGTTTCTATCCTTATTACAGGTCAACTTTTTGTACTAAATTGTCTTCATTCAGTTCAGTTTTTACATAGTTAACTTTCAAACTGAGGAAATAGATATCAATTAGGAGATACTATGATATTTTGTCAATTTTTTACATATTTTTTGTCTCTGTGTTATCCATTCAGTCAGTTATTCATTCACAGTTAGCTATGTTGGCATAATAACAGGATATGATTAGAAAATTACTTAGTTGATTTTTACCATTCAACTGGGACAATTAAATTTAAAAAAAATAAAATAACGTTGATCATATAGATATGTTTGAAAACCTGTCATCTTAACCTAAATTCTTCTATGTACTTATCTGACTTTATGTTAATCAAATATAGGTCATACATTTACTAAAATGCAACTAGGAGTGTATTAAAAAGAAAAATTGTTCAGAATAATACTATGAATAAGTAATTTTTCACCAAGTTTCTAGATTGTCACATTATCTTCTTGAAATATTAGTAACCTATACATAATCTCATTATTTTGATACTGACTGAGGAAAAAAACGATTCGTTACACGGTACGGAAAAATAAGATGTAACATCAGATTACAGATATTTTCCAAAAAAATATTTGGCAAAAAGAATTACAGCTAGAAATCATTGAAGATAATAAAAAAAGTAATGATTCGTGTTAAAAAGAAAAGTTGTCTTATTGATTATTTGAAATAGGATCATATAAGTGCTAGTGTACATGGTTTATTCATTTTTATAGCTAGAACAACTGAAAGTCTCTTTGTTTCAATACAAAAAAAGAATTAAAAAAATTCAAAATTATATTATAGAGAAGAATTAAAAATGACAATAGAGTGGCAACTAATTAATGATTAATAAAATGTAAAGTTTCAAGTTTTGAGTAACACTTGAAAGTATTGCTAAACAAAAGTCAAGAGAATGTAGTTAAAATTGTTATGTCATAGTGAAGATAGTTACTTTCAAAAATAGCTTGCACTATAACTAATGCTGAAAATCAGATTTTAATAAATCTAGAAATTGGGATTTCGGCGGTATCGCATTTACTGAGCTCACAGGATATTTGAATCGATGTTTTACTATGGTCAGTGCTAAAACACTGTAATATTATTATTGATTCGATTTCAGATGAAATCTGGTATAAACACTACTATGGTTTTCAGCATCACACAGTATTAGTCATTTAATTTTCTTTATCTTGCGTCCGTCATTCAGAGGTGGTTACTTGGTTATAAGAGTCGGTTAATTTACAGTGACCACAAATTCTCATCAGTTATGAGATAAAAAAGGTAGTTATTAGTTTTCTTTGTTAATTAAAATAAATAAGGATGAGTATTTTGGCTCAATAC
Source organism: Schistosoma spindalis (assembly GCA_946903255.1). NCBI lineage: Eukaryota > Metazoa > Platyhelminthes > Trematoda > Strigeidida > Schistosomatidae > Schistosoma > Schistosoma spindalis. The sequence goes on along the minus strand of OX336417.1, from coordinate 25,041,909 downwards.
AGCAACCTTTGAAAACTTTTGGTGAATAATCGATATCGAATAGTCGAGTTTAACAAAAACCCGACGAGAATAACGTGAATTAATAGACAAAGCAGTCTTTGATTTATTTGTTAGAATGCGCAAACCGAAAACATGTGATTCATTTCATTTACGATTACATTTTTCCATCTCTATTATTATTTAAAAAAGCCTCCCTGAATTAATGGCCTACTGATTAAAATAAACAGTGTCTATACAGTAGATTTTAAGTTCGAGTACAATACCATGTATTAGAACCAGCTGATTAGTCTCAGTGGCCTTCATATAAATATGTTGAACAAAAAATAATGGATGAAACTGTAATTGAAAACTGAGTTATAATGTATTACCATTTCTGAGAAAATCTATTTTAAAATCATGAAGATCCTGTATGTCTAAACTTATCAAGTACCCAAATTGTATTCTAATGTTCAAAACGACTTATTTTACTGAACTATGTTTATCAAACGTTCAGTTATCATTACACAAGAACACAAAATTATATACTATAATGAATTATTTGCTATTCTCTATGATATACAATACATTTTAAATTGATGTTAATTTGTCATGAAAATGTTATTTCATCTAATGTTTCATGAAATAATCCATTAAAATATTTCATATAATTGTAATTTTATACGTCAACCTGTGACACCACATTCATGCTAGAGCATTACGTACATAAGTTAAATCAATATTCGAAAAAAAAATTGGTGTTACCTAAAACAGGAAAAAAAATTATTTTTCGACTCATTTTTCTAATTATCTAACTTCATTCACAAATAGATTTTGTTTATTCAGTTTATTTTAGAATTCGTTTATTTTTTTCTCTCAAGTGTTTTGTTTTTAAAATCATGTGCATGACGGTATGTGAAACACCAGAATAACTAGAGATCATAAGTTATCAGTATACTTATAATAATAAAGGAGTATAGATTAATATTGAGAAAGCAAACTGCCTATATAAACCTATAATAAATAAATAAAGGTCATTTCAGTTTAAATATTCGTTCTATATGGATAAAAATTTACATAATTTTTTTAAATGACTACTTTATATAAACCAATGTTATGTTATCTGATCCAGAGTACCAATTAAATATTTTTCGATCAAATGTTAAACCAATCGCTAGTTTAAGTGACTGTACATTACTATGCTCGATATTAGTTGGTTGCCGCCAATCTTGAGCAAATTTTTAACATCCTAACTGAATGTTTATTTGAATAAGATACGTATTTAAATTACATATTATTTCTACTGTCACGTTTGCATTTCAAGTCTGTGTGAATTTCATAAGGAAAGACTAATCGTAAAGATAACAATTTCTTAAAGACTTGAGAATGATCTATTAGTTTTAAATTCTTCTGTCAACACAAGTTCAATGAAGTTCTTTTCACACTAGAATATGTTATACTTAAATATGAGTTGCTACAAGTGTGCCTTATAACTTTTGGAGATTTAAATTAACTAAAATTATTGTGGTTTAGATGTTACAGTTTTCTACATTTGATGGGCTCTAGTTTACTATGAGATGAATTTAAGTGATCCAATGTTTCTCTTGATTAACTTAAACACTTTTATGCCAACATTAAGGAAGCTTTTAATCTCCTTGTTACATCTAACACATGTGATTTCAGTTAAAATAATAATTCCAAGGGGATAGGAGCATGTATAAAAAGTGCACTAAGTACGATTTAAAGCTTTGATTGATACATTTGGTAATGCTATATCGCAGCAGCTAGATTATTTAATTATGAATAGTTTATTAGTAGTTTAATGAGAATTATCAGAGTATATTTTAAACAAATCTGTCCTGAAGGACAAAGATATCTTCACTGTAGAGGTCATCCAGCTCAAAAAAATCTTACATTACTAAAAGTTACATTTATCAGACTGTAAAGTAGTTAGTTCAATTAACCTAACTTTTTCAAAACAACAATCATTATTCTACAGGAATCTTATTTGTCATGGAAGGTGGCCATAGACCCAAGATGACCTTTCTTGTTAAATTTGTATAGATAGTTTCATAATAGTAAAGATAGCATATTTTATCATTAGAAATGGAACGTATGAAACCAGTTTTGGAGTAAATCTTTTTAGTAGAAAAATATGCTTCAAATGAAATGTGCAATTTTATTCTAAAATATTACAACTCCCACTGATTGTAGGTTATAATCTATAGACTTATTTTCCTGTTTTATGGATCCATTTATTCTTAGCATTACAAGTAGTTAAATCAATTATTTATTCATCTACTAAGAATAGATCTGAATTATAAAAAAGTAATTATGAAAGGCATGTAGATTAAAACGCTTAACATTGTTCGATATTAAATTAATTATATATAAACCGCACTAATTATGTTTGATCCTAAAGTAATACATAATAAAAGTATAATCATTACTATTAATATGTCATTTATTGAATATGATATATGAACATATTAACCAGTAAAACATATTTAATACTATTGCTTAGCCTGATGGTTATTTCAATGTGCCAATCTTATTAAAAGTACATTTTACTTAGCTTTCTCATACTAAAAACCACTAGATACCGAATCAACCATATGTAGAAAATAAAAGATTTTTTATTCTACTGGAAATGTTATATGTATTGGTTATGTTTATACACGCACAAAGATGACTATGACTAATACTAAATAAAGTGAACCCCATTTTAATATATATATATATATATATATATATATATATATATATATATATGAGAGGTTTGTGGTGATTACCGAATATTGTAAATTAATTGAAATTAAAAACTAGGAAGTATAGGACATCTATTTTTTTTGTAGTATGACACTCAACAACTTTACGCATCCACAGTGCCTTCACAGATCGAACTCATAATCTTCAGGTATCCAAGTGAACGATTGACGACTATACCACTATATTGTCATCTAATGCATAATATCACGAACTAATTGGAATTAAATATGTAGATCATTGTTGAAATATTCACTCATTTGGTCAGTGATTCTGTCTTTTGGCAGCTATTCAATTAAGACTTAGGAGATCACTTTCATGAGAAAGTTTCCTCTATGTCCAGATTAGTTAGTAAAGTAATTTTTCATTAATTAATTAATACATCATACACATTAATACATACTAATCGACACTATACTTCGGAATAATCAAAATATATTTAAATTAAATATTTATATCGTTATAAGATCAACTAAGCGAAAGAATTCTATGTTTCTTTTACTATTTTAAAAGTGTAGTGCTGACAGAAAAATAAATTTATGAATTTCCTAACCTTTATTTATAATGTATAAAGATACTTCAGATTCTATCAATGAATCACACTCTGATACCTTTTCTTCTATAATTTTTATTGACCCGTATTTACCTGATATTTTTATGTAACTGTTTACTTCAAGCTCAACTTTTTTCTACTATTCAGCCTTTCGAAACTTTGAATGAATACAATAATTATTTGCAACATAATTTGCAGTTATTTTACATTTATTTAAATCTTAACAGTCATTGCTAAACTACTTGGATATGTTTGTGAGTCAGATTTTGATCAACTCTCTCTCTTTAACAATATATCTTTGACTGTGAAAATGAGTAATATTAATCTGCATCATATAGGAAACATCAGTTTTCTCAGAATTACAGTACCTTACTGACTAGTACTTCCAAGAGTAAGTAACGCTCATTTGATAAAACTTTTAAAATACTCTAACTTCAATTCAGTTAATGTAAGGTTTTTAATACATATTGATGTATTCAGTAAGAGTTTTAGATCATTAGTTTGAAAAAATTGTTTAACATTTCCTGCTAGACGTGATCACCTATTTTGTTTGATTAGATAGCAACTTTTATCTCTGACTGTTACTGACCTGAAAACCAATGAAAACTAGGAGGTAATGAACACCTTTTTTTTCTTGATTTGAAACCCGCCTCTGTGCAATTACTGTCCTATATAAGCCCAATTTGAGGTCTCAAGTGACCTTTCAACTAGTACTTCAGGATTTCCCAGATTTTTTTTAGCTTACTATTTCTCTGTCATTTGAGATATCTATCTTATTCTAAAAGAAGTTATGAACTTCGCCGGTCATGGCATCAGTAGGGAAAAAGTGATCATTTCATACGTATTTATAAAATCTCCAGATTTTGTATTTAAGATGTCCAAATAATTGAAATGACTTTTCATACTAATTTACAGATTTTTATGAATCAGGGAACGGATAAACGTTTTCTAAAATAACCAAACTATGGTGCTGCAATCATTAAATGACAATTTTTCACATTTAATATAATCAAATATTATCTAAACTGTATGAAAATGAATTTATCGGTATAGGGTTGTGGAAATTATTAAGTTTTTGATTGAGATCATGAACCGATTGATGTTAGACCACCATTGGTTGAGGTTAGACATTAACACCGTTGGATGCTGGCTCACTGGATTAGAGGTTAGGCGTTAGCGAGCGAGACTCAAGGCCCTGGGTTCGATTAAAATTATTCAAACAAAACCGTCTATATGTTATATATTTTAGGTTGATTTCTTCCTTAATATAAATTTCATTCGATTTGATAGTATACACTATTTACTGACTGCTACTTTATTTTCTTTATTGAGTAGTCTCATCTGAAAAAATGTTGTTTATATTCAAATGTACTATCATTTTAATGCTTCACATTTGTAACACTAGATGAGTAGTTTTAGACTTATATAGAATCAAAGCAAATAGATCACATGTTATATGAATGGTTACTTTGTAATTAATTTAAGAATTCACACAAAGCATTAATTACTTATTATGACATGATTGTTAAATCATTCATGGATGTAATCATTATTATTAAATTTTAGTGTCTTAACATGTTTATATGATTAAAGATTCAGTAGATGACATGATTACACATTTTAATAATGCCTCAATAGAATTAAAATAAAGTAGTTGTAAGGTGTTTGTTCCATCAAATTTTTCCAAAAAAGGTATCGTAATGGACAAACTACTTCTCTTTATTATCAATATGGCGATTTATGAAGATTGTAGTATTTTTACAATTAAATTCACAATCCGATCTAAGCTAGACCACCAGTGGAAAAAAGACTCAATGGTCTAGAGGTTAAACGTTCTCATGTGAGACCGAAAGTCTTGGGTTTGAGTCCCGTGTGCGGGGTCATGGATTCACACTGCCGGGGAGTTTCATAATAGGACGAATTAGTCGTCCAGTAATTCGCTTTATATTGTCGGGCGGCAAATACTTTATATACAAAGCAACATTCTATAAACGATTGTATCTTCAGTTGTATGTCACATGATTTGATTTTTATTATGTAAACACTTGTTAAAAATAATTGAAGCTTTCATTAAATACTTTAACTAATAAAAAGTGAAGAATAGGAATCTGAATTTGAATGAAACTGACGACCAAAGGACTTTTTCATTAGAATTTTATATTATGATTTACTAGGGTAATATTTTTATAGAATTCGTTTGTGACCTTATAAAACAGCTAACATCATTGAATATTTAGAACTATAGATAAATTTCAATTAAATGATTTGTTAATTTTGAAATAGCACCATGGTTTTAGTAAATATAACCTTGCTGAAGTTAAATGAATATATGTACCTAGATTCGGACGTTTAAGAGAATATTAAATTTTTATAAACAAGAGATTTATGATTAGAAATACTTTGGCTTATCATCTCAACTAGACATACGAATTTTACTTTATAGCACGATACGTTAGGTTGGAATTGGATTTGATCTCTAAAGAAAATGTAATCATTTTGAGTGGCTTTTCAGGAGCTTTTTCATTATTGTGTAGGTAGATTTGATTACAAAGGAATTAATCATTTAGTTATTCAAAAAAATGGTACTGACTAGAAGCATGTGATAGCTCTGCATTTATAACTAATCATAAATGAAAAATCTCAAACAAACATTTAACAGCATTCTGGTACTTGCTGATTTTTTAAAAGTTCTTTAACTGAAATCAGTTTATGATTGAATTTCCATTTTAAAAGTACTGATACATGATAACTTTGAATTATTTAAGGCTTTATTTATTTTCATTTCATAGTTTGGCAATCGATTTAATAGGATATTAACACCATGAGGTGAATAGCTAATTTTAAGAAAAACTTTGATTTCCGAGCAACTTCACGTATTATTTTTGATATTTTTAACCAAAGTGAAAAACACATTGAATTCTTTCAAAAAAAAAACAAACAAGCGAGTAACTTTCTTATCGATTTTCCTCCCGTTTCTTTTTGAACATTATCTTTTAACTTATGTTATCTTTATTATTGTTAACACTTTTCTTCAGAAATGTCTTTGCATTAAAGCTTAATGAATTAAAATGAAGTGATTGGTTGATCAACGACAATTTAAAAGGAAATAATACTACATTGTTCATAATAGAAGAAAACTTTGTTAAAATTAAAATTATTAGTTCAATGTACCATGACTGTTTAGCCAGTCATTCTTATGCTCAGAATTAACTCGTATGAAAATACATGATAATGTTACAGCATTCGATAGTCACAAATGTTTCAAACCTGATTAAAAATAATGGCTCATACTCTGTCCAAAGAACCCGTTCATTAAATTCTTGACCCATTTATAAACAAGAATTCAACAAAAGTGTTTAACAAAATTTCATTAAATCTATCAAAAACCGATCTAGGCTCACATGAATTTGAATCTTTACTAACCATAACACTATGAATTTTGAAAAGATTCAAGACCTATGTAGAAGAGCAATGCCTATTCATTGTTTTTACCTTTTTAGTTATAGATTCCTAATTTCACCAACATTAATAAAGAAGAATGTATTTGTAAAATCTCAAAGAAAGAATTTGAAGCTTTCCTTGAAAAAGCTTGCACCAGATTGCCAAGCGAAACGTTGGATTTACTTCAAATTCTTTCGCTGAAATTTTACAAATACATTCTTCTTCTTTAATGTTTCATATTAACTCGGTGCCCAAATACTGTGAAACTATTCACCAACATTAGTTCTCATTAGTTGGCAATATGAATAGAGATTTTAAGCTCTTTCATAAATTTGTTTACATACAAAAGAACAGTATAATTATGCAGTGGGCAGACTTAAATTTACACCATTCACACATTTTTTTATCACTACATCATATGATCAAGTAAAACTCGCAGATTATTTACAAATTTGTTTGATTTTTGTATTTTGATGTTAAAGATTTTATTCTTTTTTGTAAAAAGAAATTGAAAAGTATGCGAAAGATTTTCTTATTTTTAAAATATATGTAACATGGTTTGATGTCATTTTCATATCTATAGTAGTATTGTATTAGTAAATGTATTACCACTAACTCTAGTATTTGTTATTCCAGAAATATAAAATAATGAATCAAAAAAATGTACGTATTCAGTGTGTTATTTGAATTATGATTCGTACTAATATATATATATATATATATATATATATATATATATATATATATATATATATATATATATATATATATGTCAGTTGAAACTAGACCACCATGGAAAACCTGGAAGCACTGGATGGCTGATTCGTCCTATAGTTAGATGTCCACTGCTTCCAGGTTTTCCATGGTGGTCTAGTTTCAATTGACTCATGATTTCAACTATTGAAATTACTGCAATCTCCGCAAAACCCCTTCTGATATATATTACATTAGTTAGTGAACAGGTAAGAAGTAAGGAAAATATTACGGGAAAAATAGTGCGTATTTCTTTTTTCAATAATTTTAGTCACCAAAATTATTACATCGATAAACAATTCATTAATTTTGATTGTGAAATATGAATTTCAAATAAATATGGTTACATAGTTTGATTGATAAGTGACTCATTAGATTGACACCAATCGTCAGTTAAGTTACATACACAGAGGGAAATGAATAAATATAAGAGATGGACAGTAGTATAAAAGTTTCACTAATCAAAAATATTGGAACAGTTCATGGTGAACGTATTTCTGATTAATTAGAACTTGAATATATTAAAATTTTATCACAGTATGATTTTCTTACAATTTGCACATAATAATTAACTGTGTTCCAATTTGCTATTATGTTATGAAGAAAATATACTGCCTTTCATTCTATATATTTAAATATTAAAGTGTTTTTGAGAAATCAGTGTGTTACTGACATTTAAGTAGAAATATTAGGCATAATTAGTAAATAATGTCCTAAAACAATAACTTTCTTCATGTACTTATTTAAGCTTATATATCAGCTTATCAAACATAACTATAGTGTTTTGTGTACTTTTTTAAAGTAATAATTTATTTCGACTACTCCTTTAATTCATTGATATCAGTTTAGTTTGAAGAGGTGTTCGTTATAACAATGATGTGTATGGAAAATATATGACTGGCTAATTTAGTTTGTTACTCATTCTTTAGCTCTTTTAAGGTTAATGTCGGTCCCAAACCTAAGTAAAGGAGGAAGATTGGACAAGGGATCAGCAACCCCATCCCGTAGAAAACAACTTTGCCAAGAAAACGCTAGTCAGATTAAACTCTGTTCATCGAGTTGAAGGATCTTTATTTAGAAGAGTTTTGAAGCCTAATGGTGAAAGCCGGGATTCTTCGAAAGTTACGAGGCCCATGCTTCTTCTAACAACCAGAGCAACAATTAATGTAAGTACATGGAATGTACGGACAATGTGTGAGACCGGAAGAGCCAGTCAAATACCAACGGAAACGAAGAATGTGGAAGACTGTAACTAATAGAATGGACATAACTTGAAAACGGTAAATCGTATAATAATGGTCTATGAGTGAAAATAAAGCTTATAATAAAAGGAACATGGATATGCACGGTTTAACTACTTAATAATTATACAATAAAAATATATGTATCGTATTGGTCCATTAATAGTTCTTAACAGTTATCATTGATAATTCTCGTTGGGATGTAACAGTTATCTACTAATGTATTGGAATGTTTTAAGTGATTAAAAATAAACACAATATCTAATAGATTTGAAAATAAAACTAAATATTTGTCAATATTAAACATTTCTTATATATATATTGTGGTAAATATGAACCAAATATTTACTCTGAAATCAAAGAAATGAAGTCACGAACTTCAATGTTTTATACTCTATTTTGTTTAAATTTTAAATTCACATTAATTAATGCCTTCAATATTACTCAACTTGTTTTGACTTTTTTTCTTTTAAAATAAATAAATAAAAATCTTCCAAAAAAAGACAACCCGGTTTTAGTTCTTTATTAAAATACCCTAAATATTCATATGTGTATAAATAGTGTACTAGTGAAAATAAAAGATACATGTGTATATATGGAAAGAATATAAATAGACAAACAAAATAATTTTTATTTTACATTCCATAATCTTGTCTCATACATATATTGTTACTTGTTTTTATCAATACTTGGTACAATAATACACTAGAAATATCATAGTATGACAATGAACGTAACATTTATTTGCTTGATCGGATCAATTATTAAGGGCTATTATTACTCGTAGTTAGTGTATAATGTTGTTGTTTATTGTTGTTTTTTTTAGTTATAAAGCTGTATATCCAGTTTGAAATTTAATTTATGATGATAGTTAACTGTAGTAAAACAGGTAGTATATTATTAAACATTATTGTAAATTTATTTCAATCTATTTTTAGATACTGACACAATCTGTAATATTATTCACTTCAGGCATTGAATCGATATCCATTGAAGGGTTTAATATGCCTGTCAATATTTTGTAAGCGTTAACTATAGACAAATGTTCAATAAAGATCTCTTTGTGTTGTAGGACTGTTGACTTCTTACAAAAATCTCAGACAGTACAACTGATTAGTTAAAGTTTAAGGCCAATAAATGACTTTCATTTTGAAGATGTTATTTTCCTTCATTTCTAATATCAGCTGAACTTATTTAATCTATTTAAAAATTATGATCCACTGAAATATACCACTGAGTTTTGCAGTTAGGTGATTTGAGGGTGGAGTGGGGGGATTCTGTTTTCAAGAGCATTGATCTGCTCACATATTGTTAGATCATTTCAAAACGTGAACACATTATTGGTAAGTTTAACGATTTCTTTGCATTATTAACCACTTTTTCGATACTAAATTTCCATATTTTTTCAACGAAAGAGTACTTTTGGTGCATTTAGACACTAACGGAACTAGGACAAATACCAGTTTTTACCTTGCAACGTAACGCTTAGATGAAAGAAAGAACAATAAAGGTGACTTTACTTGTGTTAGCTATTATAATAACCTGAATAATAAAAAAGTGATGTCTGTATTGATAACTCACTGAAGATTTGAATCTTTGCCTATACAGTTAATTGAACCGAAGCTGTCATTTATACAGTGGTGTAGTATGGATTGTAAAGGAACAGATTGCTTGTTATTTTTTCAGCATAATTTGAGGACAAATGGTTTATTTTTCTTATTCTTTAGCCAAATAAATGCCCCAGTAGATGTTGTATTCACTATTACTAAAATATCTTTACTCAGATAAACAGGGCCAGTTAACATGAAGGGAACAAACTATCTATTGACTTTAACTAAATATATAACTAGTATTATTGGAAGAAAAATTGACTCTTTTAGGGTACATAAAATAGATTGAAATTGTTTTACATGAATATTATGCTTAACTTGGGAAACTTCAGAGGAAAAAACGAGTTTCCATTCAAGTGTAACTTAGTATAGACTCTGCTTAACTCAGATTCAGGCCTTGTTTGGTTTTCAAATCTAAAAAAAGGTTAGCGGGATTTAAATCTACAACCAAACAGTTAAAAGTGTACTTTACTGATTAAGTCACACTTAACTTGAGTATACAGCAACTTATTAATTGTTCATATTGATTACTGTATTTTCCTTCAAATACATATGATCATGTGAACAGTCACTAATTTTTTATTGAAGTATGGAAAGTTATAGAAGGATGACTATTGAGTCAATGATCAGTATTTAATGCTACGCAAATTCAAAGACTATGCAGTAACAGTTTGCAGAATAAAGTTTAACTCTTCTAGGAAAACATAGCCATTGAAGATAGACATCAACATGTCAAAATATATATATATATATATAATGTTCAAACATTTTAACCACTTCCTTGGACTTTCAACGAAAGTAAAAGATGTTCACCTGTTACTAATTGCTTTAAATTAATAAATATAAAAAGTAGGTGGTTTCAAAGTGAAATAATATTCAAAAGTTCCTAATTATTGCTTTCAAAGCAGTCATCAAACAAAATGTGTTACTTAAAGCCATTTACATAAACATGCGCTTAGCAAATGAGTTACATTAGCATTTACCTTATCTCCAACTTTTCTAAATGGATCAATGTTAAAATATGTCAGTTCATTATTGAAAACAACATTAAAACAAACATTATTACTATTCATGTACTATGCTTAATATCATTTAAACCTAAGACATACAATTCTCATGTGTTTCAAATAGTGAACCATTATTACTCATCAATTAAACATAATCTTTTAACAGTAATTAGTTATTAATACATAGAACTATGTAATTGTTTATCTAAGTAAAACACGTGATAATAAAACAAGCAAATCCGTTAGATCATTTCAGTTCACGATCTGATAGCATCAACAAACTACGTAATATTTATGAAACTATTCAAAATCTAGTTAAATTTTATCTATTTATGGACAATAGTAAGTGGTTAAATTGGTAAAAGCATCGTTTAAGTAATACATATCCGTTTCAGTGTATAGATGGTTCAGTATTTTCTGTTTACACTAATAATTAACAATAACAAAAAACTATTGTGTTTGGTTTATCATAAACCATTGAAGAAAATTCAGCGCACTCAATTTTCGTAATTTTTTTCCTTATGTTAATGCTAAGTAGAATTTAATAAGAATCGAGACATTTCAAGGTAGTTAAATATGTACCAAATCATTAGTTGTTCATTTAAAGGAAAGAATTAGAACAAAAAAGAAAACCTCTGTGAGAAATTACAATTATCTTACTAAAATTACTAAAGCAGATATCTAAAACACAGTCATTAAAACTTAAAACATTATCACACTTCTAAAGACGGTTTTAAACAAAATTGTTTTTATGACATTTCATTCTAAAAATAAACAGACATCTTACAACAAAACTTAAACCGCGTTCAAGTCCTACCGTATGTTGGTTACATGCTTAGTCCTTTTAATATTATTATTATTATTCAAGAAAGGTTTCACGTATTTTTGTCATCATGGATCCACTTATAACTAAAAACTAATATGACTTGTAAACTAATATCTACAGGTGAAATATATATTATAATGATGTTTGTGATGTTGAAAAGTAAAACGATAATAAACCATCTTATCAGAATGTAGGATATCACTTTGAATATTGGCTTGATTTTCAGTTACCGTATCTTTAATTATTTGACAAAGAACCATTCATATTCATTCACTAAATATTATAGAATCGATATTCAGAACCAAAGATGTGTTTATAAATATGTGTGTCAGATTTACACTTACAGAGGCTTTAATTGTATTAATCTTCTATTAAATCACCTTCTAGATGGATTTTAACAAAGTGTGGTCAATATTGACTGATATTTAGGTTTCGATAAAGACTTTAGTTACCGTCGAATTCTCTTTAAATAGAATAAGTATTGTGAAGACAAGACTCGTCATAACCTTAAACAGGATTAAAGTCAATAGATTTCGTTTATTGACTTGATTTTATTTTAAAAATATAGTGACCATATTTTTATACAGCACACTTTCTATGCATCCGTTCAGTTTTTTGTCTATGTTAAAACGAAACATCCGAACAAAATAAATAACAGAAACACAAAATTTGTCAAAGATATAGCCATAATATTCGTGTCAAACGTTTTCAGATGTTTTGAACGAATTATAAAAGAATTAAAGTTCTCATAAGAACTCTGTGAATTAAAACCCAAAATTTTACATTTCCTTTCAAACGCTAATGTGTAATTGTTTGTTGAAAATACTCAAACTTTTATTTATTCAAAAGTTCCGACGTCAAACTTGGAGTACATTATTCGAAATATTTCAGCTGTGTACCTGACTAATCTAAAACATGCTTCATCGTAGATTCTGCTTCTATCAACTCTTGTAGTGACCTACTTTTGTCAACAGAACGCGATTGGTTCAATGAAAACAATTATTATTATAACCAATTGTACCAGTGACTGTTTTACTGTGCTCGTTTGTTTAACTGTGCTAATGACAGCCATTACACTTACTCTCCTGTTGACTTTGAACTTGTACGAATCCGGTTACGCTCAGTAACCACGCTTGTACTCCTTTGGCACGATCTCGGTATTCTTTCGATACCACAAGATCGCCAACAAATACATCTCGACTACAGCCATCATCTGTCTTCTGATATTGGCCTACGGGGATCTTATTGGTTAATTGGCACGTAGTCTTGTAGCGGTGTTCATAGTCAAGCTCAACTCGACACCACGCTACAATTGGTGAGCCAAATCTTGGAACACATCTCAACCTCGGTCAAATCTTCCAAAGAAGGCAATTCGGTGAGTCTATTGTTTATCTATCCACGTCTGTCGTATATTTTCATATTAATTTTTAATATATATATTTGACATGACGGATAGCGATAAGAATAGTATTAATATAATAGACTCCGATGTACGCGTACCGAATCCTCGGCACTTTTTATTCGCGTGACAATAAATTCCACGCTTTATTCGAGAAATTCCCCAGAATAACTAAACCACTCGAGGAGATTTCATCGGTGACCAATCGTGTGGTACACCACATAGTCACCCGCGGACCACCAGTCACGGCAAGACCACGCCGACTGGCACCGGACAAATTAGCCTTCGCTAAACGTGAGTTTGACAATTCACTATCTGCTGGTATTATTCGTCCTTCTCACAGTCCTTAGGCCTCTCCTTTACACATTGTGCGCAAAAAGGACGGGGTTAGTTGGAGACCATGTGGCGACTACCGAGCATTAAACGTAGTTACGCGCTTTGATAGCTACCCCATCCCCCACATACACGACATCACGGCATCGCTCAAGGGCACGACTATCTTTTCTAAAATCGATCTGGTACGAGCATATCACCAGATCCCAGTCGCTCTTGAAGACATCGAAAAAACTGCTATCACGACTCCGTTCGGTCTGTTTGAGTTCCTACGAATGCCATTTGGATTACGGAATGCTGCTCAAACTTTCCAAAGGTTTATCGATAGCATAGTACAAGACTTGGATTTTGTTCACGTCTACATTGATGACCTGCTGATCGCATCATCAAATGTAGATGAACATTATCAACACCTTACGCTATTATTCCAACGTCTTTCGGATAATGGAATAGTAGTCAACCCAGAGAAATGTGAATTGGGTAAATCAGAAATAATATTTCTGGGTCACATCATCAGACAAGAGGGTACTCTGCCTTGCGAGGACAAAGTTCGAGCAATCAAGGAGTACAACGTGCCGTCCTCAATCAATGAACTGAAGGCTTTTCTCGGTTTGGTTAACTTCTACCGACGTTTTATCCCTCACGCGGCAGAACGGTTACGACCATTAACCGATTTACTAAGCGGTAATCCACGCAAATTAGAACTGAACGATACCGCACGTACTGCATTCTCAGAGATCAAAACGGCTCTCGCTGAAGTTACACTCCTCGCTCATCCTGACCCATCAGCCACGCTTAGTATAGCGGTTGATGCATCAGATTTCGCTATAGGAGCCGTCATGCAACAGAATATCTCCGGTAGTTGGCAACCGCTTGAATTTTTCTCACGACGCCTTACTCCCACGGAGACGAGATATAGCGCTTTTGGTCGCGAGCTGCTTGCAGCCTACTGCGTCATCAAACATTTCCGGCACGCAGTAGAAGGACGCCAATTCATTTTATTCACCGACCATAAGCCCTTAACGTATGCCCTGCATACCAAGTCTGACCGCTACTCACCACGAGAGTGCAGACATTTGGACTATATCTCACAGTTCACGACAGACCTTCGTCACATTAAAGGCGATTCGAACTATGTTGCCGATGCTCTATCACGTATCCAGACGAATGCAGTTACCTTACCGGTGCTCGATCTTCCTGCTATGGCCGCCGCGCAAGCAAACGATCCTGTCTGTACAGAAGCACCACAATCTTCATCCCTTCAGTGTCAGGAAGTACCCCTAGCTGCTAGCTCAGGTATTATCCTATGTGATATTTCTACCGGTCTTCCTAGACCCATCGTACCCTCTGCCTATCGCCGTCTCGTCTTCGATGCCCTTCATGGATTGTCTCATTCAGGTATCGCAGCCACCTTACGTCTCATCGCTGCACGATACGTCTGGCCGTCCATGAATAAAGATGTTAGTATGTGGGTAAAGCAATGCTTACAGTGTCAACGATCAAAAGTGCACAGGCACGTAGCTGCCCCCATTGGCACGTTCGCTACGCCTGATGCTCGCTTCGATCATATCACGTTCATATAGACATTGTAGGACCATTGCCACCATCGCATGGATATGACCACATACTCACGTACATCGACCGTTTTACAAGATGGCCCGAAGCTACTCCCATCACGTCTATCACGGCGGAGACAGTTGCTCACCGCTTCGTAGAACGATGGATAGCACTATATGGTTGTCCCTCGACTGTTACGACTGACCGAGGACAATAATTTGAGTTCGCATTATTCTCCTCACTGACCAGGCTGCTTGGTACGGAACGTATACGCACTACCGCCTACAATCCAGCATCGAATGGTTTAGTTGAAAGGTTTCATCGCCAACTTAAAAGTGCTCTTCGAGCACACGAAAACGACAATTGGTACGAAACCTTACCGCTCGTTCTCTTAGGCATCAGAACGAGTTTGAAGGCAGATATTCAATGTTCCGCCGCTGAACTTGTATACGGCACGACATTGCGTCTGCCTGGGGAATTCTTCACACCACGGAGCAGTAACGATTTCGATAAATCAAACTACGTCCATCGACTGTCTGCATTTATGCGAACGCTGTCTCCGGCGTCAACTCGAATACAACATCGACAGGTCACTCTCCCTCGAGAGTTATCTACCTGTTCACATGTTTTCATACGAGTAGATTCGGTACGCAAACCTTTGCAACAGCCTTACGAAGGCCCTTTTTCACATGATCTCTCGTCACGAAAAGACCTTAAAGGTTGATCGACATGGCCGCGTCGAGATCGTCATCATTGATCGTCTCAAACCAGCACAAGTCGATTACAGTGCCCCACCTGATAACTTGAGACTCAATGCCAGACCTATCAAACATACTAGCAGGATCTCTACATCTACCTCGGATCCCACGCTAGATACATCAGAGACCTCGTTCTCACGTCCCGGTCAACAGCACTCGTCATCTGCACCATCTACGGACGAGACTTCCGTCTCACGTCCGGATCGGCAGACCACGCCGCCCTTGATCTCGGATAAGATCGCAGGCTCACGAAGTACGAACGAGACTACCGTCTCACGTTCCAGTCGCCGAGTACGCTTACCCGTACGCTTTCGCGACTAAACGCACAGTCAATAACGGATACGGTGTAGGGTTATTCCTATACTACACGCATGCTACACTTTTCTTTTTTTGATTTTTTTTTGTATCCTGAGCCCACGCCTCCGACCATCGCCCGTTCGATAACGTCGACTTGAGTCAACTTTGGCAAAAGCTGGTTTGGCCACCCATGCTCTAGTCAACGCACTCAGTCGATTATCTGGTCTCGAATTCGCCTGACATACGCTTGGTCGTTATGGTCGCTTCCGGTTTCTTGGCTCAACGTGGTTTCGTCCTACGTCTGCAGCGATTTCTGGTTCGCATCCCTACGAACGCAATCATCAGATCCTGGATACAAACCACTCTGGTGTGGTATGCTAATTCGACCAACAAATACAGCACACTTCTCCTGGTACCGTTCTGCGCAAAAGACTTTCGTCGGCAACTCGAGGATCAACGATCACTTCCCGTTCCGCCTATTTCCTCCGTCCTACAACCGCACTTCTGCCGATCAGTCCCACGAATCAAACCGCTAACTATCGAAAGTGTAAACCCTTTCTAGCGGGGGCTCCTGTAGTGACCTACTTTTGTCAACAGAACGCGATTGGTTCAATGAAAACAATTATTATTATAACCAATTGTACCAGTGACTGTTTTACTGTGCTCGTTTGTTTAACTGTGCTAATGACAGCCATTACACTTACTCTCCTGTTGACTTTGAACTTGTACGAATCCGGTTACGCTCAGTAACCACGCTTGTACTCCTTTGGCACGATCTCGGTATTCTTTCGATACCACAAGATCGCCAACAAATACATCTCGACTACAGCCATCATCTGTCTTCTGATATTGGCCTACGGGGATCTTATTGGTTAATTGGCACGTAGTCTTGTAGCGGTGTTCATAGTCACGCTCAACTCGACACCACGCTACACTCTCTTCATCTTAAATACAACGTATTGCAAATTAAAGCTCATTTCCTGTTTCTCAATGATTTACCAACTCCTTGAAGAAACTGGTATGCGGTTTTTGAGATGTATTATAAGACAGTTATATCAACCTTTTAGAAATTTTTATAGGGATCAGTTACTGATGAAGAAATGACTGTGGTAACTCTAGGATTCAACAAGAATATAGTAATTATTGAGTAAGGTACATTATAAGTTCATTTATTTTGAACATTGAGACCACAAATTTACGGGAAAATGGATGTATTCTTACGCCAATACAATATGTGTGCACAACAAAGCAGATGACACCTCATGATAAAACAAAGTTGAACTATGATAAGCCAATCAGACTGATACTCTGAGAAATCTTATACTTGACCGATATAGGCATTTTAAACTAACAGGTGTAAATTTGGAACTCACTGCCATGATTTACGTCAAAGTGACGAGTATGAAGCTGTTAACTTCAGTCAAAAATCATCACCGACACCGACACAACATAATGACGTTTCTACTTAATGGACATAAGAGGTCGCTGCTTAAAAACATCAGGGACGCTCATATGATTTTTAAATCACGTGATACTTCATAAACATTGAATTTTAAATTCTAAAGTGACAGAACAGACAAATAGAAAAATCTCCATGAAAATACTCACCGAAATAGAAGTTCAAGACAGCATAGTATACCATAAGTAAGTTTTCTCACTAGAGACTGAGAAAATCCTTTAAAATTGTTACGACAGATGAGCTCATATAAATTTATGTAAAGCAATTCAAACACCATGCACACATGACCTCGAAATATGAAGTGATCTACTAAGTGTACGACATTAAACTCTCCATCATTTTGTTGGCCGTTGAGGGCCTTGAGAATGCGAATCTCCTCAACAGCTTGTCTAGTAAATCTAGCTTCACTCTTAACAATTTTTATTGCAACCTGCTTCTTTGTACAATGATCAACTGCGTGGACAACATGACCGAAGCTTCCTTTTCCCAGGGGTTTGAGAACTTCATATCGATAAGCTAAATGATCATTAGGGACGAGAATATAACTGCTTTGTGCATCGTCGAACCCAGACACATTACTAATCGAAATAATGCTACTTCTCTTGTATGAGGCATCATTGATAGAATTTCCAAGTGGATGTCTTTTGGGGGCATTAAGCCCTAGAAAATATACCTCAGCATAATCTTGAATTTCATTACGTTCGTATTCAGTGAGTTTTGATCCATACAAAGTGACGGCAAGAGTACCTGACATACAACAAGAACCATCATAAGATGTCCTGGGTTTTGACTGGAGACATTTTGACATACGCTTATGCGAAGAATCGTCAAGAGTTTTGTCATTCTGTTTTATGTCAATAGTTTTTCGCATACGATGAGATCTGACATGAATAACAGAGGGAGAATCATGATCAATTGGATTGAAGCTATTCAGATTGAATTCCTTTTTATTCTCTGACAATAAACTTCCTCCCTTGGCCGATTCTGAGGGAAGGGTGTATTCATTCATTTCCAAGGGCTGTGATGATAAGAGATCGTATTCGATTCCACAGTCACGTGGTTTTACGCTTCCAAATAAATACTGTCTTTGAATATCATGATCTCTCTCGATGCTTTTCAAGTACGTGAATGGCTTAAAGTCATTTCTCGCCTTTGGTGATTTATTCGTAAAATAAGTGTATCTACTAGTAGTAACGTGTCTCTCCGGAGATTTGCGCAAATCGCGGAGTGATCTGTTACAGGTCCCACTGCTCAGATTTAAAATGGAGGGACTTAAATAACTTTTCGAAGTTTGGTTAGATATTCTTGACCTTCCAGACAGTGGATAACCTCCATAATTTTGAGAACAGTTGAAAGAATTTCCTCTTTGAGGATGATTACAAGAAAAAGATAGGTCAGAGTTAAGGAAACTACGTGGATTACATAATAAAGATGAGTCGTCATATACTTGTGTGTTGCGTCGACTGACTCCATTCACATTCGTGCGACTCAAGTTCCTGTTGTTCCGCTGATGAGGGGAGTAGGAAATATAACTAACTCTATCTGTGTAATATTGATCACGACATTTAGAGATCGCAGGATATTTGTTCCTCTGACAACTAGAACTCAAATACAGTTCAGTTTCGTTTGAAATGTTTTTTGTGTATCTTGGTGAAACGATTATAGACTCCACAGCATGCATAATGGCACTTGAAAATTCAGAAAACAAGAGTCATTTGAATGTGTATTCAAACTGAGCAAAGTTGTCAAGGTTGTAGGCTGTAATCACACTTGATGAGTAAAAACAAATCAAACGCAAAAGCTATTTTGAAAATTCAGGAATTGAATATTTCTTCGTCAGTAGTGAAAACTAACCTGTATCAAACTCATGGAATCGGCTTTTAATTGATTCATTTGACCTAAACGTGAGCAGATTCGTCTCCATGTACCAGAAGAAACATATAGTGCTTCATCTGCCCTAACTATATTTAAGACCATATTTCAGTTGTTATGGCCGAGAATTATCTGTATTTGTGCATGGAAAGTCACCGGACAATGTTGAGATTAGTGAGGACTCCGTGACCTGCATGATTATTGATGTTTGTTCAGAATATATAAATCATAGTTTGGTTTAGATGGTCTTCCGATGTAGAGAAACAGATTCAGTTTTCAGTTCATAGATATAATTAGATACACTTTTAGAAAATGTGTTTAGAAATGTCTTTTTATGTTGGTTATCAAACCTTTTATAACTGTCAGGAATATGTTAATTTTATTGAGTGAATATAAACACAAATGACTGTGTATTGTGAACGTTATTTTTAAAATTTAGCATGGGTCACCAAAATTTCGCCTAATTATCATGCGGAATATATAATGGATAACAACTCGAAACTCATCGGTAAATCTCATAAAACACAGTGAAAGCTATTGGGAAGCATCTGTAAATCAAAAGTCATAAACGATACGACTGTGTCAGGTGTTTTCTGTGTCACAGTGAGACTGAACGTACGTGTTTCACTTTGTCTACGAAAACAAACTACGAGAGAACAATGTTGATTTCTTGAATCCACATGGCTAAAATCAAAGTATTTTAGGAAAATGGATTAAAATAAGCATTTACACTAAAAAATGGCCTGAGATAGTGGAAAGAAAGTGTTTTAAGTGTTGAATATACAAAAAATGAACTGACAAAAGAAGTCTAGAATATTATGTAGGTTGTGCAACCATGAAAAATAGCATAAAGCATACAATCACACGTTTTCGCACTGCTTATTATTTAAGTATGTTCACTGCGGTTGAAAAATTAAATAAACTGTTATCATAGAGGGACAATCAATGTAATAATCAAACTAAATCGCAAGCTTACTACAAAGAGCATCAACAAAGAGTGTGCCCCATAAATTTCTATTTCTAGTGATGACGAAATTCAGGCACTGGTTTATTATAAATTCTTGAAATTAGGAGGACAGTTCATAGTAATTACATTTTATCCACTATGTAAAATTGTTTGTGAGCCTGATTGAACACATGTCTGCACATCAGTCTGTATCTATCTTTTCAATGAACACAAGCAACTAATAATTTATCCACATCGATTAACACTCATAAATATATGCGGATTTTTACCACTTAAAAAAACATACTTACGGGATTCCTAGTGTGTTCGCTGTCTGTTCTCTTGCGAATTTTCAGTAATCATGATTATTACCCTCAAACACTTTATGAATATATAAGTGTTGTGAAGAAACCATTTCAGATTTCTTCAAAAATGCAGTAATACATAAGTTTAAAAATTTTAGCGTTATATTTGCCATATTCGAAAAAAATAAAAAATAAAATAATGATAATAGAACAATAAAAATAATAAACCAGGTTCTCTGTAATTAGGACGAGTATTCGATTGACTTTAAAAAAGGAACTTAAATAAATAGAAATAAGCGAAACGTGAAATACGCAAATAGTTTAATAAGCGCGTTTATGAGCACAGAACAAAAGTAAACGACTATGCTTGTATCGACAAATTAGCAACAAAAACAAGTCAAAAAGTAATTACAAAAAATAACTTGTTACTGCAGGAAGATATGAAGTTAGAATAAGTTTTTGTGCAGTCGCAGTTTGGAGTGATGCTACGAGAATCTCAATTAAGTGCGAAGGATAGCGAAATACAAATAATTATGAGTCATATATGCATAGTAAAGATAAAACGAGTCAACGAAGTTAATCTAGGTGTTTCACAAGTTAATGTCTTAATTAAAAACTTTAGAATCTTAAGAATATCATTTATTCAAGAGAAAAAAAGTGAGAAAAGGAATGAAAACCCGGTGAAAGGGTTCAACCATGGTAATAATAATGTGATGAATGTCGACCTTTAAAGCTAACCAACAATTTTTAAAAAACCTTTCAGCGCACTCGGATAAATACAAGTAGAATTATGTGATAGTATAGAGAGTGAAAATGGATGTAAGTATATACATTTGGGCAATAATAATTTGGAAATATACTATGAAAGTCGAAATCATTAAAAGTAAACTGTCTTTACAACTGGTGTTCCGACTTTTGAATAATCCTAAGTAAATTAATGATACTACTATGAGATTTAGCCTGCGTAATTACTCAGTTAACAGGATACTATTTATTAATCAGATATATAGAAATTAGCCTCCAAAATATTATGACACAGTATTCGTCCCGAAGGTCGTCATTAGCGAAAAAGCCTTTTAAAAATGAAATTTGCTAAGTTCCTGTAAGCTAGGGATACTCCTTTTCATAGTTTCAGAAAAAAGTAACGTTAAAGAAGTTGAACTAGCGTTTTGAATCTTTTACTTTAGACTTAAACACTACTCTTGCCTAGACTTCGTGGAAAATTCCTTGATACAGTCGATCCGTGAATTATATCAATTTCCACTCTTACAAACATTTAAATATCAACCTATGATAGAAAATGGTATCCAACAAACTTGGAACTTGTGATGTATTGACACATATTTTCGAATTTTGATAATAGAATTTCAGGCGCCTACCTATCCATTTTCCTCACAGCACTCCCCGTTGATGAGTACATGAGCATCTCATAGTCGAAGTAATGTATGTTAGAATCATATAGTTTACAGAGTTGTGATGATTGTCATTCATCGGCAGACTTTGTTTGTGTGTGTTTTTGCTACAGGCAGCTTATTATACCGTCTCGTATTATGAGGTTCCTGTGCTAAATAGTTAGACTTTTTGATCGTGCAAACTTTTCCAATTTCTCCAGGCACTCTTTCACACATATATCCGTTCTTACCAATTACTCACACGTGACCTTGATGACTTTTACACATATTCGTATGATTATTTTTATGCGTCTGTCCAGTTCCTCTATTTCCTATATGACCTATACTACTTTTGTTGCCCCGCTATTAGCAGTTTCAGTGTGTCATGTGGTTCGATTGCTTTATCCGATCGATAAACAATTATTCGTCCGTCTTCAGTCAGGTTTTAGCAAGTCCAAGATATACTTGTCTTAAATACAATTCATATTCGAATTTTGGTGCTTTCATTAAGTCAGCGTGGAGTTTAACAATGTATACTGATGATCGTGCTTTATATACAGGTCAGGTAGTACAGTTAGAAAAAGCACTTACAACTTTGGTCATAACGTGAAAGATATAACTGCGCTATTGGTTGGAGTTAGTAATTATTTGATTTCTGGACATTACTTTTGTTTTCAGCAACCATGGGACGAGGCGAAGTACAAAAAGTTTTACGTCATGGTCATGTGTGATTAACTAGCATCATCGTTATAGAGTATTCTATTTTAAGTCAAGAAACGACAAAGAGTGTTTCAAAAATCTGCTGGCTTGCCTCTTTGTTCATTACTGACGGGAATTTACAGATTCAATGTCAACCCAAACTTTTAAATCAAGCTTTATATAGGTAATATTCGTGTCGCATATTCACCTGGATTAATGTATAGCACAGGAATTTAAGACTGATGATTTTGCCAAATGGAAAGACATGAGGTTAAAGTATTATTTGCAGACAGGTTTTACTTCACACAAGCTTTTGATATCCGATTTATTATGTCTGTCAATTGTTGTCATGTGTCATCTGTCATGAGAAGGCGATTATGTCTGTAAATTTAGTTACTCTGTGTTATCAGTGAGTTCTTCACCGTGCAGAAGCTTTGATTAATTAATGAATTTCTTGTCAGTAATAACAGATCGCAATATACGTAATCTATTTTCTGGAATTAGATGTACGTCTGAAGACAAACTTTATTTTGGTTTACTAAAAAGTTTATGAACGATCATTGTGAGTTCAACATGCACAATGAATAACGAACATAAGTGTTGAATGTTTAAAAGCCCAAGGCATTTGTAGCTGATATATAAACAACTAATCATAAACGTTGTGACACGCTCCCATGCATCAAGAAAAGCCAACTACTTCATAAATATCCATGGTTTATTCTCACTAAGCACGAAATAGATCTGCTCACCAAACAAAATATTACTGAATGCTCATGAGCTGTTTTTATACCTGGAATGCGTTGTAATTCTAATCGCAGCTTTATTTGTCCTTGATCAACCACAACAAGTGTAACTCGCTACGTAAGGCGCAACACTCGATAAAAACGGACAAAGAAGTTTAAGCGATATTGGTTCATAACCACACGATAGTTGAAACCGAATGTACGATAACTGAGAATATTTACATTCAACATTTCTTGCATGTCATTGACTTCATCATGCTGTGGGCATATTTATTTTATTCTAGCTTTGAATACATTGAAGATGCCACAGGTATTCAGAGTTTGACAACGCTTTAACCAGTAACACCTTCTAATATGAAGCGCA
The DNA here is from genome assembly GCA_946903255.1 of Schistosoma spindalis. NCBI lineage: Eukaryota > Metazoa > Platyhelminthes > Trematoda > Strigeidida > Schistosomatidae > Schistosoma > Schistosoma spindalis. The sequence continues at coordinate 25,017,613 of OX336417.1, read as the reverse complement.
TCCACCAAGTAAAATCAAAAGGCAGAAACAAGGAGGTTCGAAGATATATTTGATAGGCCATCGATATATCTGATCTAATCTGGCTAGTGATTGCGGCAGATGTTGAGCACGGCGTTCCCACACGTGATCTGGTGCGAATGCTTGAACGAGCGCCTTCAGCTAGATGAGTCCACTAAAACTGTAGTCAACATCCAATGTCGAAAACTTACAGAGCTATTTGATTTTGGGTAATTATTTACCACTACAGACCACTTCACCCTAGTGGGGTAGTGATGACCCTAAGATGTGGCCAGCCAGAAGTTTAAACCCAACGGGTTTGTCGTTGGTAAACACTCTTCAGATAGCTTGCTAGATTTAGTAGCATCTGGTCGTCTTTCCTTACTATAAGGGACCATGATTCACAGAATAGTAAAAAAAGAAAAAGTACAATAAAGATTTTCGTTTCTCGCAACTCCATCGTTCTTTTTATCGCCTTATCCAGCCGTCCTGGAAAAGAAAAAAATGTAAGTGCATGTCGGAATACACTCGTACGCGCGTAAAAACACAAAATGGGTGAAAAAAAGGAAAATGAACTGATGTTCACGTAATAGCATAAAAAAGTATTGTTTATAATATCGTTTTTTTGTTTTGTTTTCTTTTTTGAAATAAAAAAATAATAAAAATATATAAACACACTAAATTCGGTTTTTTTTAAAAAATTATATATGGTACAAGGGAAAATCGAGAGGATATAAAATGTTAACTTGTGTCTTGCATGCAGTAATCGTTCAAGTGTTCTGGAAATCTTACTCTTCTCCCAGAACGCGTTGTTTTGAGTTTATTTTCGGATACTGTCGAAGTATCAACGTGTGTGTCGGCTGTCGATCGAGGTATTATGAGGGCAGGAGTTGTGTCGTGCGATTGTATTGAAGGAAAATCGACGTGAATAGGATTTCCTTCTAAATACTCTGCTGTGAGTCAATCGATGCTAATGCTTTCATTGGTTCCGTTCTTATTGATTATATAGTACTTAAGTTCGCTTCGAAGAACTTTGAAAGGTCATTCGTATGCTGATTCGAGAGGTTGTCGATGTGAGTTTCGACGTACGAAAACGTATGTACTATGTCGTGAGTCAGGTTGGACGATAACATCAGTTGATTGTGGTCGAGTGAAAACAGGTTTAACTGAACGCACTGCGTTTGTAAGCCTGTTTGTGTAAGAGGTTAGATCCATGTCCATCGAAGAGGATGAAGGATCCACGAATTCTCCTGAAAGTCGAAGGGTCGTACCATAAACGAGTTGAGACGCAGTGTATTCAATGTCAGCTTTCACTGAATTGCGAATACCTAGCAAGACGAGTGGAAAAGTGTCAGTCTACTGAGAAATGTTTGAGGCTGATAGTGACACTTTTAGTTGTCGGTGAAAACGTTCTATTAACCCGTTTGCTTGTGGGTGGTGGCCGTTGTTCTGAAGCGAGTGATTCCTAGTTTCATGGTCAGACAACGGAACAGTTCAGATTCAAACTGACGTCCACGGTCTGTAGTGACGGTTGTTGGGCAGCCGAAGTTTACTACCCACCTCTCGACGAAGGCTCGGGCCACTGTTTCAGCAGTAATGTCTTTGATGGGTAATGATTCTGGCTATCGAGTAAAACGGTCTACGCAGGTTACAAGATAAGAATATCCATTTGAATCTGGTAAGGGTCCTACCAAATCCAAATGAACGTTGTCGAAGAGAGCATCGGGAGTTTCAAACGAGCCTAAGGGACATTTGTTATGTCTAATCGCCTCAGATTTCTGGCAGCTTACACAGGAGCGTGCCCACTTCCTCACGTCTTTATTCATACCAGGCCAGCAAAACCGTTCTGCTATAAGCTTGATGGTTGCACGAACACCTGGATGAGGAAGTCTGTGCAACGTATTGAAGACGTTGCGTCGATAATGTTTTGGCACGATTGGGCGATCCCTACCTGTAGATGTGTCACACAGTGAGGTTTCCTTACCTGTTCCTATCTGTTTAATTCGCAGTTTGTGTGTTGTTGAGGACAACTCGTGCTGAAGATCACTGTCTTCTTTTTGAAGTTGGGCGAGTTTTAAAAGATCGATTCCCTGGAAACTTTTCAAGGAAGTTATTCGAGACATGGTGTCTGCAACTATATTGTTTTCTCCAGAAATGTGTCGAATATCTGCAGTAAACTGCGAAATGTAGTCCAGTTGTCGAGACTCACGTGGTGAGTACTTGTCTGAAGATGAACTTAAAGAAAAAGTAAGAGGCTTATGGTCGGTAAAAAGGGTGAATTCACGGCCTTCGATATAGTGTTGAAAATGTCGGACAGCACAAAACATAGCTAGGAGTTCATTACCGGATTTGCTATACCTCAATTTAGTGTCTAGCAACTGTCTAGATAAAAATGCCAAAGATTGCCAGGAGTGGTTAACCCATTGTTGTAAGACTGCTCCGATTGCTGAGTCGCATGCGTCTACTGCGATACAAATGGGTGTTTCAGGGTCATGATGAGCAAACATGGTCGCCTCAGCGATACGTTCCTTAACTGTGGAAAATGCTTTTCGCGCGGCGTCATCCAGATTGATGGATTTCGCATTTCCACGAAATTGGTCGGTAAGAGGTTGCATAATTAAGGCGCATTTTGGAATGAACCGTCGATGAAAACATACCAGACCGATAAACGTGCGCAATTGCTTGATGGCGGTCGGTTCTGGATAATCCAGAATGATCGCCACTTTTGTTTTATGGGGTCGGAAACCTTGCGCATCGATTGTGTGTCCTAAGAAGTCTAAGGAGTCAGTTCCGATTTGGCATTTCTGAATGTTTACGGTAATGCCATGTTTTTGTAGTCGGTCGAAAACAAGATCCAGATGCTGGAGATGCGATTCTCTGTCCGGACTTGCTATTAGGCAGTCATCAACATACGCATGTACGAAGTTGAGACCTCAAAAAACGTCATCTATAAACCTTGGATAAGTCTGTGCCACGTTTCTTAGACCGAAAAGCATTTGCGAAAATTCGTAGAGTTCGAAGGGAGTTATAATAGCGGTTTTTGGAATGTCGTCAGTGGCTGTCGGGATTTGGTTATAGGCTTTAACCAAGTCGATTTTCGAGTAGACAGTTGTACCTTTCAAGGTAGCTGTCAAATCGTGAATGTGGGGCAACGACTAACGATCGGGATTGGTTTTTGCATTCAGTCGTCGATAATCACCAGTCGGACGCCAATCGTTGTGGTCTTTTTTAGGGACCATGTGCAATGGGGATGCCCATGGGCTGTTTGACGGTTGTATGATTCCTAAGCCTATCATATGATCAAATTCGTTTTTCACCAACTTTAACTTTTCGAAGTCCAGTCGGCGTGCTTTAGAGAATACAGGTGGTCCTGTAGTCGTGATATGATGTGTAACGTTGCTGGTTACACACGGCGATTTCGATTGCGATTAGTAAATGACAGTATACTTATCGAGTAGTGGTTGATAGAAGGGGTCTGTAGTGTGCATAGTAGTGACTGGAGATAACCTGCAACCAGAAAAAGAAGTCAGGCAAACAGATAAATTAGTATCTCCATCTACTAGCCTCCGTGTGTGCGTATCGATAATTAAGTTGTGGTGTTGTAGAAGGTTCATACCGATGATTGGCACAGAAACATCCGCAACAACAAAGATCCAGTGAATGGGTTTGCGTGAACCCACGTTAAGATAAACGTAGCTTTTGCCATACGTAGTGATAGGTTTTCCGTTTTCCGACTTAAAACCGACTCGTGAAACCGGTCGTTAGAATTCGCTGGGAGAACGCTAACACTGCGCCAGTATCGACGAGGTAGCGAACACTCGTTATCACATCTGTGACGCATAACAGACGGCTATGTTCGCCGGTTATGGTTGCCGTTAATGCGTGCCGGCTTGGAGGTTTCCCGAATCATTTTTCGTGTCGACCGATTTTGAGTTGGGAAAATTGCAGGGTTTTCTGCAATTTCTGGCGGACTTTCCATACTGGTTATGATATCAGCACCAGTCAGGATTATCCGTCTCTCGAGGTCTAGATACAGACCGCCTACGTGAAGTGCTTCTTCGCAGGGTGTGTGACCGTTTACGGTCGTTACGGAGTTTGAGATAACGAGTAAGTGCATGATATAATTCTGTCATGTCCTTCTGGGTCGTTTGAGGCTTTTATTTGACTGAAAAAACTTTGGCGTCAGAAGATCTAGTGATTTCGAGAATGCGGTCGGCAGATGCAGCCAGCTCGTCTACGGCGTTGTTTTGGAACGAGACCAGCACAGCTTGCACCTGTTGAGGAAATTTTGATAAGAAAAGCTGTTTGAGTAGGCCATCATAAAAGGTTCTTTGGCCAATGACTTCTCTCACTCTTCGCAACATGTCTGTGGCGGAGCCGTGTTGCAGGTCAATGTTGTTAAGGTGTTGGTCTAACCTTTGTCGATCGGTTAGATCTCCGCGTTTAAGCATGGCCTGTTTGAGGGTTTTGTATGGGTCAGAAACATCACTAATAAACATACTAGGTGTTACGTACCTGTTAAATTCGCGCGGTAGTGCCTTGACTACTGCGAGGAATTGTGCACGTGTGTCGTTCACACCGTGCTCGTAGAAGTCGGCTTCTGCGTAGCAAAACCAGGCTTCCATGTTGTATGGCCTGAAGGGCATAAGTTGGAAGGAAGGTGAGGACACAGTCTTTAACTTAAATACCTTGGATGTCTGTTCAGTCATGGTGAAATATCAAGTACGAAAATGAACGAGTGGGAAATATATATCCAAAAACACGGAAAAAATGTCACAATGTATAAGAAATTAAAATAAGACAATAATATATAAAACCACAAAAAGGAACAGACTCACAGTTTGCAATTTAGTGTACCAGATCACGTTAGGCTCACCAATGAAGATGCCACAGATATTCGGAGTTTGACAACGCTTAAACCAGTAACACCTTCTAATATGAAGCGCATCCACCAAGTAAAATCAAAAGGCAGAAACAAGGAGGTTCGAAGATATATTTGATAGGCCATCGATATATCTGATCTAATCTGGCTAGTGATTGCGGCAGATGTTGAGCACGGCGTTCCCACACGTGATCTGGTGCGAATGCTTGAACGAGCGCCTTCAGCTAGATGAGTCCACTAAAACTGTAGTCAACATCCAATGTCGAAAACTTACAGAGCTATTTGATTTTGGGGAATTATTCACCGCTACAGCATCAATCAACCGTATTTCAAAAACACACCATCGAAGAGTTTGAACTTAAATGTACTCGCTTTAGATAAGTGACAATCTACGAAGTGTATCGATGTTTATAAATGAAGCCTTTTTGTATGTACTGCTGTCATGAAAATAACCGCTTTCTTCGTTATAGACAGAACATACTAAGATAAAGTAGTGATCATCACTATGTATTTCAGAGGCTCTATAATGCATTCGAAACGAAGCGTTCTGTCTCGTTAAAGAATACAGCGAAATTTTCTTTAAACCCGGGTTTCGTTGGTTTTTCGAGGTAGTCTGATCCTGTCATCTTTTTTTATCCTGTACTGAGTGCAACTACTCAATTTGGTGCCCTACAGAACTGAGAATACGAAGTCCAACAAAGCTAAAGAAGTAGTAAGAACCTTAGAGATCTAAAATAGCTTATCAAGGTTTGGAAGCTCCTCACGATATCATAATAATTTGATTATAAACGAACGTATAGCTAAGGATAAATATAGCTGAATACAGACAGCAATGGAAGTAACATCGTTAGTAAATAAGCGAAAAGAAGAAATGTTTATTTAACGAAAGTCAGCATGGTGGTTTTCTCACATACAACACGAAAATACATAGTGGACTTTTTGAAACCTACTAAATGAAGATAATCATTATCTAAATATAAAAGGCGAAAATAGATTTGAGGGTAGTTTTATGTCTAGTTGCACTCAGACTGTGTGAACGAAATCAGAGTCCTCGTCTTTTTTCTTGGCTTATGAATATTAATATATAATCTGGGTATTTTAGGTAATTAATAGTTATGGTAAGATGAGGGGTTGGTAAGAAACTCTACCGTTATGTCTTCAGTTGATGCAACAAAAGTCTGCTCAACCACTGCTAATCTTAAAGGTAGAATTCAGGGAGAAGTCCCGTGACGATATTCGAATTTATATAGTCTTTTAAAGGTAGATGAGTGACTATCATTGTATTCAACACGTCACTGAACGACTGAGTCAATAAATTAATACTTATGAAGGAAAATGCCCCGGATGCGACAGAGTTAGACGACGATTTTGTCGGACAATCTTACACCACTAAAAAAACATGGAAGGAGTCGGTAAGACCTGGAAGGAAAAAATAAAATTCAAAGCAGATAGAGACGCATGTTCAGCCTTAACGACCGTGTGATTAAGAACCAATTTCACTGGGAAATTACCATGCAATCTGTCTGGAGAGACATCAAAGTCTCATACAACTTGACTGAATATGTCTATAATGAATGGCCGAATATGCAATAGTTGGTATAACCAACATGATTCAAATTGGTATTGGATGTTTTTTATATCGCTTGATTATCATTACACGCCTACTGAGAAGCTAACGAAAGTCCTCATGTGCCGATGTGCTACAAGTAGATGGAGTCTATTTTATAATTCCTTTGGATTTTTCATGACTAAGTGATAATTAAAAGTAAGATAAATTCGGGTTTTGCAACTGTTCATTGTACACGTTTTAGCTTACTTTAGCAGGCTTATCAGTTAAAACTATTATACTATAAAACTACGGATTAAGTCGACGAACATTTCAGAAAAATACAGAAAGTAAACAACTAATTTACTAACACTTTCATATTCTATAAACCGATAGGTTGGACGGATTTTACTAGACATCACTTATTAATTTTATGTGTCCAGGTTTTCTAATGTTAACAGATTTGTTATACTTAGTATTATGTATCGATTACCGTGTTCTACTTGTGGTGGTAAAAAGTAATTTCGAGTTATGTTGTTTTGCTGATCACGCTTTTAATTAGATATAGTTTTTTATCTGCTTCTGAAATTGCTTATTATTTATTGAAATACAATTTGTTTTACTGAGTAAATTAATTAGCGCATCACCCAAAACTACACTCTGTTAACGAGTTAGTATGTCTTCTCTAGAGTCAAGTAAAGTTCAGCACCATAATTGCACAAATTCACCAGAGTTTTTAAAATCACCAGAAAGTGAGTTTTTTGTGTTGACTTCAGCTTTGTTTTATATGTGGTACAGCTCTCATTGTATAGGGGGCATAGAATGGCAAATCGTTTAGACGATTCATCACTAATTCAGCATCCCATGTGCTCGATGCTTCACTATCAAAAATTTTCATCGTAACACATTATTCAAATTAGGATCGTTATTTTCTATACGATTTGAGCAACCATACCGACAAATGTAATTCATATTGCATGGGGCATGAAATATCTTTGAATACTGACTAATTTGGGTGTTCAAAACCTCAGCTTTTTTAAATTAATCGCTTTGAAAACTTTCAAACGTTTGCTTGATAACTACCTAGGTTACGTGCTTGAAATATTGAGAACACTCACTTAGATAAAGGGGACGACTTAATAGATAACATACGGTGAACCTTAAATAAATTTCATCATGGCTGCAAAGAATCGGTCTATCGCTGTTTTTCGAACGTCATGGATTTCATAGATCGTCACTGTCTAGACTCCCGACTTCGAAAATAAGTCATTAACTATCCACAATTAGCTGTTGATAAAATATCTTTTCTCGTTAGGTTGATTTTCTATTTCAAGCTGACACTGCATTTAGCCAGGCTATTTAGTGATTTTCTTACTTAGTACGCGGTGGTCGGTAATCTAACGTTTAGAATACTAAAAATACCTTGGTGCTTATTGGTTGCTTTATGTTCTACTTTAAGATTCTAAAGATGTATATCATTGACAAAACTACAAATATCCAAGTTTAACCAAAAACAATTGTGTCAAAAGTAAATTTAATTCAGTGTTTCTATGTTTTTATAGTAGTTTTGATTCGCGATGTTTAAGTCCTGTAAAGTATTTCGGAAATGTCCCCGAAATTACAACTTACTCCGAATAGCATCTAGAATATCAAATTTTAACACAATATATTGCCACTAATTTGATTAAAATTAGAGGTCTTTTAAACTTTTTTTTGACTTTCGAATAATACTGCTGTTCTTCTATTATTGGTAACTGTTTTCTTCAAACGGTAGAATTTAGTTCGATTATATTGTTATATTTTCGTGTATGTTGGTCAGTGTATGACAGTGTCGTGGTATGAAAGCTGCGAAGGGCTGACTTGTGTTGGTCCTTAAAGACTCCCTGGCTGGAGTCCGAGAGATGGTGTAACATAGTAGCTAGAGACGTTATCAGATATGACTCAGTATAGAAGCCAGTGGCGATCCTGCTGTAACCTTCTTTTACTTTCTTCGTAAAAAGCGGTTGCTACTTCCTTAACTGAAAGATTTATTCTGATTGTACCTTTTCGTTTCTCCATTATTACTACTATTACACTACCTTACACTAATCTGTTCGTTATTATTATTTTTTACGCTCCTTATCCTCCTTTCTTTTTTCCTTTTCTTTAAATTCTCATTTTGTGTGGTGCATATATATTTGGTGCCCCTTGTACCAATATTTATGTGTTCAAATAAATGAATAATAAAATAGTGAAAGCAAAAGTGGTCATCCATGCTGCATCACACCTTACTCCTGCACGTACAACATCTGCAGATGATAATGTTAATTTCGCTTCCACCTAATAACAATTCCACACGTTCGTAAGCTAACTTAAGATAAACCCAGTATTGATTAAAATAAGTATTTACTACGTATACCCTGCCATACCCGTGTAAACAAGTTATCGCTGCAGAGCCGAACATTTTGTTTTGCATCGTCGTTCTCAGTAAGTAGTAGGAACTATATCCTATAAAAGTTATATCAGAATCACATATGCTTCGTGATATTGATCTCTTTTGATGAAAACACTGAGTGGGTGATGTTGGGTTAAGTCTACCAGGAAATATTTTAGAGAAAAATGTCTTTAAAGGACTATGGAACTAAAAACGATACACTTTTAAGCAAAATTTGAGTGATATACCACAAATTGGTCGATGATACATAATCTTATTATCCTTTATTTAATAATCTGTGGTTTCTTGGTCGCAAAAAGTCACATAACGTTTCACTTTCCGTCAGCAGGTAGTAGTAGGTTGTAAAATACATAGTATATCTCAATGAAATTGCGCTTCAGAAGTGGCGTTCATCTGATTTTGTTTTATATGAAATTTCACACAGGTTCATTGGATCCGAGAAATAAATTGTTTGCTGTTAGTAAACTAATGTGTTCTTCAAATATAAATGATACCTGTTGGATGCAGCTGGACAAGTCGTTAATTTCCCGACAAGAGGTAAAGTCGGTTGTTACTGATATGGTACGTTGGTATTTATTGTTTCATTAGTCAAAATAACATAACTGTCGCTGCTGATGATATGTCCTATTTTTATCCTTAGTATTTTGTTCTAATATATTGCCATATGGCTAACCTCATTATTTGATTTTAGTTCTTATTTAGCACCAGTGTTCACCTAGAATATCCTATGTTTATTCGAAAACTTTCTCGTGACCTTATTTTTGTGCTAGTTAGATTAAGTATATGTGTCTGTTTACAACTATACACCATTACCTAAAGTTTTGTAGTTTATTCTTAAGCTTCGTAAGTGGTTTAGGCATTCTGAAAACAATTTCGATTTTCGCATCAAAAGACTACTTCTGATTATGATATCGCCTATGCGAATCAGTAACTATGGTTTCTTTAAAAATTGCTTATCTGTGAACAATCTTTTCATTTGCTTCTGAAATTTTTTTCGATTCCAGAAATCCCGGAAAGATATCTTCTCACTAAATTACCAACCTGCTTCACAAATATTTAAAACATACTCAACCCGATATTCTCGTAAAAGTCTGAAAACCTATTGCAATAAAAAACACTCCACAAACAAACAAAGTGAAGATACTACGGATTCTAGTAATGGTCTATCGTCAACCATTGGTATTTTAAATAACAAATCTGGTCACGTAAGCCAGCTGGCCAATCGTGTCGAGCACCTTTTAATTCAGGTTCGTTATATTTCAACTTTATATTTATTTCGTGAAATATGTGTAAAATTTAGTAGATTTTAATGGCAAAAATATGACCACAGTATTCATTGTTATTATGCTCAAGTTGATGTTTCTTTGTCCATAAAACATTTTTTTGACGTTGACAACTAGAATCTCAGGTATTTTGTTTTATTCTCTATTCACCCATTAGGATTCTACTAATACCTTGTCTCAGAACAAGGAACTACAATTAGTCTATCATATTGAAAAACCGGACTCCTTGGAAAATCATTTATCTTCTAGCACTAAAAAGAATCCAAATAGTCTCATCCCAAGTCCAGTTACAACTACATTATCATCGCCCTGGTATCGTCATTGTAGACCAAAAGCCCCTCCTCCAATTTTTCCTTTTTCTGCGGAAATTTCTGTGAAATGCTGTGAAGGTGAAAGTCGCAATTTTGAGATTTGTGAAGGAAGTAACAAAAGTGGAAATGGTCATCTAGAATTTGAATGTGAAAATCTGCTTAAACCTGTCCCATGTCTACTTTCTTCAGTGTGTTCATATTCAACACGCTGTCCAAGCATACAACTTCTAGAGGCAGATCTCAGTCAAGAAAACATAAACTGGGATTCAGATTACCCACCACCACCTTCCCTACCTTCTTCCAGTGATGTCGCATCAACACTAATGAGTCATTCTTATTCCCCCTCATCCCCTCTCAATGACAATGCTGATGAGGAATCCAATACGCTTTCCGGAACAGTAGCATATTTAGAAGAAGTTAATTTAAAGCCTTTGGCTCCTATAACAAATATCCTGCCAAATGGTGGTTCTTTTATTCGTAAGTTTACTAAAGCTTTGTCTCTGACGATTCTTTTATGGGTATGTCTTCATTTGGTTAAACTCAATTAATGAGTGGCTGATTACTGCTTTCTGAAATGAAGGCCTGGAAAGCAGAATTGAAATGCATTTTCTAACTCCTTGAAATACTTTATAGCTTGTTAAGTGGAGTAACGTGGCTAATTTACTTTTGCTAGATGAATTCTTTAATAGGAATAATTTATTGTCTGTTTTCCAATGTGGTGCCCCAGGAGGTTTGTTTTGGAAATATCGTAGTACTTAAATGGCTAGTTGGTCTGTATTAAATGTCTTATGTTATAATGTCTCAGCACTATGTCAAATGCATATGTTTGTTGCCCTTAACGGTACTCTACCCTCATCTTACAGATCGGTTTTGTCTTCTATCGCCCAAGTCACTTGGTGTTTCATCCACAAAAAAACTGAGTATTCATTACCAACCTTTAATTCAATAGCCACGTCTTGTGACAAAATTTATCGTAGTTTACGGTTGTCATTGTGTTTTATTTCATCAGTTTGACTTAGTAATACGGCCTAGTCAACAGTTCTGTTTAGTAAATGGCTGTTCAAAATAGTCATCTCATTATATCCTGAATATTTTAATAAGGCTGACACTAAATATGAAATTAAGAAAACTAAGTTCAGTTGCATATTAACCTCTTAGATCTTATACGGCAGTTATTTGAAAGCAGTCTACATTACCAACATTTTCTCATTTTTAACAATACTTTGTTTTTCATTATGGTTATCTATGATAAGGCGTTTCGTTCTGTTTAGTTTTTAAGTTATTCTCATGATACGTAGAGTTGTGATTGTGGTGTCTAGGGTGGACTGTTAATCACTAGATGTGGCGGCTGATAACTCAATACATTTAGAAGTCAAGTATAATTAGACCTTATACAACGGATACTATCTATAGCCCCGTACATAAAAGCAGCCTACACTTAATTACTATTGTCTGCTATATTCGAGGTTTGAGCGAGAATATCTCAAAGTGAATGGATTTTTCTCTGGGTTAGATTAGACAAGATTAATCTTTTTTTTTAAGCGACAACTATTCGAGCTGTGTGAGAAAGCTTCGAACAATTAATGTCTGTTAATTATATTAGCGAGACCCAACGATTGGAAGTTCACATAAATTAATGATTGTTTAATTGTTTTCAGACAATGTCTTGTTATATTTTATAAGTGATCGTCAAGCTCAGACATTGTATTTGGCATCCATACAATTTAACCTTTGTTCAATTTAGGGCAGCAATCCGATGACCTGTATATTATTCACTTCAGACCAGTCTAAACATTTTGGGTGACTAATACGCCTTACCTCCTATTGTATATTCCTTCCACCCCCCCTTTAATATTCATCCCCTTAACGTTGTAAATATTCATTTTAGCTTGTGGATGTCACACTTCTACCCTCCTTTTGTGAATTACTAACATCTGTCGCCCTCATCCCTGGCCTTCAGTCTCTTTTAATCCAAATATATGGCTGACAGGTTGGCTCGCGTGCCAAAAATAGGTCATGTTTTTTGCATCACATACAAGTTCAAATGTCTTTGTCATCCTGTAAGGGAACTAAAACTCACACTCTGTTCTCATGTTGAAACCTGTAAATTTTTGTACGGTGAAAATTTTGTTTGAAATAGGATTTAAGTATCTATCAAATCAAAAGCAAATTGAAGACAGGTACATTTATGAGTAATATGTATCCGTTGGAAGTAAATGTAGTGTAGGAGGACGATTCACTTGAATCATGTGCATGACTGTTTTTAATAAACTAATACACTGCTATGATCACCAGTGTCTTTGACGCAAATCATGTAATGATTTTAAAGTCACGTCGTAAATAGTGTGGCGCTTGCTTATTTATAGTGCATTCACTTAAACCACACAAGTAAACGTTACTGGTTGTATTCTTGAAATTAATTTTATCAGTTCTTCTCTGATGACTGTTTAAAATTTCTGTCTATTTTTGTATTTATCAGGTCGTCATCCTAAATGGGCAGTTAATTGTAGTTCAGACATCCTTAGGTCCCATACAGCTGTTCGTTTCCCTGGTTCAAACTCAGTGATCGATTTTGATTTGAATTCATCTCCTTCTGTACCATCCCCTCCCCCCTTGATTGTGGAACGTTTGCCATGTGAACTGGATATTTTGGAATCTCAAGAACAGCATTCAATTTGTTCACCTACTCTAAAAAATCCTAGTCTAACACGTCCGATATTTTTAAAACATGGAGCACCTGATGGTTCAGAACAAAACTCTGAAGACATAAATGGCCTAGATATTAATAAGGAATATGGTCCACCATCAACGATGAAACGGTAAGCCACATTGAGGATATTCACTAATCCACCACTTGGGAATGTGTTTAGGATGTACTACTATGAATCCTAAAAACTGGTAGAATAGATCGCTAGTTTTTGCTTGATATAAGTAGTTATTCAATATGTCCATTTTAATTCTAGCCTCTTTTTCATTTCAATAAACCTTTAATTTCGCTTTTTTCTAAATCCAGCAGTCACTATTGGGATCTTATCAACGAAGAATATTCACCTAAAAAAAGTCGTGTTCAGTTACTATTACCAAGTGAATGTAGCGCATTTCTGCCAGTTAAATCAACTCGTCAGTTAGATCGTAAACATATACACTGTATTTCTCCACCTTATTTACGATAGAGACCCAAGTTAAATTAGTACTTAAAGTACAAATTGTATACTAAATACTTAGTCTTTCATATATATATATATATATATATATATATATATATATATATATATATATATATACTGTACATTTTAATAGACCATTGATTTTTTGTTGACATTTTTGTTATTTCCGTCACTGTTAGTGGTTTTGTTATTTTGCCATGTATCTACGTGTTGGTCTAGTTCTCTATTTATTGACTCATTTCCCTTATTTTCTTTCAATACTTCCGTTCGTTTATTTGTCATTTCTATTTCTCCTGACCCTCTTCCCTTTAATTATTATTGAATAACATTACGATCACAAGTATGGTTTTTATTTTCTATTGTTTCTCTTTGTGTTCATCATGATTTATTCTTGAACAAAGAAAGTGAATAGGAAAAGTAAAATGTCTAATCTCTTTAATTTGCTTTGTGTTTCCTTTCTGTATAGCTTTTATATGTTAGTTTCTTTTTGTTCATTGTTAAAGTTTGTTTACTGTATTTGGCTTTTTTTGGATATTTTGTTATAATAAATTTATTGTACGAATTATTGTACTGATTCGAATTCTGTCTAGCAGTTGTTTTTCCATTAACTTTTTTTAAACATTAAAACTGTTAGGAATGGCAAAATACAAATGTTCTTGCGTAAGAAGCTCTTTTCTGTTAGTTTCCAGATAATTTTCCGTGTTTAATATATATATAGGGAGAACTGATTTCTGATGATGCTTGGTGGATACAGATATCAATGAAAAAAGAGATCATGATGTGTCGATCTTATTACCAATTATTGGTTTTGCATTGCTTGCGCTAAATGATATGCATTCAAACACTTGTTCGATGAAATGACGAAATTTATGTCATAAACCCTGTTTTATAAAAAAAAGATAATATAGGTAGAGGTTTTAATCCTAAACATCCTCTTCATATGAACAGATAACTGTACTAAACATGTCTGCTGTTTACGACAAATGGTAAAGAAATATCTATGTTTAGATCATGAGTCAGTCATGATCTAACCATTGAAATTACTAGAATCTCCACAAAACCCCTTCTGATGAAATATCTATGTGTTGAGTAAAAGAAGTTATAACTGTAACTGACTGCATTTATTGAGTAACTATCTTAATTTATCTAAAAGACAGTAATTTGAAATACCCACTCTTTAGAATTTTTAATACTCTCAACTGATAATGTATTCGTCTAATGGCTTGCTAGATCAGTACTCAAAATTTTTGGATATCTGTACAGCTGTTCACTATATTTTATCACTTATGTTAAGAAGAAATGATAAAAGCAGTGATACCGGGTTACCGCGCTCTACTGTCTGAAGCATAATTTTTGTACTAAGTCGTTCATACAAGAGTAGTTAGATTAGATCCAAACATCTAACCCAATAAAACAGACTAGGATGTTTAACTTGTAGATTGACAACCTGATATCTTTTCGTTATTGCAGTTGGTTGTTGATTTTTTTTTTACCAAGTTCGTTTTTCCTCGCCATCGGTGGTTCGAATATTAGTTAGTTCAGTTTTGTAGATTTTACTTTTGTACGCCGGTAACATATTCGAATTAGTCATTTATTTCATTTATCTTAAAACTGATCACTGCTGTTTACAGAGAGAGGTTAAGTTTACGACTGCACATTCAAGTTTAAATATATGGTGAATTACTAGTTATGGTTGTGTTGGGATGAAAGTTAACAGTCAATAAAGTTTCACAAATAATTCAATCGTAATACCAATTAAAGTGATTTATGTCGATTTTAAAGTGTTTCTCTTAGATAATAATTGCAGAATGATCTTATACAGTTTGATGAACTCAGTATTCTTATACGCTCTGATATCAACGATGAAATAAAACGGAAATACTTTGGAAATATTTAAGATGCATACCAGCTAAGAAAAGAGTAGTTTTTTTCAATGCTTAGTTATGAACTTATTGATTAAAACTATTATTGTGTGAAAATTGTTTGTTGAGGAGTAGCTTAAATGATTAAGTCGATTCAAATACTATTCATCATTAATAAATGGATTGTATATATATGTATAATCATTGGTATATGAATCATTATCTGTTCACTCGGTTGATTAGATCTACAGAATCTTTCTAACGAAACTAATTTAAATAATACAACGTTGTTGTG
This sequence comes from Schistosoma spindalis, assembly GCA_946903255.1. Lineage (NCBI taxonomy): Eukaryota > Metazoa > Platyhelminthes > Trematoda > Strigeidida > Schistosomatidae > Schistosoma > Schistosoma spindalis. The sequence continues at coordinate 25,001,836 of OX336417.1, read as the reverse complement.
CATCAGTCAAATGAAACAATTTATACAAGTATTTTACGAAGAATTTTTATATTCATCACAAGTGACCAACTTGTATAATTGTAATCGAAAACTTCTAAAATCTTATGATAAAATTAAGGAAAAAGAGTTAAAATTATCATTTATTATAATTGATTTAAATAATCAAATAAAGTGAACATCTCTGAAAAGTATGAATCACAAATGATCTAATGATTTCAAGAAAGTTTTCTTAAGTGAACGAGTAGCTATTTACAATTCAAGCTAAATTGGATAATGTAACAGGAAATGATTTTTCTGACTTTTCTATATAATTAAAAATATCTTACTGATTATTTATGTCAACATTTTTAGACACATTGTGGTGAAAAGAAATTATACTGTTCGAAACATCATAATGTCTGTTAACGGACTCAAGAAATTTGTGCCAAGTTAGATTATCGATTATGAAAATATCCACAATTTTTAGTTACCTACAAGTAATAATGTTCAGAAATAAAGTGAATGAATAGAATAGAATATTGTAACTAACTCTAAATAATTGACAGTGATCTAATTTCTCTATGCTTTATTTTTTGGATGATAGACTTGATTAAGTATTGAGTGAATTATAGTTAATTATAATAAAATATGTCCATAATACAACAAAATGAAGAAATCCAAGGATGTTGATAGTAATAATTGCAGTTTCAGTATGAGTAAAATGAGCAACAAAACCGGTGAGTATAGACACTTTGAAAAGTTATTGAATAGATCAACCTTATTGAACCCACCGGATATCGAAGCAGTACACACCAACCTTTTATAAGCGCCACCTCACTAAAAGCGAAGAAATTAGAAAGGACATCATATATATAGATCATGGCATAGCATTATAATCAGACAGCATGTCAATCGAGACACTGAAGTCAGGCATCGAAGTAACTAATCATGCTCCACGCTCTATTCAGGAAGATTCGGGAGGAAGAACAAGTGCCAACCAACTATAAAAAAGGATAACTCATGACAATACCAAAGAAAGATCTGAGCAAATGTGAGAACTACAGAGGCATCAGACTACTGTCAGTACCAGGAAGGGTTTTTAACGGAGTGTTTCTGAGCCGGATGGAAGACTCAGGAGACGCCAAACTTTGATATCAACAAGCTGAGTTTTGTAAGGATCAGTCGTGCACAGACCAAATAACGACACTACGAATCATTGTTACTAAACATAAACTTCTTTAACTATGAGAAGGCGTTTGACAGTACGGTTAGGAGAACCTCATGAAATCTTCCTCGACACCATAGATTGAGTATCTGAGAAAATCTTCAACTCCATAAGGAATTCATACGATGGACTACAATGCAAAGTGGTACATAGAGGACAGCTGACAGATACATTCCAAGTAAGGACCGGAGTCCGACAAGGCTGCTTACTCTCCCTCTTTCTCTTCTGGTGGTTGACTGGATTGAGGAGACCTTAACACCGGACGGGAAGCACGAAATACAGGTTGGATGCAACTTGGAAATTTGAACTTCGCAGATGCCCTGGCCCTTCTATCCTATACACAAGAACAAACGCAGGTCAGGTCAAACAGTGTAGCAGAAGCCACTGTATCAGTAAACCTCAACATACAAGGGTAAAAGCAAGATGCTCAAATACAGCACAGAGAACATCAACCCAATCACACTTGATGGAGAGTCTCTGGAAGATGTGAAAACTTTCACGTAAATGGATAGCATCATCTATGAACATGGAGAATCTGATGCAGACGTAAAGTCAATGATTGGCAAAGCAAAGACAGCATTCCTGCAGTTGGAAAACATATGGAACTCAAAATAACTGTCACCTAACATCAAAGTCACAATCTTCAATATGATTGTCAAGATAGTTCTACTGTACAGAGCTGAAATTTAGAGAACCACCACAACCATCATCAAAAGCGGTACAAGTACTTATAAACCATTGTCTACGCATGATACTCAATATCCGTTGCCTGAATACCATCAGCTACAGCCCACTGCGGGAAGGAAGAAACCAGCTTCCAGCTGAGTAGAAAATTAATAAAAGATGCTGAAAGTGGATAGGATACACACTAAAAAATCACTAAACTGCATTGATTAGCAAGCCCTAACTTTGAATCCTGAAGGAATACAGAAAGAAAGAAGGCGAAAGAACACACTGCGTTGGGAACTGAAAGCAGACATCAGAGGTATGGATAGCAACTGGAAACAACTAGAAAGAATTGCCCAGGACAGAGTTGGATGAAGAATGCTGTTGAGAGGCCTATGCTTCTTCACGAGTGGTAGGTAAAGAGTTGAAGTAAGAAGGGTTTTTAAATGTAACGTACAAACCGAGATATTATGTCTTTTAGTTTGACGCTCCTGACTGACCTCAACTACCAGGGATCGCTTAACCCCTGTTTCATTCCTACATGTTATCCTCAGCAACATTTATTTATAACCCTACCACGGATAAAACCCTGAACGTGCTATTCCCAAAAAGTGCTCAATTTTCAAATTTCTGAGTCGATATCCAGTGATTTATGCTTTTAAATTCAGTCAATTTACAATTTTTCACAATCATCATCCATTAAGATTGGTAAATTTCGCCATAAACCTGACTTCGATGTACTTTTCTGATCCACTGTTGTGGAACAGATGTAGACAAACTCTCTAGTTTATTCAACATTTTAAAGGATGTAAATATCTCTGGTTTACACATCAATTGCTGGTGAGATACTTCAGTGGTAATGTCTGTGACTGAAAATGGGTAATGTGGACTCGGACTCCACAAGGAATATCACTTCCCTCAGGATTACAAGTGTAACCTTCAATCTAACATGAAATATGGGTCAAAGGTTTCTTGTCCGTTATCTCCAACTAGGGAATATAAATTGATATTCTATCATCTTTAGATAAATTATTTTCTCTCTGGCTGCATTTTTAATATACCTCCTCATTTCTGTATGCATAAATAATGTTTAGAAAACGTCTTCTCATACAGATGTTAAAAGGAAATGAACTAATTTTCAAAATTCTATATGAAATTTTTGATACATGTGATGTAGAATACATAAATCTCAACATATATCTAAATACCGACTTGTTTTTCTCAAAAAAAAAAACAAATGTTTATAAATTCAACAAACGAGCCTACTTAAATCTATGTATATGTGTGTGAATAAAGGAAGAGGGTTAGAAAAATATTGCTTTTGGCTTCTTGCCAAGTCAGCTGAGTCAATGTTGACCTCAAATTTAAGTGGGTCAGAACACATTACAAAAATTATACACTAAAGCGTTTTAACCCAATTTCAAAGTTTGTCACTTTTCAGTAAATTGCATATTAATTTGCACACATGATTGATATAAATTGAGTCGGTTAATTAATAGTTATACTACAATAAGCGATAACTTTTGAAGGGATGAGATACAAACAAGAATTGATTATGTATATTTACGGTCTGACTAACCAACAAGTCGGAGGTCATTGAATGACTGAAAGGTCAGTTGGTTCAAGTAGACCTAATATTATGAAAAAATCTTGATTGACTGAAATTCAAGTCAATATTTCTTTTACATTTTACAGATTTGCTCGATATCTGATTTATCTACAAGGAGGTTGAAATGAAATTAATATTACACTGAACTTTATTAAGTTTTCACAAAGAAGTCGATAAATCAATAATCCTGGTAGCGTCTATTTTGGTAAGAAAAGTTCTACTAGTCAATACTCCAGCTCATCTAACAGCTACTTAATACTGAACATGTATTCGAAGCCATGAATAAAATATACAATAATAGCTCATCTATTAAGTACAAGTCTATGCATGCAGGATTGAAGCACAATGTCTTCGTAAGTGTTAGTCATACTACCAGTTATCAAGACCAAAACAGGTGGAGAGGGGTTCAAATATGTGGCCCGTTGCTTTAACGTTTTCAGTATGTGGCTGTTAGCGGAATTTAAAATTCACGCTTCGTCCTATTTCTAACTTTTCAGAAAGATGACCCTGCATCCGAGTGGTGATGTTCACATCGAGACTCAAACTCAACACCTACTTCTTCATACGCCAATATACTATCCACTGAGATGCTAAGTCCATATAACCATTAACTTGTTCAACAGATATAAAGGTAATGAATATGAGTTGAAAACTGATTATCTGTATCCATATATTATCTATCTTTGGAACCATATTTAATGTATATAGTTAGGTTATCACTGTCACTGAATTGGCTGGTAAATTATTTATATAAAAAAAACCTACCTATAAGATATTATTGACTAATTTAGATAATTTATATTACAATAATGTAGACTGTGAATTTGATGAAACGTCCGAATGACATATCATATTAAGCATTTGCAAAACATAAATTCTTTATATCATAATTTAGAATAATATATATGAAGAAATATTAATCAACTCAAGACACCTGATCATTTCCAATGTAGTCTAAATACTTTTTATTCTTATTTAATAATTAATCTATTACTTTACATAACCAAAAAAAACAAACAATCGATTTTAACAAGTAATTGACATGAATTACAAGGTTACTAATAACAAATACAATAATTCTTTATAATATTTCTTACGTCAGTACTAAAATTAATAGTAATTCTTGTGTTATAATACATTGTGTTAAGTATCAGTAATAAATAATAATTTTAGCAGTGTATATTCTTTTATAACCTGAACTATGTTAATAAATGACAAATAAATATTAGATATTGTATGTCATTGAACTAGTTAAACTTCTTTATTTAGATAATGTTTCTAAGCTGATATTATATTATCAAACTAAATAGTCAGTAAGTATTCAAATGATATTGAATAATTTTCCAAGAATTCTTAAGGCAACATAACCATAACGCTTATGTGGATTGAATTGTAGATAGAAGAATATAATGCAAAATATAAATTTAGATTTTAAATTTCAACAATTTGAAATCAAATTTCAACTGATGACAAAGAAAGATTCACTACCTTTTATCATAAGTATCATTTCAATTGTTAAAAAGAATTTATTTATTTTTGTCACTTCTGACTTCTCGTTAGGACTCTGTTTAGTGTAGTCATGAACACCTATTTCTATGAACAGTGAATTTCATCACTAGTCATTTACGATATGAAAAGTTATTAAGATATTTTTAGTTTTTCGAAATTTCATAGTACAATAACTTGATTTGATGAAGGCACTAAGAGATATGACAAATAAGGTAATGTCGTTGTGTATGTATTGAATTAAGCATAACAAGTAAATTTATTACATCTATCATAATGTAATAGTCAATTTACAACATACTGGTTAGCAGATCAATGTCCCCTGTTTTTTACGTTTATGTTTAAACTCAGACGTAAGATCAAAGAAAACTACTAAATTTGTATTTGTTACGTATCTAGAAATCACTTTATTTATTGAGCCCACTAGTATTTGTTTTTCCAACTTAAAAGTTGTCAGGAATAGCCAGATGCTTTTTGTGATTTTGGAAGGTTACATCACTGTCTAATTACATGAATACTTCTTTGAAAGCCTTCAGACAAGCTGCTTTGTACTGGTTCAGTTAATTGATGTGCAAACAGAAAAATAGTTTTACTTCACCTTTTATAATTTCCCACTGACATTAATTACATATTGTTATTTTTTAAAATTCAAGGAACTAGATAGTGGCATCATTTAACAAGTATCAAATGTCTTTTAGATTTCTCAACTCACAAAGGCTAAATACTAAAAATGCAGTCCGAACAGGACTTCTTTCAGAACATAAATTGCAGATAGTAAAACATATATATCGTCTGTAAGGGTCTAGCATGAAACAAAGTCTTAAACTAAAAGAATTTCTTGTTCCTATGATCATTATAAATCAGATGTGAATATAGATATATTTTTCTTTAAGATCTCCTTAACGTAATGTTGCGAATTCCTACTAGAAAGTGTTTCATTTTGTCAAGTGTTAAGTGTTTCAGTGAACTATTTCAAAACAAAACGCAGTTTAAAAATCGTTTTCTTCGAAGGCAACTAGGTAGTAAGAATCAAAACTAAAGACTTTTCATCACTTTAGCCAGAAGCTGAGAAAGTATAACAGATCATTTCAATGTATCATACTGAAGTAGTAAACATCATGATGTGGTTAAAAAACATAACTTGATTAGAATATCATAATTTGAAAATAATTTTTTTCAGTGCTTTTATTTCTAATCTAATCTTTCATAGCTGATTGTAAAACATTTCATTTAAATTGTAACGTTATTTCCCGAACGCTGATTCTTCTTCCTTTATTAATTATCTCTCAAAATACCCGATACCTTTTAAATCACTTTTTGTTCTCAATCATATCTCTTACATTCCATCAGTTGACAACCAGCTGTGTTGATATATTTTTTAAAATTTTTGTTTCTCTAACCAGATTTAGTACACATTTTTTAGATATGAACACGGAATTATTATACTTAAGATTAAACCTTTTGAAACTATAATCATGTGAAGATTAGAATCTTTTCCAATGGTATCAAATCAGGAAACTCACGTAGTTACTTGTTAGAACTAATTTAAATTTGTTCCAGTACTAACTTTTGATATTTTGTTATGTTCATAGTTGATATCATTAAGTGATCTTACCTACTTACCGGTTTTCAAGGGTAGCCTTAATTTTAACAAAACTGAATTAGTGGCCATTACTAAACAAAAAGATTGCTCATCAGTTCAGATATTTCAAGTAAGTATTATTATTGATTTGGGTAATATGTCTATTGCTTTGAAAGACTTAACATATAGTTAACCATCGCAATGAATATGAATGAATAACAATCTTTTTCTTATAATTCTAATCTATTTTGTGAGGATATTAGACCCTGGTTCATTTATTTAAATACACAAGGCAGTCATCGTAGGAAACTACAGTAAATTTTCAGTCACTTTAACAAAATAATAGATATATTTTACCGACCTTCTTTTTCATAAATAATTAACAAAATCGCCTATTAATATCGTTCATTATTGTAATATACAGAATATTTTGGTTTTGGTGTAGCTCAACAGATTGACTTTAAAAACTATCAGATTGTATTTATCACAAACCATGCTCACTTAAAGAATCCGTACTACCGATTAATTATGATAACTACTTTAATCTTGATTTATTTCAATAATCACATACATAAGTGATGAAAATTGATTTCAATTAAACAAACCAAGATAGTGAAAGACATTTGGCTTTAAATTACATGATGGTGGCATCCCATTTCTTAATCCAATTTATTTGGATTAAAAATGACGCACCATGTATGAGCACGAGCTCGGAACTGGTGAAAATTGTGGCTTGAATGTCCTGAAAATTCAAACATTTTAGAACGTGACGATTTAAATCATCTGGACTTTATGAAAACTGTTTTCTAACTAAGCATAACTGAAGAACAGCGAAATTCAGATATTTTGATCATAAATAAAAAATATTACCATTAGAAATTTCTGGTAATATTTAGAGCTAAAAACAGTAGAATACAAACAATGACTTGCATGACGAAACAGCATGATGCTAATGCCAAATATTCTAATGACCAGGTGCGCAAATTACAACGAAAAAAGACATAAATATTTAAATTAAAAATATCGCTTGATTGAGATCATTAATCGATGAATGTTAGAACACTATTGGAAACCTGGATGCGCTGGATAGTCGTTTAGTCCTAGTATGAGACTTCTCAGCAGGGTGCATCTACGATCGTGCACGTGGGATTCGGACCTAGGATCTCCGATCTCGCACGTGAACGTTTAACCTCTAGACCACTGACTCAGCATCCAACAGTGTTGATGTCTAAGTTCAACCGATCCACGAAATCGTGCAGCCATCACTACGAGAACAGCTCAGTATTATCGTCCTTGATTGTAAAGCTGAATAAGTATCCACCGGGAAATAGTTTTTTGAAGATTGAAGGAATATTTTGAAAGTAATTTTGGTGAAGAGCAAATATTCAAAAAATAAAATAGGGAAAACAGTAATGGCAAATTGTAATTACTACAGCAGTGATAAACTGACATTTATAACGTTTGGACTTCCAGAGTTAAGTTTGTCTTTTCTGAAAGAAAATGTTCCAGAAAAACAATGTGAAATTATGCTTTTATCGGTAATTATATTGAAGGATTTAGAAACATTGAAAGAATCACTTTTATTAAGTAAATGTAGTAAAATTACACTTCTAAAAGTTTAAGAATACTTTAAATGTGTGTTATATGTTTTTTCGGCATGTGTTTTGTTATGTGGTGAATCGGAGAATATATTTGAAGGTAACAAGACATCATTAATTGTTAACTTTTATTTATGTTAGAGAGCACGGAGTTTCGTAGATAATCATAAAGTTATATTAGTGGTGAACAGTGAGTTAACCTAAAAAAATTAGCATAAAACAAATGTTCAGTTCAATTATTTTCCAGCTAATCAAATTTAAATTAATCACTTCTAATTTCTAGAATTACTGCTAGTCTCAGTGTATGAATTACATCTGAGAGAATGGCAAGTATTTTTCAAAATTTCAACAGTAAGAAAACGTTTCAGATGTTGAGTTTTTATACATTAGATTAATGGATTAAATAATCCATTAAGGATTACGTTCAACTATACCATTGTATTGCTCAATGCAGTTTAAAGACAATGGCTGGTTATTAGATGGAGATTTTGAAGTAAACGTGAAATCGCAGCAGGTTGTATATCTTCATTCACTCACAACAATGTTCAAGATATTAGTAATTTATTAGTTGAGGTCAAAAGGTAATTGAAACTAGACCACCATGAAAAACCTGGAAGCACTGAACGATCATTTCATCCTAGTATGTGATTGGGGATGCGCACTGTTGAAGAGTTCCGTACTAGGATGAAACAACCGTTCAGTGCTTCCAGGTATCCATGGTGGTCTAGCTTCAATCGACTCATGATATCAACTATTGAACTTATAATATCCATAAAACCCCTCTTTGACGTTAGTATTTATTTTCATAATTTTCTACATAACCGACCAGATAGTTCATTATAAAAAATTTTTAGGAGGTCACAACTATTTGTTATGGGAAAAAATATACTTCATATTCTGTTTATATTGTCATTATTGATCATCTATGCATGGAGTTTTCATTCCTCCTATAGTTATAAATATTAATTTACAGTTGGTGTGAATTTCAATGAGTGATCTGAAACATTTAAAAGTATTTATCATGTAATCTTAGTCGTGACATTCTTTCTTATCGTATCATACTAAGAAGAAGGAAAAGTTAAGGGCATTTATTTGTAAACTTTACTGAATTCAAATTTATGTAAAATGATTCCAAAGGTAACTATTTAATTATACGTTTACTCGATGATGTACTTTGGGAAAAAAATAAAAAAACGAAATTAATTATCAATAAACATACTATTTTTGTTATATTCCAATGAGTAGAAAATTGTATTTCTGAAGTTTTGTGACTTTATGTAAGTTACTCCTTCAGAGTAAAAAATAACCGAATTCAGTTAACACAGGCTTAAATAGTAAAAAGGAGATAAAAAAACAAATAGCATCTTTTGGCGGCCTGCTTGAATATCTGAGCTACCTGTTCCTGTCATCTGGATATTTCAACAAGTTGTCTGTTTCTTTGTTTTAACACATCATTATGCCTATTAGTTTCTTAACCTATTAAGGTGAGTTTGTGAAAAGTTTATTAAATCTCATTGTAAAAGTTGCAAAATAACCCAATCAGAGACATTGTGATTGCTATCTATATGCATTGTAAAGAATATACATTATTCACAAGTCGATTCGTGAACTGCTAACATCTAACTGGAGACCACTCAATATTTATCGCAAGGAACAATCTAGAAATAAGAAACGGAAACTTATTGAAATACTTTGTGCTGGGAATTCTATATTGCACGAAAAATATAATATTGAATAAAGCCACTAATAATAATAATTTAGATAAGATGACACCTTTAATAGGTTGTTTGATAATGATAGAAATCAATTACCAAATACTTTATTTGTTAACTGAATAAATGTTATGCTAACTTGATTAAACTACATTACCATTTTAACAAGGAATAACATACCAACAAACAGTGTATTGTGATTGATATTAAAAGTCTTAAGTATCAACTTGTTGATGTGGTTAGTTTAATATGTGACCAATCGTTCAAATAAAGCAAGAACAACATATTACCTAATCATCTTTTAGGAGTGTAATTAGTTTTCTTCAATTCAGAGGAAAAAACTTATCCATATACCATTGATTTTTATCACAATCTCGGAGATTTAGTATTTTTGAATATAACACATCAAAGTATTAAAATAGAAAAAAATAGAATAAACAATAAAAAAAGAGACTTGATGAAACTTCAATAGTTGAAATCATGAGTTAATGGAAGCTAAACCACCATGGAAAACCTGGAAGCACTGGACGGCTAGTTGTCTCAGTATAAGACTCCTCAGCAGTGTGCATCCACGATCCCGCCCCCCTTCCATCTAGTTTCAATTGACTCATAAGTTCAGCTACTGAAATTTCTAAAATCTCCACAAAACCCCGTCAGATTTAATAAAATTGATTAGCGCCAAGCGACAATTTAATTCTTCAAATTATCCAATACAACATGTTCATTATATCATAAAATGTATTTTGTTTTACTCATTAAACTTATTTATACAAGCTACCAAAAAGTATATTTCATGTATAAATAAACTGAAAATACTAGAAAGAAATGATCTAATTTTCGTAAATATTAGAAAAGTTTTAAAAACAAAAATTAGAATGGAATTTATTCTGAAAAATGTTATGAATACTGCTCATTGTTTTTATAATTGAGTTCAGATCAGTTCAGATTGATGAGAGAATAGTTGGGACATTTTAATTCTAATCACCAAGACTCTTATCTACATGGCTTTGAATAGTTTTGATTATCACTATTATTATTATTATTCGTTTTCGGCGTCTAAGTTACAATTCAAAAGGAAAAAAACAACATTATAAATCACATTAATATTCAATCTAACCATTAAATTACAAATAATAATAAATAAAATATGATTATTGTCTATGCATAACAGTTATTAAATGTTTGATGTATTTCATCGAATGTAAAATCTTTCAAAGTTGAATTAAATCATTTACCTATAAATAAATAGTATATTTGTAATATCCCAATGAGTAGAAAATTAGATTTTCTGACGTTTCGTGGCTTAGTGTAAGTCACTTCTTCAGAGAATAAATAACCAAATTACAATTAATCCAAGTTTAAATAGTACAACGGAACAATACAAGAATAATTTGGTTATTTATTCTCTGAAGAAGTGACTTACACTAAGCCACGAAACGTCAGAAAATCTAATTTTCTACTCATTGGGATATTACAAATATATTATTTATTTATAACAATCAACCCAATGCTCAATTTATTCGAAATTATCAAATCAAACCTTGGTAATGATACCTATAAATCGTTTACCTGATCATTCATAATAAGCTACACTAAACAAAGTATTTAGTATGAGGAAAAGTAAATTAATTTGATTTGGGGTTTTTCTTGTTAAATAAATAAAACTATAAATAATTTATTACTATATTTAGTAATAGAAACAATTTTGTCACATAATTTTCTTTTATTTAGAAAGCAGACATTCTTTCTCAATAATTCCCTTATCTACTACTATACTATCAGTAAAACTTGAATATATATATATATATATATATATATATATATGATATACTCCTTAGTGATATATAATTTCTTGTTTTCATTCTTAAAGATTTTTCAGTATAGGTTGTGGTTTTTGATCTCAATCAAAATCTTAATAATCCTCACAACCCTGTACTGAATATTGCCATGTGCTCACTAGTGACTAGATTCATGAAGGAATTCTTGGAGTTCTAGTGAGATGTCACCAGTGGAGCTAATCCTTGTTGGATAGAGTCAGGTATCTACCTCAGTACAATGGAAGACGTTCGCGTAATTTTGTGGATTGGTTGAAATTAGGCATAAACACCGCTCGATGCTGACTTAGTGGTCTAGAGGTTAAGAGTTCGTGCGCGAAAGTGAAAGCCCTGGGTTGGAATCCCACGAGCGGGATTGTGGATGTGCACTGATGGGGAGTCCCACAATAGGACGAAATGGCCATCCAGTGCTTCCGGGTTTTCGATGGTGGTCTAGCATCAACCAGTTCATGATCTCAATCAAAAACTAAAAGAATTTCTCCACAAAGAATTTCTGTATACAATGTACCGTTAAAATAGTTTTTTTCAGTACATCATCGTAGAATACAATTGAGGCGTGAATATTAATGAATGTTTATTATTTTTTAAAAAGTATATACAGGTTAATTGAAGTAGACTTAAACTTAATTCATACGTATTAAATCAAATGTTTTAATTGGACATCTAGTCAGAATGAAGTATTCTGGATTTTTTTTATATGGAATTAGAAGTCACATATTCTTTGCTGAATGTTTCTGATAATACTTTCGTTAAACAAAAAAGTTTATGTAAAGTAATTGGATTTTTTGTTATAGTTATTCAAGAGCATAGTTTACTATTGATCAAATTAAAGTACTTTTTATCAAATAAGATTCATAAAAAATTACTAAATCCAGGGTATCTTTCATTTGTTCTTTTTAATTCTTCTAAGCTTTAACAAAGTACAAACAGTTTTGTTTTAAAGCTTATACCTTCAGGTTTTAGGTCATTTGACTAAAGTATTCCTACAATACCAATATATTGTAACTTAATGGACAAAACATTTCATATTCATTGACCAATGTTTAGGTTTATTTTTTAATTAAACAGTTTTCGGTTCATAGTATATCAACTGGTGCTTCAGGAAACTCAACTATCTGAAATAACCCACGAATAAGAAGCAGGTTGTGATGGAGAAATTGTGATTTTAAGATAGTTGTAGTTGTTCATCTGATGATCAGGAGGGATTTGTCTCAGATTGGAGATTCTAGATTCATTGTATTTTAAATAAGGATTTAATATCGTTTCATATTAATTCATCATATGTTACTGAATTCTGCATCATGTTGACTTTATTTTCGCATTATTACTCATAATATCATTTAACCAAAGAAGAATAATGGAATTCTAAATGTGAGATGTTTTGTCCAAACTTTTAGTCATCGTTCATTTGAATGTTATCGGTGAATTTAACAAATTGGTAGATTAACTTCCATTAGCACGTCACGTTGCACCGTCTTTTTAATCGATCAGCGTCCCATTTCTCATTTTGAATTAATTTATTTTCAGCATATAACTACAACTTTTTCTTGATATCTAGACGAGTTTATTCGTCATACTTTGAACTGATCTCAAAATTCATTATTCTCTTATTGCCATTGGTAATTTGACCGTCGTAGTGAAATTATATGCATTTTAGTACAACCTAGAAATAAACAGGCTAGATCGCGAAGACCATTTATCTTCACTTTGCACTTGGTAAGACCATATTCTGTGATTCACTAAACGGTTCTTGAACAAAAACGATGTTTATTTTTTTTCTTTGTAAATTTTAGCCTAGCTTCGCAACATACCGATATTTGTGAAATAGATATCAAAATTATAAATGAAGGGAAGCAATCGTTTTTTGGTCATATTTTTTTATTTCGTATATAAGTATTCCTGTAGTATTTTTTGACTTTTAATTCGTCTTGCCTGAAGAATCTCATTATAAGTTATGGGTAGAAGCTATTTTGTCAAATCAGTCTCCTTAGTTTCGTAAACACGCCTTCCATATGAATATCGACCGGCACAAAAGCTTATGTCTCGAACTTTCCTGTCAAAAGACCAAGCATCTAAAATATTAATACGCTGTACGAGATGTCTAGTCACGTAGATCAATAACCACATTACATCTTAATTGATTATCGTTAATTACTAACCAAAACAAGTTTGATCATTAATTATATATATGATATAATTAAAAATAAGAATGATATATTAATTATTATTTAACCTTTCTTAACACATCAATGAAGAGGGTATTGATCAAAAATGTACTGTTATCATTTTTACTCTTAGAAATTTAGCAAACATTATTAAATTTAGGATATTTTACAGTCGAAAGAAGTTGTTAAGCCACATCGAAATACCTGAATTTCTTCAGCCAAGGTAAACAAGTACAAGTACACTATTCGTCTTGATTTCCTTTCAAGTTTACATAACTAATGTTCTTATTATCGATAACTGTTAATTTAGACTTATGCAATATTGTAATTCGACAATCATAGTAGGTAGGAAGAACTCTCCAAATATTTGGCTATGGTAACTTGTGATTATAGGTCACTTTTTTCACTTTACGAATTAATAATGTGTAAATTAATATCTAGAATAAAGTACTTATTTAGAACGAGACTTCTTTTGTTCTTTTCACAATCTTTTGTTACATTACACGGTTGTTTTTTTAATAAACACGACCTTATTCATGTAACGGGCTTCGTTGGCTACTGTGATGTATTTTTCAGTATTGTTAGCGTTTCGTGATAAGTTGAGGGTAAATAGGTAATTTGGTAATGTTATTAATAAAAAAGGTATGTAGTTAGTATGTAGTTATCATTGTGGATTGATATTAGTCATTGAACTGGTTGAAAATTAAGAAGTGATGACCTAATATTTCGTCCTAGTTGTGAAAAGCTCTGATTTCATACGGGTTTTTACATGACCTGATGAGGAGCTGTGATCTATTATATCAATAAAGAGACAGTAACTTATGAATCAAATGAAATAAAAATCTGAATATGTTAACTGAAGTTAAGAACGTTTAATTTTAAGTTTTAACTCTACAGCATTATTAAAGTTTCATTTTCATGAGGATTGAAGTACTTGTGTTTGAGCTCATCGAATGTTCTTATTACTTAATGTTGAATAGCCTCTGGCTTAAAAATGAATTATTAAATGTCTCTTCATATGCAGTGGTTCTTAGATTGACGTCAGTTAGTCATGAAAAGTACCACTATGAGTAAACTAAATATATTTCTTCATAGTTTTAATGTTGTCAAAAAAGATTTTTTTGATACTGGTCTGATAAGATTTGGCTGAGATGTTTTCCCAGGGACGTATGACCTATATATATATATATATATATATATATATATATATATATATATATATATATATATATATATATATATATATGATGGTATCACATGTAGTGCGGATGATTTTACACAACAAATTTATTCTTTAACTTTTCTCTTTTTATTTAGTCTATTATAAAAACTTATATGCCTTTTTGATATTAAACTAACAAAATGATGTTTATTGTGCGTAAACACTTATACTTATCAAATAAATAGACCTTCCTACATACTTTACGTTTTGAAGTGTGATTAAAGTATTTTATTTTTTTAGAAAAATACTGAAAATACGGGCAATAGGATAGTACAAATAATGACACGGTTGTAATTTATGCACAAGTAACCATAACTAATAAAAGTATTTTAAAATAAAACTGAAAATAAACTGTATTACTTGATTGTTAATTTATATCAGGGTTAATTAGTTTTATACTTGAATTGATTCATATCTATAGCTTGAATAGGTATATATATATATATATATATATATATATATATATATATATATATATATATATATATATATATTTGTTCACATTTAAATGATGAGTATTTATAATGAATCGAATTTTTTATTACTATTGTAGTGAAGGAGAATACGGGTGAGGACAACCGAATTATTTGAGCACAAAATCACAGAGCATCTCAATAAAATCTGAAAACCGTATAGTAAGTCACTAATTTGCAAAATATCAATCCATCATCTCAAACATCAATCCATTGTCATATACTACTTGTGTGGATAACCCACACTACACTATTACAGTTGCTATTCATTAGACTATCTGAATAAATATTTGTGAAGCATGTAAAATAAAGAATAAATGATGTACATGATGTAATAGGACATTTATTGTGGGATAACATCTGAAGTAGCTACTTAAAAATATTACTGTATACTGTAAAACTGATTAGGTACTACCTATACCAAGATATAATATGGTACCAATCATAAAATTAGTTGACAAGGCGATTATTACAAAATTATCATAGTTCTTTTAAGAAAATTATGAGTAATTATTCATTTTAGCTATCAAAAAAAGATTTACCACAGGTTATCATACAAGTGTTCTTATAAAGCATATTCAATAAATTAATTTGTAAGAAGTGGTTATTTAAATAACAAGCTAAGGTTTATTATTGGACTCATTAAGTATCATTTCCTATGTTAATTTGGAATGACATAGAGAAGCAAATCAATTTATTCATGAGTAAAATTTGGCTACAGATTATATATTTCATGTGAAGTAAATTGACTGTATCAAGATTTAACGAATGAAGATAAAACTAAAAAAATTAACAACAATGTTCAAATCAATAATTGTCGTTTCTAGTAAAGGAAACCTTATAAGATCAGTAATATACACGAACAAATAGTTACAAACTAATGAAATAAAACTATTTAGTTTGTTTCGGCTAAGTAAGTGAAAATTATTTAATCTTATTTGTATTTAAATTATTTCTTGTTTATTAAGTGTCTCATTGAATTTACGTAAATATAAGTATAATTTATAAGAATTTTCGTCTAAATTTGACTTGACAAATACATTCTTTCTCTTTAATAAGTATAATTTATGGACGATAAATAAACTTGGAAAAGAACACATAATAGTACTATTGTAGTTGCTGGACCTATATCGAGCACACACAACTTATTCTAGTTTCTGGACAGAACAATCTATTCATTCTTCTTCAGTCACATTTTGACCTTGTTAATTATTCGCTTCGATTCGATTTGACTATAAATATTGAGTAGCGCTTAATTAAAGTGAGTTGACTAACATGTCTTCTCCAATCCGCTTCGCTATCTCCGCTCCGTCCCTCTGATTGTCTGTTCTGATCAACAATTGTAAAATATATACGTATTCAAAATTCATTCTCGTATTCGACTTATTTAATTCCGTTTGTCACTAACGTGAGTTAAGTCAATAATCATATACGAGGATTCGAAACATGTATCAGTCGATAACGATAACCACACAATCAAATTAGAGTAAGATAATTAGCCACTAAACTTTCATTTTTATATGAGCAAATATTGATTTCACAATACTTTTTTTCCGTCACGACGTACTTATACTTTTCAGAAAACAACCCTTTGCTTATGGAATGTCAAACATTAATGAGAATACCTGATCTCCAGCATATGTCATCACAATAAATTATGCAGTAAGTTTCTGAGATTTCAAAAGTAGCTGACCACTATAATAATACAATGAAAATGAATTAGTCTTAACAGTCAGGCAATAATTCACTGGCTGTCAAGTAACCAACAAAATTGATGTCCTCCAAAAGTTCATGACACGTAACCAAGTTTTGTTTTATTAATAACTTGTGCATAAGCAAGTTATATCACTAGACGAAAAACCCTTATTTTTGGTTACTGGTCACGTCGTTGATATCTGTTAATTTGGAAGAGAAGAAAGGTTGAATCGATAACCCAGTCTTATCAGGATCTATCATTTGTTAACACTGTATTACCTAACTACTCTCCAAACGTCATTCATTACAAATAATTAAACTTTTTCATAGCAGCAATGTAATATTCTCTTACAAATATTGTTGCAATTAAATACATCTGTTCACAATTTCACCTCTTTAAACTCATAGAGATAAACTCATTCGGACTATCTTGATAGTAAATAATAAAAACAAGAAGAAATTTTCGTGAATAACTCTTGCCAAAAACAATTGTCCTATCCGTGAGATTTGTATAAAAATATTAATTAATTCAATGAATCGTGGCTGCTAAGTTTTATCTATAGCATATAAATGATAAAAGAACTATTAGGTTAAGGTTAATCAATAATTAACCAGATAAGTAAATACAAACAAGACTGAGTAAAAGAAATGAGAAGAGTTTAGACTAACGAATATTGTAGTGTACAAAACATCAGTTTTATTTTCTAGGGTTAAGATATTTCAGCAGTCTACTCCCATAACTTAACAACCAACTACATGATTGATAATCTGTAGGTTTTTAGTTTTAAACTGAGTGAACTACTGAGTTCCTTGAAGTTTGATGGTTTTATGAGCAAAAAGGTAGTTAACAAAGAATGAAAGATATTGGTTCATATAGAGAACGTCAGTGATTATTATTCTTTTTGGTTTAAAAAACATACAGCTATTAAATAGTAAACAAAATACATCCATCTTTTAACAATATTTTGAGTAAACAAATATTATTACAAATGTAAACACAGATCAGGGAAATTACTTGATAGTTATTTCATTCTGAACTTTTATTCTAAACCTGATGTACAAATGAGCTATGTGTTTGGTTTGGAAGGAGTGGTTATGCAAATAAACCATCCTATAGTTGGTGACAGAATGAAATAAGGTTTTAAAACAATTTGTCTTCCAGAAATTACCAGATACTATACATAGAATCCCTAACACGGATTCAACTGTATCGATACCACAGTGTACTTAACTTGATACTAAGTTCATATAAGGAATTGAGAAACAAGTTTTCCACATAAGCATCTGAGTTTTATATTTTAGTATGACAGTCAGAAACTTTAATAAAGACCATCGGGTTCGCCTTCGATTCATTCGTGCTTAGAGTATTTGAAGATATACATTGGATACGGGCTGTTCTTTTAACTACCATATTAAACGATAAGAATTTGAATTTCTGAAAAATTACTATATAACACTATGGATACATCTCTTTTATAGATTTCTCTAAATAGCTTGTAACCGCATATCACTAAAATTAAAAAAACCACTATTTAAAAAACGATAGTGGTTTGGCAACCGTAATCAAAATAATGTTTTTTAATCATCATGGCTGCTTCTATTCAAGGTCAACTGAATTGGACAAGACTAGTGTCCTTGTTTGGAACTCAGGATAGCAATTAATGTAAAGTAAGAAAAAAAGTAATAAATGGTGCGATCACATGTCAAAACTGGCTAGTGTAACTTATAGTCAAAATAACAGGTATCAAAACAAATTGTATTATATTTTTTAATGAATAAAAAATTATCAAATGATTATTTATCGCTTTTTACTTAATTAGACAGTTTTTCTACATGCAGACCAATTACTAAATGACGTCAAGGACTTTTCTTTATTCATGAAAATAATTAGATTATAGAAAGTTTGTTGTTGTGGTAAAATGAAATATGCAAGCCATTATATTAGTAGTACATATATATATATATATATATATATATATATAACTGGTGTGCAACTACAATGGAAGTATTACGATTCCAGTTAGATGGAAGAATTTGATGCTTTTATTTTTTTAAGAAAATGGTTATTGTTCTTTCTTTTTGTCTACGTTGGTTACATACTCAGTGATGACAAAAACGGATGACTTGTAAAGATTTTTGATTTTTATAATATAGAAGTTAACTTATTCTGATGAAATATTATACCTAGGTCAAATTTTGTGTACTATATAAGTTTCCTCGTTTGAATTCTAAGAAATAAAGACATTTGATCTTATTTCGAATAAAGATAATCATTGTTTTAAAAGTTGAATTCATAAGGCGATGTGTGCAAAGCCACCATTTAGAACCTGGAAGCACTAGAGGGACCTTTCGTCCAAGCATGGGATGTGCCCTTCTGGGGAGTCTCATATTAGAACGAAACGGCCATCCAGTGATTCCAGGTTCTCAATGGCAGTCTACCTTACATCGACTCATGAATCCAACTATTAAAATCACTACGAACTCCACAAAACCTTATTCTAATTATAATAATTGTTTTCATAAGTTGTTTTCCTAAACTTTAATGTTTGTTCGTTAAGTCCAAACAAATATCTCAATGTATTTCAAACCAACAGTTAATGTTTAATAATATTTTAAAACTGTCTAAAAAATCAACTAGCATTTCTACCTGCCAGTTTGTGTGTACATGACAAGTCACATACATCACAAAAACAAGGGCTATTATACACATCTTTGAGTATATTTCATAATAACTGAAAATGAAGAACAGCGGATATTCAGTAGTATAATCATACATCATTTTAATTGTAGTGAAAACAAAGTTGACATTTAACATCACTTTAAAATAACTAATGTGTAAGTGCTTGATGTTTACTTCACTTAGCTAAACTCATCACTATCAAAATGTTTAGATAAAATTTCCGTAACCAAAATGGTTCTATTTTGAGTTAGTAACAAAAGTTTTAAGAACTGGTTATATTTTCTTGTTTTTCATGTCTTTTTCATTGATTCTTTTTCTGTCTTATTTTTGCTTCTTATATGAACTATACTAAGTCATCCAGTTATTTTTGTGCACACTATTAAGTAACCTATATTGCATTAAACTCCGGTTTCAAGTAAATTGTTTCGATACTTCTTAATTTTCGCGTGCAGACATTTATATTCAATCAAATTTCGAATAATCAACCTCTAAAAGGATGATTTAATTCTTCTGTAATGATTGTCATTATGTTAATCGACAATTACCAAACCCAACTTAAATGTAAAGTTCTATGGAGATAGATGAAGACAACGTAATCATTTTAATACAAAAACAACATATCATAAGCTTCTATTTACAGAAGAGAAAGTCAGTACTGATAATTTTTTCACACTGTAAATCATGTGATTTAAAGTGTCTTAACAATAATAATAGTCTATCCTAATTTAAGTTGAATTAATATATTAACTTTATGAAATCAATCTGCCATTGTTTAGATTCAATAGTCTATAATTTACTATCATCTATACTAAATTGTTTACCAAAATATAAATTTGTAATGCGACTAATAAGAAAAATTTGGATATGACTTATCCCTGTTAAAATGTAACAAGTGCTTAAAATTTGTTAAAAGATTCACATGAAGTAATTATACCATTATGAGAAATCAGAGGTACAAGCAATTATAAATAGTTGTTTACGCAAGATACTCATCATCAATTGGCCGGATACCATCAGCAACAGAAGAGAACAAGCCAGCTTCCAGCTGAAGAGAAAATTAGCAAAAGACATTGAAAGTGGATAGTATATACATTACAGAAATCACAAAACTTCATCACGAGGCAAGCCCTAACCTGCAATCCTGAAGGAAAGCGGAAAAGAGGGAGGCCGAGGGATATTTTACGCCGGGAAATAGAAGCAGATATGAAAAGGATGGATAACAACTGAAATGAACTGGAAAGGATTGTCCAGGACAGAGTAGGATAGAGAATGCTGGTGGGCGGCCTATTCTCCTCCACAAGAAGTAACAGGCGTGAGTAAGTAAGAGATTGATTTAAAATTTTATTTAAAGTTTTAACGAAAACTGTCAATTAGATTCAAACCTGTAGATTAACAGCATGAGCCT
Source organism: Schistosoma spindalis (assembly GCA_946903255.1). Taxonomy (NCBI): domain Eukaryota; kingdom Metazoa; phylum Platyhelminthes; class Trematoda; order Strigeidida; family Schistosomatidae; genus Schistosoma; species Schistosoma spindalis. The sequence continues at coordinate 24,980,484 of OX336417.1, read as the reverse complement.
CTATCAACCAAACTGAGGGAATTATTTGTCAAATTAGTCTTTATTTCAGTTAAGTCATCATGTATATTGTTCAATTATCATTCAATTAAAAGGTAGGTAGCCAATTGGTCATTATAGTGACCTAGGTTATCTTTCGATTTCGGTCATTATAATTATGACAATCACAGTAAAAAAACGTACTCTATTAATTAAGGCTAATATGAATGTCAAATTAATTATGTGTTTACTTTCATAATGAATATACTTAAGGTTTATTATCTACTAGATCATTATATCAAGAAATGCGGAAACGATGTGCATCTATATGGCATATGCATAGATACACACAAGTTTATGGTATAAACTTGACAAAATTATCTCACATCTTATTATCAAAAATTCTATGAAGATGATTATAGATGAATTCGAATTTTCATCCTAGTTGTCTAATTTGTAGTAGGATTTCGTTTAGAGCAAAATACTGTTCATTGTGTAACAGGACTGGAATGATAAAAGAGATTAAAAACATATATTTAATTATAAACTAAAATCCATGATGCTAAAGATATTTGATAATTTCTTCTTTATAAATATAAGAGTTAATTACATCCTAAGTTTTCCAAACTAGTGACTAAGATATTGTTTATCCCGTAATATAATAAACAAGGATAATGTTTCTCCTGTCTTCATAAAATATTCAGATGATTTACTTAATTATCTTCAAATTTCAAAAGCTATCACTTATTCTCAAGTTAAATTAGATTTATAACCATTGTGTAATGTAAATAAAATAACTGACTATTGTTTGTACTCTAGTTTATGTCAGTATAATTTTTTTCTCTAAAATAGTATGAAGCTTTATTATTTATAATTTCCGTTCTCTTAATCAGAGTTCTATATTTACTCATAAAGTTCTTAAGTCATTTTCATATTCCAATGGTTGAAACCATAAGTCAATTGAAGCTAGACCAACATGGAAAATCTGGAAGCACCGAACGGTTGTTTAGTCTTGGTATGGGACCGCTCAACAGTGTACATGCACGAACTCGTCTCGCGAGATTCGAACACAGGAGCTATCGATCTCGTGGGCGAACATTTAACCTCCAGACCACTGAGCCGGCATCTAATGTAGTTAATGTCTAACTTCCACCAATCCACGAAATGGAGTTCATCATGGATGCGCACTGCTGAAGAGTCCCAGACTATTGATGGAGTCTTGTGCTCTGAGCTGGATGGTTTTGTCGTGGAGCTTTCATCGTTCTTCTGAACGACAACATTAACACAAACTTCGGGTAAACTTCAGACTTCTACTTGAAGTTTGTGCTAATGATGTCATTCAGAAGAACGATGAAAGCTCCACGACCAAACCATCCAGTTCAGAGAAAAAACTCCATTAAAATCATCCACCTGAGCTACAAATATTCTTCACTGTCTCAAAATCCTGTACTAGGACGAAACGGTCGTCCAGTGATCCCAGGTTTTCCATGGCGGTCTAGCCTCAGTTGACTCATGAATCCAACTATAAAACAAATTGTAAATAAAATGTCAGTTGGATTGTGAAAACATGAAATAACTTTCGAAGTTTTGAAATGTGAAAAACTAAACTCATCAAATATTGTCGACGCAGCCAAAATCATCGGTCATTTATTATGATTTTTAACCTTTTATGGACATTACTAATCATTAGTTTTATTAATCATCATAATATGTTGATTGTTCATTGTGCATAATTTTCAATTTTTGTATGTTATCCTTTTGATCTTAGTTATTTATCATTTTTAATCATTATTTTATTTTCCAGTCCCTATAAGTCTACACCTTTTCATCGATTTTCTGCACATCTATAAACATTGATCACAAACTGAAATATATGCAAAAACTTATTATGAAAACAATATTATTGTAAAGGTGATTTCGCTATTTTTACTTTCATCATTTCCATTTATATTTTCTTGGATCTTGGCTTCGTTTCTAATAATAATATTAATGTTTAATCTTATGAGAAATAATCAAAAACGCTTACTCAATTAGACGGTATTATTTTCAAATTTATACAATGGAAATGCTTTTTTCACTACATTTGGATATTTAGAAAGTTGTCTACTATCACTAATGTGGAATCGCTATAGAAACGGTCGAACACTTTCATAAGAATTTTGGCATTATTGTCATCAATGTTTAATATTAGTAAAAGATTAATTTCGATATGTTTAGTTATGTTGGTATTCCTGATAAATGTGCGCTCAGACCATGCTTAAAGGCTGAATACAAACTGTAAGAACTTATTGTAAGCAAAATATCATATAAACACTGAATTCGGATTTTGAAATCCCCGTTATCATACCTAATATTTATGCTAAGGTTGATGTGTTATGTACTGACTATAAATATTTATTACTTTGAACTACTTCATGTTCTAGACATATTGGTTGACATTACTGAATTCGTTTAGAATGGTAATTGGAGTTTTATAATTTAAACTATTTAGTAGAGACAATACAACAACAAATTTATCCAAATAAAGCAACAAAATTTTCTTCTTATTTCCGAGGATAGATTCATTATGATATAGTAATCTTTCTAAATTTAAATTCATATATTGGTGGTTTGGATCTTCCCATTGACGTTTAGGACTGCAACTGATCAGTCTAATTTTAGTGCATCCGGTGACGATTGCCTTGATATTGCATTTTAAATAAAGATGGATTGCACAAGCCAGTGGCTATCTGGATTCGGTGGCGAAGTGGATAACTCGATGGTGTTTAAAGGGAAACGTACTTGATTCGAGTCTCAGATTGAACATCAACTCTGGGATGCAATACATTCGGTTAACGAGTCTCAAATAGGTCGAAATACAGGTTATGTACCTCAATGCTAGCCATCATCCATTTTCGCCTTCGGAATTTAGTTATATTGAGTTGTATTCAGTGAAAAAACCTTGTTATATCAATTTATGATATGTTTTGAGTAAGTTTAACCTAACCATCGATCTAACTGGTTACTTAATGCGTAGGCATAAAAGCAAGTAATTATCTTCATTCGAATGATTTATTCTTCGTGTAAATATATATATGTATGTAATTGTCTATTAGTTACTCAATCATTTAAGTTTCACGCTATTTAGACATGTTTCACATGTTTTGAGTCTACTTGGCAATGAAATCACTTCCTAATAATAATCGTTTTGCAGGTCAAAAACATAAGAACATGTTCACGGAATCAGGCTAATCTAAATAATTGTTTTCGTAAAAGCGTTTGCACTACTGAGAGAATAATGCTATGCTTTTTCAATTTTTATAGTATACCATAATTAAAATGATATTGTAATAAGTTGGAATATTATCATTTATTCGTTATAAAGAACAGAATGTCTTTAGCGTTACCACTTCATTCATAGAGTGAACGGATATAAAGAATGCTTAACATCATATGGGTGTTTTATCTTGTGACATTGGCTTCATACATAGTAAATTATGAAAAATCACTAGCTCGTAAAATAAGAAGGTTGATAAATTGTTTATTCAATAAGTTTATGTAGCATACGACATTTGCTTACAGTAAATGTTATTGTCAACAGACCTCTGATTAACAACACAAATGCTGAAACATTAAACCAGTGAAGGCAACTTATAGTTTAATGATAGCAGTGCTATAGACTGCATAGCTAATAATAAATGTAAAGTGTTATTATTACAGATAGCAGGCATAGTAAGAAAATAAGAATAATATCATGGTAAAATAAGCAAAATGTTTGAAGTGTTCATTTTTTTTTCATGTTCATACTACTGTTTTAGTTGATATCAATTTGTGACAATTACTATGAACAAAGATTTTGACATCTGATGTTGATCAACATTTTGAGCGGAATTTTGTCAACAATAACAATTTGTATAAGTTGCATAACACCTAGACAATTAAATATATGAATAATGACAATCTAAATATCTGAATAACCAAAATATATGGAAAGAGTGATTAGGAACAAAAATGGTTTTACCTAAACTGGTTGTTTACCTCACTAAATTAAAAAGATAAAATAAAACTTAGAAATAGATTATCGATACATTAGATATCGTCACTTATAATGTTTATCTGGACTCTAGCAAAGCTTTAATAATATGTCATTGTTTATTCATATGTCTTATTCTAATTTGCAGTATTTCACTCACTTGAGTTTTAAAAGCTTCAAACATATGAACCAATCTAAGACATATGCATACGGTGGCCAGAAATTCCTAAATTTTGTCAAAAGGACTAGTCATTTTGTTATTTAGAGGATTTGTATGCAGTAAATCAAAACTTAAGATAAATCATGTTAATTTACAAGCCTTAAATAACTTAGTAAGAAATACTGATAATTGATAAGGCAGTAAACATTATTACTTGTCATCATGTTCAGAAAAAAAATCACAGAAGTCTTTATGGTACTGGATAAATGGATAAGAACAGTCCCTACCTTTAGAGTAATTTTAATGCTTTCATTCCTTCCATTTTCAAAAATTATAACAAAATACCTCACCTAACTGGGTTATTTGTTGTCTGCATATTAGAACTAGAACAAATACATGATGTCACTGTGTGCATCTACGTTATAGAAACTGAAGAGGAGTTAGAATCCCATCGATCAAATCATGATTAGATTCACATTATACTATACTATATTATTGTATTAGTCAAAACGATGAAAAATTATAATATCAAGTAATTACTAGTTTGTCTAGTGTAAATTATGTTTGGATCATTTTTGATTATAAATGATTCATAGATGAGGGAAAGATAAACACAAAGCTTAACTCGATGAAATCTAAGTCCATTAACAGATATTTTCATATATGTTTTGAGATCATTTATTACACTTTCACATTGGTAACAAAATTATCAATTACAGATAAGGTTACTTAAGTTCTTTCAAATTGATTTCTTGATTCCTTCATAAAACTTTTCATGTCATATGTTTTTTAAATATAATTAAACTTTACATAAGTTTTATGGAGTTTACTTTGTTTTATCAGTTTGAAGTCATAGGATTTATATGATTCTATTTTTATATGAATAAAATGTGATTTACCATTAATTCATACAATCTTAGTTAATTTTGAGATATAATTAATAAATCAGAGTAAAACATAACTTTCATATGATTGGAAAACATGAACCTTATTTCACTTAAATTTAAAAAATGCTCAGATATAAACAGTAGAATAACTAATCATATACCTAACAGTTGAGAATAATTTAGAGAATCTATCAAATATATCATAGTTTGATTAGTGTAAAGAACTTAGTCAAACTAGTTATTTCTTTATCATTTCTCATCTTATTATTTTGATAGTATTAATAATGATAATAATGTTTGATTGTTCACATTCTGACTCATAAAATCTTTTTGTTGACATATTATATATATATATATATATATATATATATATATATATATATATATATATATATATATATATTGACAGATGGACATAATACTTTCCTTGTTT